>VDFB02056351.1:60050028-60170876 GCA_007258455.2 Sequoia sempervirens
GAAAGTGGTGAAATATAGTGTTAATGGTTCTTGGAAAACAATGGGTGTTTATAAAATGGCACCTTTCATTACATTCCTAAGGTCTAAATGAAAAAATATTTTAAAGGCATTCATACTATTTTGTAAAATTCTAAGATGCAAAACATTAGGTTTTACAAAACCTGCAACCTACATAGAGTCTTTAAATAATTTACAAACAAAAACCCTCATAGTTTTTTAAAAGCCTCTACAAATAACAACCCGAATGATTAGAAACCCCTCAAATCACTTCAGATGTTTTTCAGTCTCCCCTTGCTCTCCAACCTTTCACTTGCAACTCCACTCTCCAACCTTTCACTTTCAACCTACAGAATGATAGAGTTGACAACACAAAGTGTTAAAGGTTGTTGAAAAACAATGGGTGTTAATAAAACAGTCTGCATTTCATTATATTCCTACGATCTTAATAAAAAAATCTTTTGAAGACATTCATACTATTTTCTAAGATTCTAGGTTCTCAAAAAATTAAGAAATGTGCAACCCACAACAGTAACGCACCTATGTACATACAAAACTAGATGAAACCATACAAAATTGCACCTATCTACATACAGTCAGTTACAAACCCCTCACCTCAAGTCGGTCGGTCATTTCCCCCACCTGCAACATGCCCTTGCTCTCCAACATTTTGCTTTCAACCTACAGAATGAGAAAACCCAGAACACAAAGTGCTTTCCATGAACAGTACTTGTTACAATTTCAAACACATGTATTAAGATCGCATCAACGGCCTTCCCACCCACGGTGAATGCATAACTTCTCGCACAAGGAAAAATATTACGACATAATTTGGTGACAAGAAACCTCCTCGCTTTCCTCGGCGTGATGTTTCCTTCCATCTACCATCTTCGTCTCTTTTATCATCTGTCTGGCGGGCCCCACACTACGGTTTCTCATCATGTTATGTATTTTTTTATGCATTTTTGTATGTACATAGGCATTTTTTGTCTACTCTTTATCTACATCCATTTCTTCTCCATTATTGATAGCTTAATGTTGATTATATTTTCTTAAGCTAAAACCATTTGGCAAGGTTGTGTTATGCCTAAAAAATTTCTTGCAAGGTCCTCAATTCTTGGATCAAATTATTTACTTTGTCAAATAATTGAAGAGGACGGGTTAGACTCCAATGAGGAAAATTCATTAGGAATGTTTGTACAAGGGTTATAAAAATGAGGAAATGGTATACTACTAGTTAATTTTATGAAATCCGTGGCTTTCACTTTGTCTTTAATATTTGAACACTCAAAATGCTTAGGGTTTTCCTCATAGCAATATCTTTGTTCTTGAAATTTCCACTTATATCCCTAGGGACATGGGTTAGAAATTTTAAAGGGTTTCCTCTCTTTCCTTACTTTCCCTAAAACTCTCAAGTAAAGCCCTAGGGACTTAGGATTTACCCTTGATGGGATATCCTTTTAATTTTCCCCTCTTAAGCTTTCAATTTCCTCATAGTCATCTTTCACCATTCTTTCATCCTATAATCCCCTTTCATATTTTAATTTTGTATTTCTCTACTTAGATAGGGCTTCCTTAATTTCTAAATCCATAGCAAACACCTCCTCCCAACCTCCTAGGTTTCATCCACAAAGTCTTTAGTGTTATTTTAAGTAGATTTAGAGTGTTCCACCCTTCTTTTAATCTTCATATCTTTACTTTCAAAATTCTAATGGTGAACTTTGAGATTATTTTATCTAACATAGTTTACAATAAGTAAAATTATCCATTGATGGAGGGTTTTCAGCTCTGAGACACACTTATAGGCCTTGGTGGAATTCTCCACGGACGGTAACAACTAAAATGGAAAATAGATTTTTTTTATGTCTAAAGTGATTCAAGAGGATGAAATGATACAAATACACATAATTAAAGATCCCTTCTAGATGAATGTACATCATGGCAATCAATAAACTTTTCCTATGAGGACTTTAATGAACTCTTGGCACATCCTAAATGTAACTTTTTCAATTATTAATTATTCTTCAAGAAAATAGAAATGAAACTATTCCCAATTCATGTACCTTTAAAAAAATTATCCCTTATCAAGGAGAGTCTCGTAACCTAAGGCAACAACTCATTTGTTACTTTTAACAGTAACCCCTCTAGTATGTCCAACCTATTATCCCATCCTTTTGCAAACTCAATGGCTAGTGTGGTATCATGCCCATTTATCCTTTCAAGATAAGGAGTTAATTCCACATTCATCAAAATACTCAAAGCTCTCTAGTTTTTCTTCACACTATTACAACTTGAAGGCTCAAAATTATTTTTATCACCTCCCATTTTTTGAAATCCCTTGTCAATTTCACCTTTACTCCATAAAATCTCACTAGTGTCTCCATCCCAAAAAATTATACCAGAGCTCTTGTTCCCAATGCTTATTGATGTAAATAATGAATAGAAGTTGCTAGAGAAATCCTTTGAGTACATCAAACCATGATAATTGAGATTCCCTCCACTCATGTAATTGATTAATCAAATCTTCACTATTCCAATAGATTGGTGAACACTAATTATTTATATTTTCATCACTATCAGGTTTAGCGATTTCCAAGGGAAATATGGCATGATGGTAAACCCTCCAATTCATTAAAAAAAAAAGGATAAGATATTCTATTAACTATTTTAAAATAATGGTCAATTTTAACATCTATTATACTTTCAATAATATCAATTGAGTCGTCAAGCCCTTTGCAGTCCAGCTAGGTTGATTTCTCTTCTCCAAATAGTTTACTATGTGCATCAAATCCCCTTTAATAGTTAAGGATTCAACACCAATCTATTGGAACTTTATAAGAAATGATAAACAGTTGCAACTTTAAAAAAGTGGTTGGTTTGATTTCACAAGTTAATTGTGTCAGTTGTAAACAAATCACCTTTATCATCTCGTAACACTCCACCATGTATTGGGCTAGGATTCCTTAATTGTGTCAATTGTAACCAAATCACTTTTATCATCTCATAACACTCGTCCACCATGTATTGGGCTAGGATTTCCTTTTGAGACTCCATCGAAATTTAATTTCTACACATTAGAGGTGGAGGGGACCACACAATATCAGATGTTAATGATTTAGAATCCTTGAAGTGAATTGAAAAGCTTAAGTCAAGCTTCAAGAAATCTAATTTGTTTGTTCTCTATATTAAGAAATCTAGGTTCAGCTCGAGGTATAGACGGTGCCACAAAAGCCTTGTATACAGACAAACATGAAGTCTCATAAGCTATAATAAATTCATGCGGATGAGTCCAAAAGGGTCTCAAACTAGATCAAATTTGAAATCTGAATGCAAGGTGACCAGAAGAATCGAGCTCACAGAACAGTTGAAATCAGGATTCATGTATTCTAGTTTAGACACGTAATAAAAAATAGATGTGTGGAAGCTGTGGGTATGACAAAATGACCGAGAGATGATATGTAGATGCAGCTCGCTGGCAACCTGCGTAGATAGATATTTGTGAGACAATCGAGACAAGAAAGGATTCCAGACATAAGTTGCCGAGTGAGCCAAAATGTGTTTGCATTGATGGGTCCACAGGCAGCCGTGATGACTTGAAATATTTTACGTCACAGATGCGAGATGCCAAGCTTAATCGAGCTAACTAGACTTTGTAAGTCTATAGGCAAAGGACAGGAAGCGCTGCAACTGATACATAGTAGCAGTCTAAGGACATAATGAGAGGCTCAAATGTGAAGCACCAAGGTTGGTAGATTTAAAAGATTCGGTGAAGCAAAATATATAAAAATCGAAGGTTCGTAATTTTGCAAGTCTGGATGTGAGAGGCTGATTAAATGCAGCTTACTGGATCTTGAAGTTTGTGGCTGAAAAGTGAGTTATTTCAGGAATGGCATGTGGCTGAAATTGACAGTGCAACGCATGTATGCAAGCAAGGAACCTTGATTTATAAGACATCAATTACGGACTGTAAACAATTTATAGGGGTGAACACAAGGTTTGAGTTAAAGTCCAATGCTGGTCAACAATGCACATAAATACCCTGATAGGTGATGTGTGGTTATGATCTGTAGGAAACATCTGTATAATATAGGGATAAATTTACTAGTCTAGAAACAATGTTCAATTATACATCAACAAGAATTTCAAATTGGAATAAATTAGGGGGAGATGTATGTAAGGTCCTAACAATGTTGGAGGTTAAAGAGGGGGGTTCAATTTTGCAAGAAAAATTAGGGGAGGTTCAATTTTCCGAGGAAAATTAGCTGTGTTATATAAGTGATAATAGTATATGTTCATCTGTACATTTCACATTATACTTCATTACATATCCTAAATATAATTATTGATGAGATTTTCTTTTTATATAAGATTAAAGGCATAATTATATGATGAAAAATTGAATTTTCTTCTAATTCCAAGTTAACCAATTCAAAAATATGTTTGTTGTCTATTAGCTTTCATTTCAAAATTATTTGAATTGAGATATACATGTTGTCATATTTAAAGACATACTCTAAGAAACTAGTTCTATAACAAGAGATCATTTTAATTTTTCATCATTTGATCAAAGAGAAAGGAATTAAGATATTGTAGATTTTAGGTTTGTATCTATATTCATGAAGAGATATTGCATCAATCTTCATACTCAATATCAAGCATTAATCATGTTTTTAATATTGTAACAATAGGGACATGTAAGGCATAAGGAATTCTAACATTTCCTAAAGGTGTTAATCAACACCATAGTTAGTGAAAGGTTGAAAATTGTTTTGTCTCCCATCTTTAGGGTTTAGGTAGCTAAAAGGGGCAATTTTCACTAACTTTCACTCAAGAACAAACCCTTGAGATTTCAATGCAAAAAAGAAAGAAATCTTGCAAGAGGGTTGTTTTAGGGGCTGAATATGATCTTATGAGGGGTTCACCACCAAGTCTAAACTTGGAAAAGACAATAAGATGCAAGATGAAATGCAAAACCCTAATTCAATACAAACTTGAACTAAATGACCTAGGAATGCCTATGAAACAGAACATAAAAGTAGTAAAATGAATGGTGTGCACCTGGAAATCTGGAAGTAACTGGAAGCAACTCTGAAACATTGGAAATTTTGACCTTTTGACCTACTAAGACTCATTCACTATTCTGGGAAAATCAGTCCCGAATCTAAATTTCTACACAAAAGTTTGTTTCGGGAAAAAGGGTATCTGAATCTACAAATAGATTTGAAAAACACCTACAGTGGGACTCATTCGCCACTTGTGGTGAATCAATCTTGTTCTGCCTTTTTGAGAATTTAAAGTTTTGACATGCACTTCAACACCTTCTCTTTCCTTCCCTCTTGAGTTTCGAATCTGAATCTGTGAAAACACCTGCAAAAAAAAATATAAACTTGATTTTCTAATGAGGGGTTTATGGTGCAAGAACATCTACAACCATGATGCACAATTTGTTGTGGTAAAGAGTGTCATGATGAATTTGAATGAGTCTAGGTTAGTATGGGATGTTAAAAGTTTTGTTCATGTGTAAATAATATCTAAAGGACCATTTGAAATGTATTTAGGGGATTTAGGAGTTATTGGAATTCAATTGTCAAAAATTGGAAAAAATGTAATGTTGTCAATAACAAGAAATGTTGTCAAAAAGTAGATTGGGGAATGTTAAGGGGTTAAGAATTTAAAAATCAATTATAGACATTGGGGAAAGGTTGTTTTTATTTGAAAATGTATAAAAAGGTTTCATAAGGCTCAAATTCGGGTTGTTGAACTCATTTGGGAAGAATTCCAATAAGCATTCAAACGGTTTCATCATATTTTCTAAGTTTTTTTGCTCTTTTCCTATTGTGTACAGGTCCATACAAGTCCCCATTGATCTATAACCTATGGTATGATGTATTGATATGTTATAACTTGTAAATCCAATCATTTTGAGAGTCCCTTGTTAGTTTTTTTGAAAGGGTTTCTAAATTTCTTGATCTGCCTGTATAGACCAACAAGGTCTGATTTTGGAGTTTATTTGATGTTGAAGCAATTCCTCCTACTATGGTGACTTTTTTCTCAAAGGAATGGCATGTATCATGTTAGGTTAGGTGTCTATAGATGTTTGGAGTCACAATAAAGTGTTTTGGTGCTTGGGAAGTGAAACCCTAGGGCTAGGCAGAGTCAATTTTATGAGAAAATTGAGTAACTAAAGCATGGTTTTGATGAATCTTTGATGGACTGGCCTATGTGAAGGATTATTGAGTATGTTTAGGTTATTTTTGGGGTTTTTGAAGAATTATATTGGTTGTAGAGGCTCAGGATATAGGAATTTCTATAAAACCCTTGGTATTTGCATTAAGAATGAGGGTTTGTGAGAACAGTGGTGTGGAAACCTTGGAGTGGCAAACACTTTGGATATTTTGATGTTTTAACACATGACTAAAGACTATTTGATGTGTTTGAGTGAAGGGAGGGTGTTGGTAAAGGACTTCCTTTGTTAATTTGGGCTAATTTAGTAGCATTTTGGCAGAGTAGTCTATTGAATCTGAATGATGGTGCAAAGAAACTTGGTGTGATCTTTTCGGATTTTGTTTTGGGATCTGTGTTAAAGCTTATTTGATGTTTTGGTGGTTATTGTATGGTCTTCTCCAAAAGATAAGCTGAATTGTTGTGTTTTGAGGGCTAGAAGCCTCTTGTGAGTGGGTCTGGAAAGTTGGGTGATTTGTGACTTGAGGGTTGATGTCTTGTTGAAGTTTGATCATTTTGAGTCTAATTGTGAATATTAACCACCCTGTATTGCATCAAAGTGGTATCAGAGCATAGGGACAAGATTCCTTGTGGTTGGTTTTTGCAAGATTGAAGAAGAAGGCTAAGATTCAAGGTTGAAAAGATGACTCCTAAGAACCTTGGTGATGCTAGGGAGTTGCAAGATCTAAAAGAGAAGCATGCTAAAATTCTAGAATCTCATAATGCAGTTTTGGTAAGCCTTGTTGCCTTGGAGACAAGGAAAATGAGAGAAGTAAATGAAGAGAGTGAAATAGAGGAACATGATGAAGAATATGAGGATGTTGATGAAGAACTAGATCCTAAAGATCATAGAATGGTAAAGATGCTCAAAGTAGTGAAAGGTGAATCAATAAAGGTAAAATTTGATCTTCATGTTTATGGTGGTAATTTAAATGAAGAATTGCTTGATTGGATTGCTGCTATGGATAATTATTTTGAGAGTGAAGATATTTTAGAAGAATAGATGGTGAAGGTGGAAAAAACAAACCTCAAGGGACATGCTCTTCTATGGTGGGACTATGAGCAAGCAGAGAGGAGAACACAAGGAAAATCAAGGATCACTTCATGGGACAAGATGGTGCAAAAGTTGAACAGTAAGTTTCTTCCAAAAGATTATGAAGTTCAGTTGTATAAAAAGTTGAAAGGATTGAAACAAAAATATCTAGATGTCAAGTCTTACACTGATGAATTTTACAAATTGAGCATAAGATCTAGAAGGGATGAGGATGAGATTGAAAAGGTGGCTAGATATCTAGGTGGTTTGAGATTCAATATACAAGATGAACTTGTTGTTGCTAACCCAAAATTTGTGGAAGAATGTTTTCAATTAGTAATCAGGGTGGAGGAAAAACTTAAGAGGAGACAAAAGAAATCAGTGAGAGGAAGAGGAGTAATTTCTACACCAAAGTAGCCTTTGGAAGAACAAGAAGGGGCAAATAAAGGTAAAGAACAAGGTATTGATGTTAGAGGTGGTTTTAGAGGTAGAGGAAGGTTTAGTGGTGGAAAATATTCTAATGTTTTTGTAGGGAGATGTTATACTTGCAATGAATTTGGTCATCCTTCATGGAAGTGTCCTGAGAGGGTTGGTAGTTCATCAAGTGGTGAAAAGAGGATTGATAGGAGAGCACAATTGGTTCAAGAAGAGGAATGTGAGAGCACAACTTCTACAGGTTTGAGATTTTCTCATGAAATAGGGGAAATGTCGATGATGAGAAAGAAAATGTTGAAGGAAACAAAAGAGGTAGAACCATTGCAAAGAAAGAGCCTCTTCAAGACTACTTGTAAATGCAAGAACAAGGTATTTAGAGTTGTCATTGATTCTAGCTCAACTAAAAACATTATGTCTAGTGAGATGGTGAGTAAGTTGAATTTGAAAAAAATTCCTCATGAGTGCCTTATAAAGTGTCATGGTTAAGTGATGAACAATATTTTTTAGTGAATGAAAGAGTAGTTGTTGATTTCCATATTGGGGGTTATATTGATAGTGTTGTTTGTGATATCCTACCTATGGATTGTTGTCACCTACTCTTAGGTAGACCCTAGAAATAAGATAGGTGTACCATGTATGATGGTAGAGAGAATACCTACACCATAGTGAAAGATGGTTGTTATTTTTTGTTAACTCCACTTTTAGAAGATTTCAAGGGTAAAGAAAACATCGTTATGTGTGGAAGAAAAGAACCTATAAGTATTGTGAGCGAAGACAAAAAGGAAAATCCTAATGTTGCTTCAAAGATTTAAGATGTAGGGATAGTAAGTGAGAGAAAAAATAGGGTTGAAAAGTGATTTGATAGTGAAAAGCAAGAGAATGTGTTGGTAGGGACCATAGAGTTTCCTGTGGTTGATAATAAGGGTGAAAAACACGTGAAACTTGTAGGTACATTGATTGGAAAGTCTGACAAGATAGTGACAGGGAAAGTTAATGGGACAATGCAGATAAGACAAAGAGGACAGGCAATATGGACAGAAATAAGCATGAGGATGGAACTAAGGGGAAGTCAGTTCCATGGAATACTAATGATTTTTTTCTTGTGGGTGTGAAGATAAGTAAAACACCAAGTTTTGATCAGGGAGTAAGAAAAGAATAGACATCAGGTCTGAGGATAAATATAAAGACTTATCCAAGTGTAAGTACAGTTCAAAGTGCAGGGCAGTATGAAGAACAAAGCATGGTACAATGAAAATATTTTATGAACTAGAGGTATCTAAGTGAGGCTTGGGAAATTTGGTATCAACCTCAACTCATGAGGCATGAGATTTTTTCAGTGGGGTTGTATGGTGCAGGAGCACCTACAACCATGATGCACAATTTGATGTGGTAAAGAGTGTCATGATGAATTTGAATGAGTCTAGGTTAGTATGGGATGTTAAAAAAAAATTCATGTTTAAATAAGATCTAAAAGACCATTTGAAATGTATTTAGGGGCTTTAGGAGTTATTGGAGTTCAATTGTCAAAAACTAGAAAAAAAGTAATGTTGTTAATAACAAGAAATGTTGTCAAAAAGCAAATTAGGGAATGTTAAGGGGTTAAGAATTTAAAAATCAGTTATGGAAATTGGGGAAAGGTTTTTTTGATTTGGAAATGTATAAAAAGGCCTCATAAGGTTCGAATTTAGGTTGAACTCATTTGGGAAGAAATCCAATAAGCATTCAAATGGTTTCATTAGATTTTCAAAGTTTTTTTGCTCTTTTCCTACTATGTACGGGTCTGTATAGGTCCCCATTGATCTTTAACTTATGGTATTATGTATTTATATGTTCTAACTTGTAAATAAAATCATTTTTAGAGTCCCTTGTTAGTTTTTGTGAAATAAATTTCTAAATTTATTGATCTGCCTGTACAGACCAGCAAGGTCTAATTTTGGAGTTTATTTGATGTTGAAGCCATTCCACCTACTGTGGTGACTTTTTTCTTGGAGGAATTTCCTGTATCATGTTAGGTTAGGTGTCTATAGATGTTTGGAGTCATAATAAAGTGTTTTGGTGCTTGGGAAGTGAAACCATAGGGCTGGGCAAAGTCAATTTTATGAGAAAATTGAGTAACTAAAGCATGGTTTTGATGAATCTCTAATGGAATGGCCTATGTCAAGGTTTATTGGGTATGTGAAGGATATTTTTGGGGTGTTTGAAGCATTATATTGGTTGTAGGGGCCCAAGAGATAGGAATTTCTATAAAACCCTTCGTATTTGCATTGAGAATGATGGTTTGTGAGAACAGTGATGTGGAAACCTTGGAGTGGAAAAAAAATTAGATATTTTGATGTTTTAACACATGAATACAGATTTTTTTATGTTTTTGAGTGAAGGGAAGGTGTTGGTGAAGGACTTCCTTTGTTAATTTGGGCTAATTTAATAGCCTTTTAGTAGAGCAGTCTATTGAATCTGAATGATGGTGCAAAGAAACTTGGTGTGATCTTTTGGGATTTTGTTTTGGGATCAGTGTTAAAGCTTATTTGATGTTTGGGTGGCCAGTGTATGGACTTCTCCAAAATATAAGCCCATTTTTTGTGTTTTGAGGGCTAGAAGCCTCTTGTGAGTGGGTTTGGAAAGTTGGGTGATTTGTGACTTGAGGGTTGATGTCTCAAGTTGAAGTTTGGTCATTTTGAATATGATTGTGAGTATTAACCACCTTATATTGCATCATTTTTCCTTGGTCGAACCCCTATTTTGTTAATTAAACCTTGATGGAGATAATGAAATAAGCATGCAAACCCTAGCCTTAAGTGTGTCTAAGACTAAGAAATATGAAACATGATGCAAGAATGGAAATGTAAAGATGAATGACTCACTTAAAGAGATTTTAATCACCCAAAATGAACCCTAATGATGCTTGTATCTTCCTTAGGATGAATATAGAGTGATAATGGAAGATGGAATCACTTCAGAAACAAGTCTTTAAGCTTGGCTTGATGGCTAGTTGTGTCTACCCAACCTTGAATCCATCATGATTCACCATAGACAATGATGATCAACCCTTGAAAATGCTAGATCTTGAATGAAAGTGAGTTTGAAGACCTGAAAAAATACTTAAATGCTACTCCAAGACTTCAACTTTACTTTCCCTTGAAACTTGAATGGTCTTGTGAAAGATTTTCAACACTTGTCTCTTGAATTTTCTCTTGAAAATGCTTGCTCAAATTGCTTAGAATGATAAAAATGACTTGAAAAATTGCTTATATAGGAATTAACACCTAATTGACCATTATTTAGATCTCAAAGGCTGACATCCACCAAAACTTTGAATTAAAATGGTGAATTTCCAACTCAAAATTGAAAATGACCCCAAATGGGACTCATTTACCACCCTTGGCGAATGGGTCCTGTGTGGTGTAAAATATGCGTGAATTATATAAAATTAAAAACACACTTAGATGAAAATTATTACATTAGGGAAATTCAAATTAATCAAACATAATTAAATAACATAATTTCCTAAAAACTTTTCATCTTCCTCTATTCTCAAATGTCTAAGTAATTCATGCTCTTAGATCTTGTTCTTGCACAAACCACTGAGATTTCATCTAAGAAATAAGTAGCCTATCCATTTATAATGCAGATTATAAACCTACATCTACATGATTTAAGAATTCAGTTGGATGCAATAGTGAAACGACATGGTGAAATGAGCTGATATGCACAAAATGATATGAAGTGGAAGATAATGCAAAACTAAACTAATGAAAATGAGATTAGGATTGATTATACATGATGAATTAAACTATGAAATGCCTAAAGGAACCATGATCCAAACAAAATTGAAAAACTAATCCTAAATACTAAGCTGAGAATGCAAATGAAGCTCTAAAAACTCAAGTAAAATTTTGTAGAGTGACCTTATGCAATTGCTCCTTATGCAAAATCTGTAAATTGGGCTCAATTTATAGATTTTTCCAAGTCATTGGATGAGTTTGCAGCCATGAGTGATCAAGATTTAATCTGGAGAATCCGACAGAGAAGAATGAAGAGGATGGAGAAAACAAGGAAAATGTTCCCTTTAATAAAACCGTTTTGCCAAGTGTAAGAGGGAATCATTTGAATGAAGGAGCCATGTGTCTTGAAGGTTGTTAAATTGTTGAGAATAATTATCCAATTTAGAAAATAATAATAATCATTTTCATGTGACACATTGTGAGTTGGAGGGTGAGGTGGAAGGTAGTTAGAGAAAAGTATGTAGAAATGTGATGGAATTCAAATTTAAAAATTTGAATTAAGTGAGAGGGAAGTGAATTAAAACAAAACAAATTATTTAGATTTGCTCATTTTAATTAAATCATGAAAGAGGTGAATTAGAATAGAAGAATTAAGAGGAAAGGAACTATGTAAATAAATTTGATTTATTTATATAGTAGACGAATAAAAATTTATTAGTTAAATAATCAATATTTAATTAATATTCTCCATACCAATTTTTGGATGTATACATTTTGCCCCTCTTTGAAGTGATGTGTTTACAAATTACTTCAAAGAAAAATTTACCAGCACTACTAAAAATTTTAATGATGCCCTAGACAGTGTTTTCAAAGGATTTACAATTGTATGCCCCCTCAGGAGATAAATCGAGGAATTTGTGATGATAAAGGATTTTTGATGATTTTTCAAAATTTCCAATGATTTTTTATGATGATGATGATAAAATTCTGATGGGATAATAGTGTGTTGATTTATCTCCCAATATGAAATAATCTGAGCTGCTCCAATTAATTGCCTCTCAAAGAAATTAAAATAATGTCACCAAAAATAACCCCTTTAATTACCCTTATTAAGAGTTAAAAAGTAAAAAGGAGTTCATTTGTGCTAATTGCATTTTGAAAATTGTTTGAGGTGAGAAAGGATTTGTGAGCTTTTGAGCAAGATGGTGAGCCCCGTGCATACACATTGGTTCGAGCGGGTTCGACGGCACAGTCGACCTGCAGGATACGAACCTTTGGTAAGATTTCGAAACCTCCCTTGTGATTTTGAAATGAATTTTTCCACGTTTTTCAATTTGTATTTTTAAATTGCAAAATCTTTTAGCACTTCTAAAGTTTCTCGTGGCGCCTAGACTAGAAGTTTTGGCACTTCTGCCAATAGTTTTGGCGCATTTGCCGAAAGTTTTGGCACCTCCAAAGTTTGTTTTGGCACTTCAGTTTTGGCGCCTAGGAGGTCCAAAATGTCGCTTTCAAGTGGCCAAGGGTCAATTTTAGAGTTTTGGTGCTTTTGCGCCCTATTCCACCACTTTGGTGGGATTCTCCGACACTTCTACGCGAAATGGTGTTTTTTCCCTTTTCTCTGGTGCTTTCAGCTAAAATGGCACCTCTATGTGCTTTTCTGGTGCATATGCCAGAAATGGCACCTCCAAGCCATAGAATGGCGCGTTCACTCGAAATGGCACCTCCACGGTCTATTTTGGCACTTCCAAGATAGAAAGAAGATGTTTTTTATTTTCTCCTTGAATTTTGATGTTTAATCACTTTTAGCTGTTGATTAGGTTTTCGATGATAGGATAGATGATGTAGTGACCTCATGATAGGCGAGAGTCAAAACAAAAATGTTGATGAGATTTGATGAAAATCTCATTAGGACCGATAGGGTGATTGATTTTGATGTTTGATTGATTTGTTGATTTTGTGATGTTTGAAAAATGATAGGAAACGTATTTGGATAATCTTCAGTCTCAAGAGTGATTCCTGCTGACATGGGAGATGATTCCACAACTATCTCAAGCTGATAGAGATATTGTTGAGAGATGTGGTTTGTCTTCATTGATTGATATGCCCCATATTAGGATTAACCAGGAATTGTTGATAGCATTGGTAGAGAGGTGACATAGAAACCACAACACTTTCCATTTTCCTACTAGAGAGATGACTATCACACCATAGGATGTTTACAAGATTTTGCAGATTCCTGTGGTTGGTGACATTGTGAGTTATGATTCTACTAAGCAAGGAGGTACATATGCATTACGCTGACTTTTTCATGATGATCAGATTGTTGGATATTGGATGTCGTGGCTAGAGATATTTGCTAGTGATGCCCCTTTGTCTTACATTCTTGTGGGATTTTTCGGTGGCTTTTTATGTCTCGACAAGAGGGCAAAGGGACTCTCTGTCGGTTGGGGTCACACATTGGAGCAGATTGTTCAATTTGAGACACATTTTGCTTGGGGTTCATGCATGCTCGCACATCTATATCATGATTTGCACTAGGTTGTGTATCTGAGAGGAGCTAGCTTGTGTGTCGAGGTTACATTGCTCCAAGTTTGGGCCTGGGAACATATTGTGGTTACACGACCTGAGACCGACATATTTCGACCATTCGAGAGGCCGTACATTTATTGCTATGTTGGTGCAGTTGTCCAGCATAAGCTAGGAAAACTAGAGTATTGGCGGCGGGTGTTAGATGACCTAGATGTAGTTACCTAGAAGTCGTATGTGGACTACGAGCAGTGGACGAAGGATCACTTAGAGGTTTTGTACTTCATGACTGCTAGATACCTGATTGGATGGACTCGGTATATTATCGAGAGGTTTCTCTTGCTAAGAGTGTTGAGGTAGTACAACAGAGTTCAAGGGATGCCACAAGGATCAACTCTATATGCCCGCAGATAGCAGGATACAACTAAGTGGGAACTTACATTGTCCTATGATGTTGCATGTGACGAGTACTTGCATTTACAACCATTTATCTAGGATTATCATCCAAATATTGTTGAGGGATACATGAGTGAGGATTATATAGTGTATTTTGGTTTTCATCCATTTCTGAGGATTTCAGGGCCTGTTGAACCCATGCCACCATTTGAGGCTGATGAGAATAGACCACCTAGACGGAGACGAGGTAGAGGTGGAGATGAGGAGGATGATGATGATGGAGGGGATGATGGAGGTGATGATGGTGGTGGAGGAGATGGAGGAGTTGGTTTTCATCTTAGTTTCAATGCTAGAGTGCCTCGCAGGAGGCAATCCTTGGTGGCAGCATCACAGCAGTGTGTACAGATATGCCTACCTTCTCAGCAATAGCAGTCACAGATCACTGCTTTGCAGACACAGGTTCAAACTATTCAGGGGTAGCTAACACAGTTACAGGCATAGTTATAGACACAAACACAGTTGTTGACGTAGGTACATGCACAACTCCTACAGGCCCAGGGTCAGATTCAAAATTTGACAACTGAGAGGGATGTTGCCTGATAGCAGCTGGCATAGATACAAGGCTAGGGATAGGTATAGGGGCAGGTTGCAGCATTGACTGCAGAGAGAGACACCCTAAGATGACGGGTTGAGTAGGCAGAGGACCTCACAGAGAGGTTGTAGTAGGTTGCGACAACTACAGGAGCAGTTGATTACTTTAAGGAGATACGTCACACTTCTCAGGAGGTCCATTTTTATAGAGATCGATATCATGAGTTGGTCCTCCTCGAGTGGTGACAAAGCTTTACCCGATCTCGGACTAGCAGATCTAGGTCCTGGATAGTGAGCATGGGTGTGACACAACCATTATCAGGGGATCAGAGGGATCCAAGTGCTAGGACCTCAGGTGCAACAGGGGGTACAAGGTCAGTGAGGCCAGTAGCATCAGGAGGCAACACTACATAGTTTCAATCATTTTATGTTATGCCATGATGTATACACTAACTTTTGATGATATCACCCTTTGATGTTGTATTTCTTGACATTCAGATATCCTTGTAAATTTGACATATTTTGGAGATATATATGCAATGATGATGATGATCCTATGTGTTTATGCGTTGGTTTATGATGGATGCATTTAATTTCCATGTCATGTATGATATGTGATGTTTTATGATGATGATATTATATGTCATGGATGCAATATGTGTTATGATCCTATGGTTTTATGCAAAAGTATACATGCTATTATTTTTTTATTTTTTTGATGAAACGATGTATGATGTATTATATGCAAGATGATGTTAATGCAGAGATGAATGATTCTAATAATGAATGAATTTATATAGTCCCATGGATGTATGGTATGCATGGTAACTTTTTTTTTTTTTTAATGAAAATATTATGACCTAATGCATGTATGAAATGAATGAATGATTATTTTACATATGTTGATGCCTAAGATGTATGACTAGATGCATATGGATGAAAATGATATGATCAATGTATTTGTTTTTCCTAGATTTTTTTAATGCAAATATATGATTAATGACCTAAATGAATGCCTAGATGATAGGGTAATGCTATGATTGATGTACTAATGCTCATGCTACTAAATGATGTTTTTGATAATGTCGAACTTACTCAATCTGTTAATGATAGAAATAACATCAACTTTGGAAAAATCTATAAATTTCGTTACAGCGAGCAAATATGAATGCAACCTAGACATGCAATACTAATAATGCAATGATGTCATCCCAGTGATTTATTGTGCTTATTTTCATCATTGAGCCATTAAAAATTTTGAAAGTGAGTACAAAAATTGATGGTATAAATGAACCATGATGACCTGAGTACTACTTCCATGATGTAACTTGATAGTGCAAGTTAACACAAGCATCTAGGTATAATTAAACCATGATGACCTGAGCATTCCTTGCATAAACAAACAAGAGTTAACCATTTTCCTATGTGAATCTGGAACATCATCAGTGATACTTTATAGAGCACGTCCCATGATGATTCTCATAGTAATAATGACTAACTCACAGGCAGCGAACAAAGAAAATATCATTCTCGGTCATAGATTTTCTAGTTCTTTGACATCCTTTAATTGCTCCTGAGAAATGATAACATCAATCACAATGAAAACAATTTGAACATTTGTGTGGAAAGTGGTAAAACCATGATTCAGAATAGCATCATCCTTGTAACCTCAATTTTCTGTTATTTTTGGGATTTTTGATTTTTCTTTTTTTTAGGTGTTTTATGAGATTTTGACCAAGGACCTAACCTAAAGACCTATTCTAGGGGTCTTGGGGGCTAATCAAAGATAATTCTTGCCTAAGTTATACGTGCAGAGACCACATAGTTCGACTGACTCAACCAATTTATAGGACTAAGATATGAACAAACACTTAATTACAACAAATTGCGACAACGCAATTTGATAAGGTGACTGTTTTTGGCTTTTTGGATTTTTGACCTTTTAATGGATTTTTCGATGTGACAAGGATGTTCAATGTGTTTCTAATGATGATTGATTATTCCATTTTGGATGCATTGTGATCATTGTTTTCATTGTGTTTTTCCACTGTTGTTTTCTTGTTGGTTCAATCCCAAAGTTCATTTGCCCCCAGTGAGTTCAGGATTTTGCTCCTAGTGGACAAACTAGTTTATTATGGATATGTACAATGGTCAAAAATTCAAGGTGAGACATAACTAGCCGCACATGATTTGCATATGTAACTCGAATGAAGAATATGGATGTTAACGGTATCTAGCCAGAAGTCAACATATGTTCTTATAGAAGAAGTCAGCCTGTCACAACTAGTTCATGTTTTCTAGGTTTTCACTAATTGCTTTTATTGCAATTTTTCAAAATTTCAGATTTTTTTTTGTATTTTTTTTTATTTTTTGATTTTTTGTATTTTTTGTATTTTTTTTCTTTTTTCTTTTTTTTCTTTTTTTGTCATCACCAAGATGCTTGTTTGCCAGGTTTTCACTAGGGCCACCATTTTTTCAGGACATTTATGATGTTTTTGGATTTCTTCAGGACTTTTCTAATGTTTTTGGATTTCTTCAGGACATTTTTTTATGCTTTTGGATTTCTTTAGGACTTTTTCCAATGTTGTGGCTGACTTATGTGTAGAATTTCTTGAGATGAAGACTCTTCATTGGCTCTTCAAATAGTCCCCTTCTAGCATAGATAGCCGATATGCTCCTGAACCATAAACTGACACAATGACGAAGTGTCCTAACCAATTTGGTTCAAATTTTCCTTTCTTCTCTTTGTCTTGTTGATTGTGTGGGTTTTCCTTCAACACTAAGTCACCAACTTGAAACGTTTTGGGCTTAACCATATGGTTGTAACTTCTGGACATGCATTGTTGGTAAGCCTTTAGATGATTTATTGCATGTCAGCGCCGCTCATTGAACAATTCCAATTCTTGCAATCTTGAGATTTTGTAGTCTTCATTAAGGATGATGCCTTTTAATGAAACCCGAAGTGATGGTAATTCAACTTGAATAGGTACAATGGCCTCAGACCCATATACCAAAGCATATGGTGTAGCTCTTGTTGGTGTGTGAATACTGGTGTAATATGCCCACAAAGCGGGATTCAATTAGATGTGCCAATCACATCCTACATCATTGACAGTTTTCTTCAAAATCTAGATATTCAATGTGTAAGGGATGATTATCTGGTAATGGTGCCTCTGCTAACTAGTTAGCAATCGCTTGTCCTTTTATGGCTTTCTTGTCTACATATTGGATATCAAATTCACTGAGTAACATGACCCATTTAGCCAATCTCCCTATTAGGTTAGCTTTACTAAGGAGATATTTGAGAGGATCTATTTTAGCTATCAACTTGATGGTGTGAGTTAGCATGCAGTGTCGTAACTATTGGGTAGCGAATACTACTACTAGACAAGCCTTTTCGATGGGGGAATAGTTGATCTCGTAGCCATTTAAGGTCCTGCTAATAGAGTAGATTGCTTGTTCTTTTCCTGTTGGATCTTCTTGTGCTAATAGAGCTCCTAGGGATGTCTCTTTTGTGGCAATATGCAATAGTAGCACCTTCCCTTCTATTGGTGGTACAAGGACAATTAGATTCATTAAATATTGTTTCAACTGATTAAAGGCTCCTTTTCATTTTTTGTCTCATAAGAATGAAACATTTTTATGCAACAAATGAGTGAAGGGGTGAGTTTTGTCCACGAACTGTGAAATGAATCTACAGATTGATTGAAACCTCCCTTGCAGAGAATAGAGTTGACTAATGTTCTTTGGTGGTGGCATTTCCATAATAGCTTGTGCTTTGGCTGGATCCACTTCAATCCCTTTTTCTGAAACTATGTACCCCAGGAGCTTAGCTAAAGTTACCCCAAACACACATTTCTTGGGATTTGGCCACACATTGAATTTCTCCAATCTAGTGAAAATTTTATCTAGGATCTCCAGATGTCCCTCCCTGGTATATGATTTGGCTAATAAATCATCCACATAATCTTCCATGAAAGTATGCATCATGTCATGAAAGATTGTTGTCATTGCGCGTTGGTATGTAGCACCTGCATTCTTTAAACCGAACGACATGATGTTCTAGCAAAAGGTTCCCCATGGAGAAGTAAAAGTTGTTTTATCCTAATCTTTCTAAGCTATTTTGATTTGATTATATCTAGGAAATCCATCCATCAGTGATAGCATGATATGCCCTATCATCATGTCTACTATGATGTCTATATTGGGGAGAGGAAAATCATCCTTAGGACAAGCTTTGTTAAGGTCTCAAAAATCAATGTAGATGTGAATGTTGATGTCGGGCTTTGAAACTGGTACTATATTGGATATCTACTCGGTGTAATCAATAGGTCTGATGAATCCTGCATCGAGCAACTTCTTCAATTTTTCCTTTACTAGTAGTGCAATATGGTGGTGCATTTTCTCAACTTTTGTTTGACTGGTTTCACTCTTGGACGTAATGATAGATGATGCATTATTAACTCTGGATCAATTCCCAGCATGTCAGCATATGACCAAGCAAAGTTGATTTTTTTTTTCTGTGAAAATTTAGAGAAAGCTCGGCTTTTCCTATTCTGTCAAAGATGTTGCTAGATGGATATTATTCACTATCTCTTCATTGTTGATGTTCATAGACTATGTGGGTTCAATCAAGACTTTGGATCTTTCCTAAAAATGTTATTGGAGAGTATCAAATCTTCCATCCTTTGACGCCTCAGGGAGGTTTTTTCCATTGGATGCACTCTTTGTTTTTACTTTTTCTAGATCCGGTATTTCCGTTGAATGGTTTTCAATATCATATCTATTTCCTATATCATTCATTTTGTAGTTGGAAGATTTGATACTCCCTTGTGTGGAAGCCTTGTTACGATCTTCATTGGTGGAATTTGTTTTAGGATCATTGTCATAAAGGAAGTTGATGATGGCATCATCGTTTGAAAATGTAGGAATGTCAAATGGCTCGGTTAGGTCCCAATCTATGAGCTCAAGATGTACCAAGGGTAAGCAGTCACCCGATGGGTTAAGGTTAGAAATGGTAAGGGTTTAGATAGTGGTGTCTTCCATTAGTACAATAGAAAAATCAAGGTCTAGAAGGTAACTCTCGTCTGAATTCTTTGTTTCACTTTGAGTTGAATCATCTTCACTAGAATCATCAAGGTGTTGCAATCCCAATTCAAACGTTCTTGAACTTGACCCTTGTCCCTCTTCGAGTAGGGGTGCATATTTATGTACCACATCAATATCATTGTCATTATAGGAGTCTTCTAATAGTGAATCCCACTCATATTCATTGGAATCAGTTTCATGCTCTTCGTTGGCTTGTAATTGTAGGATTCTTTCAACCACCTTTTCTTTTGTGTCCTCTTTATAGCCCAGTCCAGTTTAATCTTTTGAATTGATTAAAATGGGTTGAATTAGTTCTACAATTCCCTCTTTTCTTTTACCCACTGGACCTTTCCCTTCATATCCCATATTTTCCAAGATAGTGAAACCTTTTCCATATTGAGTTGTCTGTACAGTGGTAGTTGTTGCTTGGGATTCTTCCTCATCTTTATAAAGCTAGTTTAGAACATCATTGTCTTCTGCTTCATCAAACCTAGTGCTTTCTTTTATGAACCGTCCATCAAATTTGGTGACTGGTTGTGGGGTCTATTGTGTTGATGTAGAGGGTTGTCCATAGACCTTTGGAGAATAAAAGTGTGAAAGAGACAGGGATCGTTCAAAGAAGTATTCACCCACACCTTTGTCTTTGACTTGGACTTTTTCATCAAATTGTTTTTACAAGGAATTCAATTGGGCTTCAGTATTTGAGGATGTGGATGGAGCAGCTTCTTTCTTCTTAGATTGTTTAAATGTGGAATTGGATTGGCTTTCATGATTGGAGGTAACAACCAATGGTTTGGATGGAGAATTTGATTGGCTTTGATCATTGGAAGGAGCGAGAGTGAAAGCTTCTCTGTTATGAGGCACAAAGTTATCTTGGACATATTTTAGTGTATTGCAATACTAAGGACTATTTGAATTAGTAGAAATTGTGATTTCCTAACCACCACAAGGGAATTTTAGACATTGGTGATATGTTGAAGGGACTGCATGCATTTCATGGATCCATGGTCGACCCAATAGTATGTCATAGGTCAGATCTCTGTCCAAAAATTGATAGATTACATCCTTCTAAATTGGTCCCACTTGAATAGGTAAGACAATCAATCCCTGTGAAGATATTTCTTCATCATCATAGGCTTTTATTGTAATCTTTTTCTTTGAATCAATGGAATTTTCAGAAAACCCTAAGGCATGGACAAGTTTTAGAGTACATATATTTAGGCCAGCTCCTCCATCTATTAAGACATGTTTGACTCAGTGTTTATGAATCAGGACTTCAATATGGAGAGCAGCATTGTGGGGATGGGAAATGGATGCATCGTCATTTTTAGAAAAGGATATACAATGTGGTGCAGTCAAATGTCCCACCATGGCTTCGAATTTACATACTTCCAAATTCATGGGTATTGTTGTGTCCACTAGGGCCTTTTCCAAAATCTCTTTGTGAGCAAGAGAAATTTTGTGTAGTTCCAATATAGATATTTGTGTGGGGATCTTTTGTAATTGGTCCACTATGTTGTATTGATTAGGTGAGACAGTGGGAGTTTTGGATGAGCCTCCTTTTAGAACATATTTAGCTTGAGCCCTCGTTGTCGCATTCACTGGTATACTATCTTGTTTCCCATTGATTTGATGACATTGATTTGGGTATCCATTGTAGTCATATTTGTTTGTGTATCATTGATTTGATTTTCAAAGATGATGATGTCATGTTTTGGTTCAATTGGGGTGTCCTAAATCAGATCAATGTTTGGTGTAATGTCTTGGTGGTCATTGATTTCAATGGTACTCTTTTGATTTTCAACTGCTGAGATATGATTTATGATAGTATCATGGACATAGTTCAAATTCTTTCCCTTGTTTGTTGTAGAGGACTCCCCATTTTCATAATTCGGCAAATGATTTTTAAATGCCTCATGATCCGCATTCATTTGGAGTCCCTCTATTCGTATGATTTTGCTATCTATCAAGTCTTTTATTTTATGTTTCAATTGCATGCAACTATTTGTTTGGTGGCCTTTACATCAATGAAATTCACAGTAATAGGCATCATTCCACCATGATGATTTCACCTTTGGTTCAAA
This sequence comes from Sequoia sempervirens, assembly GCA_007258455.2. Lineage (NCBI taxonomy): Eukaryota > Viridiplantae > Streptophyta > Pinopsida > Cupressales > Cupressaceae > Sequoia > Sequoia sempervirens. The sequence continues at coordinate 60,072,123 of VDFB02056351.1, forward strand.
CCCTCGTGTGTCAGGTAAAGTTATGAGGTTTTTCTCAAGAAGTTCTCTTAATGCAGATTTGTATGATTGACCCAAAAGGCATAAATTTCCTATAGTTCAATTCCATTTGATATGGTAAAGGCTTTGATGGGGTGTTACTTTGATTGTTATTGTTTTGATTGTTGGATGAGTTGATATTTTGATTGGTACCCTGATTATTGTTTTGATCAGTTTTGGTTCTGGTACCTGACAGATTAAAGATCAGTTTCACGTTATGTGTTTCAGTGACACCTTCATTGGCATTTTTGTTTCTTGTCCAAAATTTAGGTTTATATGGTAAGGGTTGTTTGATCCTTCATTGTGAATTTTCAATACTCCTCTTTTGACTAGGCCTTCTTCAATCTTGACACTGTTTTCTATCATTTTCTCGAAACTAGGGGGACATTGTAATTGCAGTCAATAGCTCAATTCACTATTAAGATTATCAATACAAATTTCCATCTTTTCCCATTTAGGAATGGGATGAGCATACCGAGCAAACAACTATCTCCACCTTTGTAGGAATACGAGAAAGGCTTCCCCTTGCTTTTGTTTGGTGTTACACAAATATTTCATAGTGATCTCATGGGTGATGTACGAATATTGTGTGATAAACCGGTTGACCAATTCTTGGAAATATTTTATGCTTGGTTGCAAATTTGAGAACCATTCCTTACAGTTCCATCCAAAACTACGAGGAAAGAATCTCATTAAATATGTGTCCTCATGAGTGAATTCGAGACTCATGGCTCAAAATTTTTGTACATGGTCTATAGGGTCTGATTTTCTATTGTATTTATCATACTTTGGCAAGTCACAGTTTGGGGGAAATGGTATCATGTTTAACCTTCTGTCAAAGGGGTAGGGACAAATATCTTGTATCATGTATCTTTTCGTAGTCCCTCCCTGCATATCTTGGAATTATTGTTGAAGGTTTTTTATTTGGTGTGTTAAAATAGTCATTTGGTTGGTAGTCCATCTCAATCTCGGTTTTCTTTGGGATAGCCTTCAATTTTTCCACATCAAAGTCATTAGGTAGTTTATCCCCTTGATTTTCCAACATAAGGAGGTATTTCTCCCCATCCTTTGCAAAGACTTTTTCTAGGAATTTATGGAATTTTGGGCCTTGGTTCGCTTGTTCGATCTCTTCTTCTGTTATCTCATCTGTTTCATTTTGAAAAATCTTATGAAAAGGGTTTTCCTCTGGTTCAGCCATATTATTGGAAGGTTCGAGTTCTTTGTCCTTAATTTTTTTGTTTCTGAGACCTTGTTAAAATGAGCATAAAAGTGACTAAGGTTTGCTAAATTTTGACCATTGTTTGAGGGTGCCAAGGAAATACCTAGGTCAGATAGAATGATGAATTCTATTGATGTAACCAAGGTGACAAAATTTTATACAAAGTGTATTGTTTCAATGATGAAGGATAAAAACCTTGATAGGGAAACTCAACTTGATGATCAAATTTGGATGTTGATGAGGATGAGCACCTTTAGATGTTTGATCAAAGTTTAGGTAAAATTTTTCACTTAGATAAGTCAATTCTAACAAAGTTTTGGACTTTAGGGGATAATTCCAAACTCGAGGAGATTTTGAAATTTTGGTTCCAATTGTGAAATGGTGTGAAATTTCCTTTCTAGACAAGATGTTTGAATCTTTGGAAGAGTCTTGGGTTTTGGAAATAATAAAATGAATACAAACCAAGGTTGTTCTTGGAAGCTTTTCTATAACAATTGAAGATCAATCTGTCCCTAAAGTCGTAAAGTGTGGCCAGACATTTTTGACGATCTTTTGAACTAAGAGGTATGGATTTTGTTTTTCAAAGTTTAATCTTTCGTGAAGTTATTGGATAAAAATCATGTTTAGACTCTTTTCAAGGCTGAAAATGACTTTGACCAGGAAAGATGTTTGAATTCTGATTGCAAAATGACAGATGGGAATTTTATTCAGCTTTCTGTTTCTGGATTTTGGTGGAAGCGCCGTTACAGAGGGCGGAAGTGCTAAAAGGTAGAAACACCGTAGAATGACTCAAATGCACCATAGATTGGTGGGGATGCACAACAAAATGAGGTGAATGCATCACAAAAAAGCTTGGATGTGCCACAAAATAGTTGGGATGCACAACAAAACAAGGTAAATGCACCATAGAAAAGCTTAAATGCGCTAGTAAATAAGGTTGAAGCGTTGTAACAGAGGGGAAATGCACTGAAAAAATTGGTGAAGGTGCCATAGAAAATAGTAAAATCACTAGACAAAGTATGCAATAGTTTGTTTCTAGTTTGTTTAATTTTTTTGGTTTTTGGTCAAAGGACAGTTTGTTCTAGATGATGTATTTTGAATCATAGTTTATGTAGTTTTTCCAGTGTGTAAAGTTTCATTTGAGGTTTATTTTGAGAACAAATTTTCAAGTACAATCAAGCACAATGTACATTCCCTAGGGCTTTGATGGACTATATTCTCTTGGATTCCATGCGGGTTTTACCCCAACCACACTTATCTTTAGCTGATGAATTTAGAAGCTTGGCCACACGGTCTCCCTCTTACATTTCACTCTCTTCTCAGGTCAACCAAGCTTCCAGCCTCCATGAAACTCCCATGGAAAAATAATCATCTCTACTAAAGACTGGAAGAATGTGGATGCCTTCACACCAACCTGTGTTGTACCAAGAGAATAGATAAAGGATTTGGCCAATTCTATAACAAGGGTTCTAGTAAGGACTTTTCATTCATGGGGGATAACCCATGCTACAAGAGACCATTGTTTCCCTTCTCGTCAGGACTATCCTCATGATATTGGCCTTTGTTCCAATACCCACATTTATATCTCAGCTGGAAATACTCTTGGCTTTAGAGTGTTATCGGTTGGGCCATTCCCTTAGGTGAGTACTTTTTCCCCAAGGAAGGCCCTCTAAGATAAACAAAATCAAGAGAATATACCCATAGTTTGATCAATCTTTATTCCACATGAATAAATAGAGAACCCATGTTGTATACCCTACTCACACTCACATATTAACAAGAATGAGTTTGGTTTTTTGGTCACCTAGTTAAGGGGAGAGCATATGCCTACCATTCAAAACACACAACAAACAATAAAAGGAATTGGTCTAGCTTTTTGATCACCCAGTTAAGGGGAGAGCATATGCCTACCATTCCAAAATTGCAACAAACATGGTGTTCTTTTCTTGTTAATTAATCTATGTTCCTATTTTAAAGCAAGAAGGAAAGACATAAAATCCCACCCCTGCAAAAAATTCATCAATAGTTTCTTATAAATTTTCTTTGGCAAGCGTTCTGGAGTTTCAACAAGGTCTTTGACAGCGTTTTATGTAATCTTGAAAACATAAAATCCCACATTAGTTTTCATCCCCGGGAAAAATTGCATAAATAATTAAAAACGCCATAATAGAAAGCAAAAGTGCCACATAATTGATTGAAAGTGCCATAGAAAAGAGTAAAAGCACCATAGAAAAGGGTGAAAGCGCCACAGAAACTCCCTAAAGCACCAAAAAATGGCTTGGAAGTGCTAGAGAAATCCCTTGAAGCACCAAAACAGTCGATGTAACCGCCAGAAATTCTTTCGTAAGCGCCAAAGAATTATGTGGTTGCGCTAGAGAAATTATTGTCTGAGCCTGCAAAACACAATTTCCAGAAAGTAACAAAATAACAGGGGTTGAGCCCCATGGTGGGCACCAATTTATGTGTGGTGTAAAATATGCATGAATTATATAAAATTAACAACACACTTAGATGAAAAGTATTACATTAGGGAAATTCAAATTAATCAAACATAATTCAATAACAAAATTTCCTAAAAACTTGTCATCTTGTCATCTTCCTCTATTCTCAAATGTCTAAGTAATTCATGCTCTCAGATCTTGTTCCTGCGCAAACCACTAAGATGTCATCTAAGAATCAAGTAGCCTATCCATTTATAATGAAGATTATAAACCTACATCTACATGATTTAAGAATTCAGGTGGATGCAATAGTGAAATGATGTGGTGAAAGGAGTTGATATGCACAAAATGATATGAAGTGGAAGATAATGCAAAACTAAAATAATGAAAATGAGATGAGGATTGATTCTACATGATGAATTAAACTATAAAATTCCTAAAGGAACCATGATCCAAACAAAATTGACAAACTAATCCTAAATACTAAGCTGAGAATGCAAATGAAGCTCTAAAAATTCAAGTAAAATTCTGCAAAGTGACCTTATGCAAAAGCTGTAAATTGGGCTCAATTTATAGATTTTTCCAAGGCATTGGATGAGGTGGCAGCCATGAGTGATCAATATTTAATTTGGAGAATCCAACAAAGAAGAATGAAGAGGATGGAGAAAACAAGGAAAATGTTCCCTTTAATAAAACTGTTTAGCCAAGTGTAAGAGGGAATCATTTGAATGAAGGATCCATGTGTCTTGAAGGTTGTTAAATTGTTGAGAATAATTATCCAATTTAGAAAATAATAATAATCATTTTCATGTGACACATGGTGAGTTGGAGGGTGAGGTGGAAGGTAGTTAGAGAAAAGTATGTAGAAATGTGATGGAATTCAAATTTAAAAATTTGAATTAAGTGAGAGGGAAGTTAATTAAAATAAAACAAATTATTTATATTTTCTCATTTTAATTAATTCATGAAAGAGGTGAATTAGAATAGAAGAATTAAGAGGAAAGGAACTATGTAAATAAATTTGATTTATTTATATAGTAGAGGAATAAAAATTTATTAATTAAATAATCAATATTTAATTAATATTCTCTAGACCAATTTTTGGATGTATACAGGTCCCACCAAAGGGAACTCATTCGCCCAAGGTGGAAAATGAGTCCCATCATAGCTTTTTGAGGTGGGACTTTGGGATTTTTGGTATTTTAAGTGATTTTGTGAGATTTATAGGTGAAATAAGCCTCAAGATCCTAAATAATGGGTCTTAGAGGCCTATTAATGATTATTTTAAAGGGTAGTTAATGCAAGGGTGCCAAAATAGGTCCAAATTAAGTTTGAAATTGCTTCTTTTTCAAGATCGTACAATTTTCTACACTACATTTAGCCCCCACTTTAGCGCCCATGTGACTCTATCTGCATATGCAAGCTAAAGGACTCTAAACAGTACACTTTATCTTATAAAAGGATACCTATATATGTTCATTCACAACACAGGAGAATGAAGCCCCTAGTGTAGTTATTTGCAAAACCACAACATTAGGAACCGTACTCTACAACACGACTTCGTTAGTAGCTCAAAAATAACCCTCTCATCTAACTTATTTTCTAGAAATCAAATTCGAGGGTAGATGTATGCCCCCCTTGATTTCGCTTGCTTTACAGAGGTGGAATCATGGTAGCAATCTAGCCACATCAAATAAGGTAGGTCATATCATAGGGTATTTCCAAGTACCATACCACATAATGATATAAATTTCATGAGGTCGGGAGTAGAATCACGATTCCAATGCAAAAAATGACATCGAAAATGGAGCTCTCTAGCACCCATTATGTTGATTTGAATGAAAGGCACTTTTTAACTCTAATATAGTAAAAACCCTAATTTTAACTGATATAAGAGTAAAAAGTAAAGTGAGTTCTTACTATTTTATTATTTACCTTTTTGTAGCTTGAGAGTGATTGAAGAGTAGTCGAAGATTCCAAGTCGACGAGGCTATAGGCTTGCGAGACTGGATGTCCTGCGAGACCAAGTGGTGCACGACGAGTACTACCATCAGGTGAGTTGATTTTTCTGCCTTATATTTGTACATACATATTTATTTGATTATTTTTATGCATTTTTAGGTTAATTTAGGGCCTTGGAATTTTTTTTTTGCAAAGTGTCATGTTTCTTCGTGAAGTTTCCCAAAAGGGGTCTAAAGTGTCTAGGATCTCTAGGGAAGTACACTAGAACAAACTTAGTACACTTTTATGATTTTTGATGTAAATATTTAAGAGTTTAGATTACTTATAAGACATATTTTTGTTTTTTTATTAGGTTTCCACCCATTCGTGGCAACGTCTGGGTGGTTGAAAGATTAGCCTGCTTCGAGATTTAGCCCCCACTTTTTCAGCAGGGGATATAGAGCTTTTGTTGACTATAGGACTATACCGGTCATACCTCATGCCCCCCATGAGGTACCATGATCCAATTTTGATGGCATTAGTAGAGCGATGGGACATAGATACATGTACATTTCATCTACCTATCGGAGATATGACTATCACACTGGAGGATGTACACCGCATACTCTAAGTTCTGATTCGGGGTGAGTGAGTATGTTTCCACATAGAGAGATCATTCCATGAGATGAAATATGGTTTGCATTACTCCCTTGGTGGACCAGTGCATGATGAGAGCATGAGACCCCAGATAGATTAAGCAATGCTACTATACTCATGAGTCCCACTAGTTGTGTGGATTATGATGATGACAGTAGCACTAGTATTTGTCCTTGATGACCGAGGAGTGCATTTGGAGGAAGGAATAGTACACCTGATACAAGGGATGGTAGAGAACATGATAGTATATGCCTAGGGGCGCAACATCCTAGCCCATCTATACTATGATCTTGTATGATTTGTATTTCTAGAGGTGGATAGCATGGTACACTATATGCTTCTACAAGTGTGGTGCCTAGAGAATATCACATGTACCAGACCAAAAGGATTCCCTTGTCCAACAACCCTAGGGTATCCATGAGCTTTTAGCAATCCTTTGTGATGGTTTTGGCAGTATGGTGATTTGCACTTTTGGAGAGTTCAGTATGACCGGCTAGAGGAGGATGAGATCTTATGGAAACCTTATTAGCTTGTGCTATAGTGGTGGAATGAGACTCAATGGATGAGGAGATTATAGAAGGAATATTTCTTGATTTGCAGACATGATTACATAGTACAACCTTTCTACTATGATTGTGTCATGTGATAGTTTGGAAAGGTTTAAATAGAACCCAGGGCACGATCCTTTTTCAGGAGATCAGTACGAAGTACCCGGAGACCTGGTGATGGTAGACGGTTCACTTCTGAGGATCTTATCTATAGTGACTCCAAGTTCTCATATCACTATATGCCTCTGGTCTTTGATGTTGATGATGTTGGTGCCATAGATGATTACGAAGAGTGGTGGATAGTATCATGACCGGATCCAATATTCCTAATGGACAAGCTGATAGGTGATGTAGGACCAGTCCAAGGTGAGGGAGATGAGGTGGAGGACAGAGCTAAGGAGACACACTATAGGGTTACAAACATATTTTTAGATGTGATAGATGAGGAGTATGATGAGGATACAAATCGTGACTATGATGGCCAGGAGGAGAGGGATGAGGATGAGGAAGAGGAAGAGGATGAGGATGAGGATGAGGAGGAGGAGAAGTCCATGACTGAGGGTGGAAAGGTATTAGATGAGGACCTAATAGGCCACGAGCAGGGAGATCCATTCCCCATTCATGTTACTAGATCACAATCAATAGCTGCAACAGGCACCAACACCCACAGCCATGGAGAGGCTAGCATATCCTCCATGCCCCCTACACCTGACGAGGTTGATTTCACATAGCCTACCAGAGAGCTAGGTGATGAAATTTTATTTACTGATATGCTTTATGCTTACAGTTATGTTTTATGCTTTAATTTGATGTATATATATATATATGTATATCATGATGTGTATTGATTGTGTTTATGGTTTCTATCTTGCAAGAGCTATGAGAGACCTTCAAGATCTCTATCGTTGGGTGGCTGTAGAGGTAGTTCCCCCATCAGTTTATGAGGAGGCCACTGATTCAAACTATGTACCCCCACCTATTGTGGAGCAGGATCCAAAGTTGTTCGGGCCTTATGTCACACTATAGGAAGCCTATGAGAGCCTTAATAGGTGCATCCATTGAATTGATGCTTCCCAAGATGCATAGTCATCTTGGACCCCTACATAGTTTGAGAGACTAGAGTCTAAGGTAGCTAGACTACAGGAAAAGAGAGATCAGATAAGAGGGGAGCATTGGGAGGCCCTTGGACAAGTGTGGGGTTTACAGTTTTCTCTTAGTACACTCAGTAGATTGCTATCACAATCACATACCATTGTCTCCCAATAGACTGTTACCAGACAGATGCGAGCACTAGGTCCCGAGGGATCTGATAGTCACAGACCTTAGTGGAATTGTATATATTGATGAAATGTACACAAAACTTTGATATATATATATATATATATATGAGCATTTGATGTTTTATTACTAGTGTTTACGTGTTGAATGTTAAATGGCAATGTGATTAATTAAATAATATTTGTAAGAATATTTAATGAATGTCTCCATGATTTAACATGTTTATGTGATCTAATTAAAACTCATTTTAGTTTCTCTTAGACATAACATTGTGATTAAGTATGTTATGTTAAATTAAATGTACCCTATGATATAATTAAAGAACATTAAATGCATATAAAGATCTAATCTAACAAAACTTACAAAATGAACTTGAATAGAATGAAACCTAAAGTAATCATTTAAAAATGAATTAAATTATCACTTTAGTATTCAACAGACAAATAATTTTTTGTCAAGAACGAAGCAATGCCAAAGCACATAGAATCTTATCCAGTAACTCTAATACCACTGCTTTATCATTCTTACTATTCAAGGGGGATTAGAAATAATACCAGCACAGATGAGCAAAATTAATACGATCTTTGAGAGGTGTGCCATCCATTTATGTTAATGTGTATGCACCGGACCCATAAATTTCATTAATGATATAAGGTCCTAATCAGTTAGGACTAAATTTTCCTTTTTTAGTTGGGTTGGCATTAACGTTACATTGATTTTTGACTAGGACCAAGTCACCTTTGTTGAATACTCGAGGGATGACATGATCACTATAACTACATTGCAATTTTTGAGCATAAGCTTGGAGATTCTCAAGAGCGTTAATGTGTTCATAAAGCATCTCAAGCTAGTTTAATTGTTGTTCTTTGTAAGTGTTGCCATCAATAAGTCCTTGAAGAGCGATCTATAATGTAGGGATTTTTAACTCCAAGGGCATAATCGCCTCGGTACCATAGACAAGGTTATAGGGAGTAGTCCCGGTGGACTTTCTGATACTAGTACGATAGACCCATAATGCATATGTCAATTGTGTGTGCCAATCCTTGTTGTGTTTTTTTACTATCTTCCTTAGGATTTGTTTGAGAGTTTTATCAGTTGATTCGGCTTGACCATTGGATTGTGGGTAATAAGGTGTTGAAAAAGTGATGGTGAATGTTGAATGTTTCTAGTAATTTCTTCACGTCATTATTCTTAAATGGTATACGATTATCTAAAATTAATGTGGAAGGAAGTCCAAAGCGAGCAATAGTGTGTTCCAATATGAAACAACATATTACTTCAGCAGTTGTTGATCGTAGAGGAATAACTTCTACCCATTTTGTGAAATAGTCTCTCACGGTGATTATAAAGGTATGTACAATAGAGGAAGGTGGTAATATTTTTCCAGTTATATCCATTCCCCATACTGAGAATGGCCAAATAGGAATTTGGGCCCGAAGCTCAAAAGCAGTAGCGTGGATCAAATTGCTATGTTCTTGACATTTGTGATATCTCTTAACATATTCAAAGCAATTTATTTCCATATTTCTCCAGTAGTATCCCATGCAAACAAGTTTTTCAACTAATGATCTTCCTCCAAAATGACCTGCACAGGCACCCGCATGAGCCTATTCGAGTGCTATGGGTATTTTAGATTCTTTAAGACATCAAAGTAAAAGTTCGTTAAAGGATATTCTATATAATACGTTAGCAAGAATGATATACTTAGTTGCAAGTTTGCGAATACAATCCTGAGTGTTTTTAGTTGTCGTCAGGAAAGGTAAATTCTTTTAAATAGTTGAATATCGGTGAATACCATTCACTAGAGCCTTCCATAGTTGTAGTTAATACTTCTTCAATTTTGGATTCAATCAATGGTTTCATGATTGGATGAACAGTAAATGTGAAATCCTTTGAAGGATCTTGAGGTGATATAAGAGAAGTTGCAATTTCCATTGCATCTGCATGTTGATTATCCTTTTGTGGGATGTTGTCAATGGTAAATGATTCAAATTTCTCTAACAAATTGATTGTGAGGTCCTTGTATTTTGATAATTTTTCATGCTTTGCTTGATATGCTCCATTTATTGTCTTAATGACTAATTGTGAATCACAGAATATCTTAATGTCTATTGCACCCATGATTAAAGCAACACGCAAGCCAATGAGTAACGCTTCATACTCAACAATGTTATTTGTACATAAGAAGTTTAACTTATACGACAAGGGAATAGGTTTTCCTGCAGGTAGAATTATTATAACCCAAGCGTTGAAGCCTGTTCTACACTTAGATTTGTCAAAATATAATTCCCATGTATTATTTTCAATTGTCAACACATTATCATCGGGGAAAGAGTCATTGCTAAGTAATTCCAAAGGATAAGGAGCATCAACCAATTGGTTGGTCAAGGCTTGACCCTTAATTTCTTTTTGTGAAACAAACTTAAGGTCAAACTTAGTCAACAACATTGAACCCATTTAGCTAAGTGTCTTGATAAATATGTTCTATTGAAAAAATGTTTTAGAGTATCAAATTTTGTCATCACATGTATTTCTGCATTTAGTAAGTAATGTCTCAATTTACTTGTAGCAAATACAAGAGCCAAACTTTGTTTTTCTATTTTTGTGTATTGTTTCTCATAATCAATCAAAGTTCGGCTAATCTAATAAACAAGATGCTCTTTACAGTTTTTTTCTTGTTGAGCCAACAATGCTACAAGAGCATGGGTTGATGTGGCTATGTAAAGGATGAACGGTTTGTTTTGCATAGCGGGTTGTAAAACAGGTGGAGTTGCAAGGTATTCCTTCAAATTCTCAAAATCCTGTTTACAATTCTCATTCCACTCAAAGTGCATATCCTTTTAGAGGAGATGTGTAAATGGTAACGTTCAATCTACTAAAGATGCTACGAAATGATAGATGGATTCAATTCTTCCTTGTAATGTGCACAATTGGGAGATGTTTTTAGGAGGTGGCATGTTAACTATAGCGTCAATTTTCTTTGTGTCCACCTCAATGCCTCTATGAGATCTGATAAAACCTAGAATTTTTCCACTATCTATGCCAAAGAAACACTTTTTTAGATTTAAACTCATGTTGTATTGTCTCATCCGCTCAAATATTTTTTGCAGGACATTCACATTGTCTTGTCTTGTTAAAGATTTGGCTAAAATATCATCAACATAGTCTTCCAAGATCTTATGTATATAATCATGAAATATTAATGTCATAGCTCATTGATATGTTACGCCTACATTCTTTAATCCAAAATGCATCATAACCCAATAGAATGTTCCCCAAATTGTTGTAAATTTTTTTTTTTATTGGTCTTGAGGGTTGATAAATATTTGATTGTATCCATAAAATTCATCCATGAATAACAACAAAGCATGTCCAGCAGTCGAATTCACTATCATGTCGATATTGGGAAGGTTAAAGTCATCTTTTAAAGATGCTTTATTCAAATCATGAAAATTTGTACACATCCTAATATGATTTTCGGGTTTTGCAACTATGACAATGTTTAAGATGCAAGGATAATAATCTATAGGTCTTATGAAACTAGCCTCGCGGATTTTTTCAATCTCTCCTTTAATGAGCAAGGCTATCTTAGGATTCATCTTCCATATTTTTTGTCTAACCAGCTTAGCATTTTTAAATCAAGGAATATGTTGTGTGTCACTATCTTAGCATCAATACCTAGCATATCCAAATATTTCCAAGCAAAAAGTTTGGGAAAGTCATAGAGTACAATTGTGTGATCTTCTTGTTCTTCATCATCAAGGCACTTTCCTATCTTAATGACTTTCTCCTTATCATTGATGTCCATTGGTATGCCAATTGTATCACCAAGAAGAAGTGCACTTGGTTTTAGAAATTCAGGGTTGTATTCTTCTTTACTCATATCTATCTCATTTCTTCCCTCTTGTGCATCTTTTTGTTTGGTGCTAATCATAACGCACATGATATTTTTCTTTTGAGGAGTAGATGAATTGTCATAGACTCCTAGCATTTCTTTCAAGTCTTCATCATCTTCAAAGTATTCCCATGATGGTTTAGAATCCATATCAAGCATTTCAGGATGTTTCAAGGTGAGATTGATTTTTGGTTTGCACATAATAGTGTTGATGTTTAATGATGGTCTCTTTGTTGCTTGTGTGATCTTAGAAGGGCAATACCCCAAACCCATTTTTGTCTCTTGCATGTTAGGCTCTATAGGAACACGAATGTCTTGTTCTTTCTTTCCACATCCTTTTCCACTATAACCTAATTATTTCATAGGTTCAAATCCTCTCCCATAAATTATTTACATCTCTTCTGGGTTCAGTGGTTGTTGGTATTCTATCTCATCAAAGTTTGTTGTATCGCTTGTGTCATCTTCAAGAGTAGATGAGGTAGATGCTTGTGAATTTTATTTGAAGTGTTGAGTTGACATGACCATTGATTGCTTTTTCTTTTCATCTTCTTTTCTTGTGATTATGTACTCTCCCATGAATGAGGGTGTGAACTCGAAGGAACCCCAATCACCATCTAATAACTTTGACACTGTTTCCGTTTCTTTCTTGTCTTGTTCTATAGGTTCTATGTGTGATGTCAGAAGCAATGTGTTTAGAGGACTTTTCATTCCTTTTTCAACTTGTAAGAAACTTTCAGGCTCGGGCTCTATTTCAACTTGGTATTGTTATATGCATATTTCATGATACGATGAAGATTCAAAGGCACTGCATGCATCTCATGAATCCATGGTCTTCCCAAAAGAAGATTGTATGAAAGGTCATGAGGCATAACATGAATAGGGATTTGTAAGGTAGCCTTTCATACTATAATGGGTAAAGTAATCACACTGAGTGATTGCTTTCCTACATTATCAAATCCTCGAATCGATAAGGATTCAAGTTCCATTTTTTATTTATCCACAAACAATCTATCTAGAAGGTTCACACTGCACACATTTATCAATAAGTGTCCTTTTTATTCATGTTTTATTGAATCTGGCTATTATCATGACAACAACATTTTTCTTTCTCAATTCCAAAGGAGGCAACTCATGTTGATGTGATGTCTACATTAACTGTTCATTCCTTGTATTAAAGATACCACATAATTTGCATTTGTATTAGGAGGGATAATAACTTGTTGTACAAGGCTATTTCAAGCACAATGTGATAGGTGAATTCTGAATTAAGTCCCATAGGGATATCTTTGTTGGAGTATTTTTAAGTTGTTCAAAAATATCATACTCCTTCCCATTATGCGGAGTTAAATGAGGAGCACTAGGCAAAATGGGATCAAGAAAAGGTAAGGTTGTTGGAGTTGGTCTCCTTGGTTGTGGGTTGTTTTGAGTGTTATATGTATGAGCAATGGTATTATTATTTGATTGCTACAAAACATTGTTCTTAGGTGGATAAAGAGAAAATTCAGGCTTTTTTTTAGGTTGAGGTTTGTGTGAAGGTGGGTAAAGGATGAGTTGAGGTTGAATCACATTGACTTCTCTCAATTTTTGTTTTTCATAACAAGCCTTAATGGATGCACTTTGTGAGATGAAATCCTCAAGGGCTTTATCTAACATGTCAAAGTCATCACTATTAAAAGGCTTGAAGGTTAGGTTAACTTGGAAAGAGAGATTTGACATAGTCAAATAACTATACTTTCTCCAAGTGGCTTAGATGTTTTGGTCTTGTTTTTGGTTTTGTTTTTTGATCTATGCCTAATGTAATCTAATCTAGATGTTGAAAATGAAAAGTGCAAAAATCTAATTCTATCCACAATTGCAATGAATGTAGATTATGCTACTCCTAATGATATGAATGTAACAAAAAGCAGGTAAACTGAAATAGAAAAGCAATAACAGCAAATAGGAGCTTAAAAGTAGGAAATTTAACTCTATAAAATGTAGTTCAATATTTGGACTGGGACTGATTCGCCCAAGGTGGTGAATGAGTCCCAGTAGGGATTTTGTTTCAAAAATATTAGAATTTTTAGTGGATTTTTTTGCTTTCTACACTATATGATCTAGATCTTAAGTGAAAATGCATATTTTGAATGATTTTTAGTAAAATGAGATGCAAAAATGCAAGCTATATGAGCTTTCACTAATGTAAAATTTGAAACCCTAGAATACAAGTTAACCAATGCAAGTTCTAATGCAATGTTAATGTAAGCTAAATCTAGGATGCTAATGCACTCCAACTTAGAAAATGAAATGTTCTAAATGTAGCTTCACCAAAATGAAAGGTGGAAAATTGTTTGGTCTCCCACCTTTAGGGTTTAGTTACCTAAAAGGGGCAATTTTCACTTTCACTCAAGAACAAACCCTTCAGATTTCAATGCAAAAAAGAAAGAAATATTGCAAGAGGGGTGTTTTAGGGGCTAAATATGATCTAATGAGGGGTTCACCACCAAGTATAAACTTGGAATATACAATAAGATGTAGGATAAAATGAAAAACCCTAATTCAATGGAAACTTGAACTAAATGACCTAAAAATGCCAATGAAACGAAAGAGAAAAGTAGTAAGATGAATGGTGTGCACCTAGAAATCTATAAGTGATTGGAAGCAACTCTGAAACACTTGAAATTTTGACCTTTTGACCTACTAGGACTCATTCGCCATTATGGGAATTAGTCCCAGATATGAATTTCTACATAGAAGTTTGTTTCAAGAAAAAGGGTATCTAAATCTACAAATAGATCTAGAAAACACCTATAGTGGGAATCATTCCCCACTTGTGGAAAATCAATCCCATTCTACCTTTTTAGGAATTTAAAGTTCTGATCTGCACTTCAACACCTGCTCTTTCCTTCCATCCTAAGTTTTAGATTTGAATCTACAAAAACACCTGCAAAAGAGAATATAAACTTGATTTGATAATGGGGGGTTTTCCTTGGTCAAACCCATAGTTTGGTAATTAAACCTTGATGGATAAAATTAAATAAGCATGTAAACCCTAGCCTTAAGTGTGTCTTTAAGACTAATAAATCTGAAACATGATGCAATCCTATTCTTATGTGCAAGAATATGATGCAAGAATGGAAATGTCAAGATGAATGAGTCACTTGAAGAGATCTTTAATCACCCCAAATGGACCCTATTGATGCTTGTGCCTTCCTTAGGTTGAATGTAGAGTGATAATGGAAGATGGAATCACTTAAGAAACAAGTATTTGGGCTTGGCTTGATGGCTAGTTGCATCTCCCCAACCTAGAATCCATCATGATTCACCATAGACAACTATGATCAACCCTTGACAATGTTAGATCTTGAATGAAAGTGAGCTTGAAGACCTACAAAAAAACTTTAATAATTCTCCAAGACTTCAACTTTACTTTCCCTTGAAACTTGAATGCTCTTGTGAAATATTCTCAACACTTGTCTCTTGAATTTTCTCTTGAAAATGCTTGCTAAAATTGCGTAGAATAATAAAAATGACTTGAAAACTTTCTTATATAGGCATTAACACCTAATTGACCATTATTTAGATCTCAAAGGCTGACATCCACCAAAAGTTTGAATTAAAATGGTGAATTTCCTGTTCAAAATTGAAAATCACCCCAAATGGGACTCATTCGCCACCCTTGGTGAATGGGTCCCACCTAAGGGGACTCATTCACCCAAGGTGGTGAATGAGTCCCACCTTAGCTTTTTGAGGTGGGTTTTGGGATTTTTGATGTTTTAAATGATTTTGTGAGATTTATAGGTGAAATATGCCTCCAGATCCGAAATAATGGGTATTAGGGGCCTATTAATGATGATTTTAAAGGGTAATTAATGCAAGGGTGCCAAAATAGGTCCAAATTAAGTGTGAAATTTCCTCTTTTTCAAGATCGTACAATTTTCTACACTACAGTTAGAATTGTGAATAACACAAGACACATGATCAAACAAAAAAAATACCACCTTCCATACAAGAGCTCTATTGAATAATGATTTGTTATTCCTTAACAAAAAATCTTATAGAATGAAATAATACAAAGAGATAGAGTGTTTTATAAGAGAAACCCTAAATGATAAAGGGATTAGATCATGACAAGTGCTATCATCTTGTGTGATGAGACAAAATAATCTAACATTAGCTCTCTAGTTAATATTAAAAAAAACTCCTAATTTCAGCTTAAGTACATGAAAAAAAACAAATTAACATAATAGTTAAAATTAAATATTAATTAATTATTATCTAATGCATGATTACTCTAACACCCCCCGTTAAGTATAATTTAGGAAGTAGTTAAAAACTCTAAAAAACCCAATGCATAAAAGGAAAAGAAAGCATGAATGAGTCCCAACAACAAGTCTTGATGAGGCACTCATGTATAACCAAGGAAATAGTTGGAGGAAAGGAGAAAACCTCAAAGAAAAAACTCCTCTCCTAAAGAGAGATGAAATCATCTAAAAACATGAAAGAGGCTTCATGAAGAACCCCCAAGGATAACTTCCTTCACCCCAAGAATTGATGATAGCTAGAGGTAACGAATTTATGCCAAAGGTTTTGTTAAGATGCTTTCAACCTGCTTCTCTATAGGAATGTACTCTAAAGTGAGAAAACCATCTTGAATCAGTTGTCGTATGAATTGAATGTAGACCTCTATGTGCTTAGTACATTAATGATCCACTATATAGTAAGAAATATGAATGGTACTTTGATTATCACACTAGAGAATAGTGGGACTATCAAGAGGAAAAATGAACTCAGTAAATGATTGACAAAGCCACAAAACCCCTTGGCTACCTAAAATTGTTGCACAATACTCAGCCCCCATGGATGATAATGCAATAGAATATTGTTTCTTGCAAGACCATGTAATGGTACCAAAACGAAGAAAAAAAAATCCAAAAATGGACTTCTTATCATTGACATCACCAACCGAATTTGAATTAGTGAAGCCAACTATCTGAGGATCTTTTGATGTATAGTGAATAGCATAATGTGAGGTGCCTTGAATATATCTCAAAATATGTTTGTAATATTGCTAATGAATCTCATGTGGATCATGTGAGAACTAAGAGATAAGACAAACCACAAGATAAAGATTAGGACATGAATGTGTTAAGTACAAAAGACTGCCAACCAACTACCTATATAATGTACCATCTAATCAAGGAGTAGTAAAAGTGGAAGATAATATGTAACAACTGATTAAAATAGTGTGGGGAAAGCTTGCAATAAATCATGTCATATCTCTGAAGCATGTCAATATCATGTAGTTATGTTAAAATATGGAAATCCCACCTGATGACTGAATAACCTATAAACCAAGAAAGTAGTGTAGAAGGTCAAGATCTGTTATCTCAAACTGCTCCATCAAATCTCGTTGAACACTCTAGATCATGGAGGATGAACTTCTTGTAAGGACCAAATCATCCACATATAGAATAAGGATGAAAATATCACCCTCCTATCTTTATTTAATAAATATTGTGGGATTAGAAGGACACTGTGTGAAGATAAAAGAAAGAAAAAAAGTGTGCATCTCTACATATCAATCCCGAGGGGCCTATTTGAGACAATTTAATGAATGAAGAAGTCTACAAACTAGTGAAGATTCCTAAATAAAACCATGTGGATGCTCCATATAAATATGATCATGAAGGTTAGCATGAAGGAAGGCACTCTTCACATCCATCTAAAATATTGTCCATCCCTTTGTAGCTACAAATGAAAGTACAAGGTGAATAGAATTCATCTTGGCAATATGGGAAAAGGTCTTAGAATAATCAATGTATTCAACCTAAGAGAAACCCTTTGCAACAAGATGATCCTTTAATTTATAAATGCAATGATCTACATCATATTTGGTATGGAATAGCCACTTTCACTTAACCAAATTTCTTCCCTTAGGAAGATGAACAAGATCCCAAGTATGATTCTTCATCAAAGAAGAATACTCATCTTCCATAGCACTATCCCACATAGGAATACCAATAGATTTTAAACATTTTGAAGATCATCCAAAATGGTATGACTCAAAATACTAACACCTTATGTTTGTGCATGAGTGCAATGGAAGTTTGAAGGGTCACCTACCAAAGATCTAGTTGTATCAATATTATTGTGGGCCCATTTGGGTAAGGGTTTAGTATCTAGAGGTGGAGGGATAGCTTGAGCATCATTCTCATCCTTAAGAGATAATTAATCCTTAAGAGATGAAGAGAGAGTAGTAGTTAATGAGGGAGAAGCTAGAGATGGAGAATCCATTTGAGTAAAGTGCTTATCAAACTCTAGACATCCCATCAAAACAAGACATCTATAGAATTATGATCAAACACCTTGTACACCTTAACATCCTCATACTAGCCAAAGAATATGAGTGTTCATATTTTCCTCTCCATGGCTTTCCACTCAGCTTCAGGAATGAATGCCCAAGCCTCACTAACAAAGAATCTGAATGAAGATGCATTGGTCTTGACATGGGACCAAGCCTCCTTAGGAATCATATATTGTATTTTCTTGGGAGGCATACAATTCTGAATATAATTGGTGTAATTAATTTCCTTAGCCCAGAAAGAACAATACATATCTTGTGACTAAATCATACAATTAGGCATTTGGAGAACCCATAAATTTATGTTATTTTTCTCAACAACACCATTCTATTGAGGGGTGTGTGGAACTGTAAGCTAATGCTAAAAACCATGCACAATACCAAATTTCCTAGAAGTATAATTGACATACTCCTCCATTATCTATGCATATTCACTTGATAGAAAGATAACATTTCTTCTCTACAAATTCCTTAAAGATCTTGAAAGAATCAAAGACATCACTCTTGTACTTAAGAAATTACACCCATGTGAGCATGGAGAATTCATCAATAAATGTGAACATATTTTTCCCCTAAAAATGAAGTAGCCAAAAATGACATGGTGTCACTATGTACCAAATCGAAGGGTTCCTTAGCATGTGGCTGTACTCATAGGAAAATAACCCTAATGATATTTTCCAAGAGAAAATTTGTGACAAACACAATTAGTATAAGAAAACATAGGAAACCCTAACACCAATGTCTATGTACTCATCTACTAGAGATATTTGTAATTGATGTTATCAAAAATTTCATGCCAAAGCTTATTCATAGTTTTTACATGTGTTATAAAAGATGAACCTTAACTAGTTGAACTCTTATAACCATCAAATCGATAAAAATGAGAGGAAGAATCAACACTCCCAATGCCAAAAATAATATCAAGAAAATGAATGTCATGAATAACTGCATCATGTGAAGTAAACTTGACTATCCTACTAGTGCTAGATTGGAAAATATGATACACTAAAATAAAGTTGGTGGAGATATCAAGAACAACAAGAAATTTTCGAAGAAAGCCATCCTCAATTGTGATAGTACCTAATCCCAAAATTGAAATTTGTGTAGAATCCTCAACTACAATATGAGTAGTGTTGCAATCTAGAAGGGATGATACTAAATCTTGAGAGTGATTCATGTGATGTGTCACATCGAAATAAAGTATCTATGGACTTACAAAAGGTAAGGTCTATGTGGAATGAGCATGGCCTTTACCTATAAATGAGGAAGAAGACTTAGGGACTAAGATGTTATGTTGTTGCATGGCTTCCTCCAAAGCCTCTAATCTATTCCAACATATATAGTGACTGGATATCCCTCCTTACTACAAAATTGTAAGCGTCACCTAATTTATTCTTCATCTTGGGGGAAGACTCACTACACTTAGAAGATTTATCATATCAAGGAGTGGTTTGATGTTTATGTTCTGACTTCTGAGATCGTTTGGAAGAATGCTTACTACTTGATGAAGTATTTATCTTGGGATTTTGTTTCATCTTGTCTTTCCCTTTGTATGTTTGTGCTATAAATTTCAGGGTTTTAGAACTGGAAAGAGAATCAAACCAAGTCAACTTTGCCTATTCATGAGTTTAACACTCATAAAAATCCTCAAAAATAGGCATGGTAAATTCATTTCCCAATGTATCCATAGTAGAGTATAATTTATAAGAGAAGACCTTAAATGGTGCTCTAAGCTTACATAGGATTAGGAAAACACATTCTTTGTCCATTTTATTCTTCCCACAACCCTGCAAAAGAGATTTGAGATGACTTAAACTTCTATAAGAAATCCTTAATTAAGGGGAAAGAAACAAGTACATGTGATGTCAATTCTACCTCAATTTGGAGAGCTTGGAAATCATTAATGGTTCCAAAAATATCATTGAACTTCACCCACATATCCCTAGGAGAGGTAAAAGAATCAAGATGAAATAAGAGATTTCCTGAATCCTAAAATGAAATCAGTCTCATAGTCTCATCCACCTTGTTCCTATGATGAAGCATCTCATATTGATGAGTGAACGTTATTTGTAATTCATCCAAATTGGACCATAAACCCTTTAACATGAGCAATCTAGTCATTTGAGCTTTCCAAATATGATAGTTGTGTGGTGTAAGATGTTCAATTAAAGAGGTGTTTTCCATGATGAGTGAGGTTTTCAAAATAATGTGTGAGAAAGATTTTTTTTTTGATGTACATATAGATATTGAAAGCAATAAATACACCCCCCACAACAACAAAATCCAAACCCTAATGCAACTTTGAGAGTAGAAAAGCTTTAAAAAGCATAAATCACATCAAATAAATCTTTGTGTACTTGGTTTTTTTTTTTGGAAAAATGGACTTCATAGATTTGTAGAGAATTGAATCACCTTACCAACACTTATTCATTCATAAAATATGGATTCTATTTTCCTGAGTTATGATCTGAGAAGCACAAAAGGTATATCTAACTTCAATGGCATGTAGGAAATTTCTACAAAAAACCAAGAAAAAATGTATGTGTACCTCTAGATAGGGCTTGGAACTCACTTTCTAATGATATATAGTTTTTAGAAAATAGATATTGAAAAAAAAAACTTATACCCAAATTCATAAAAAATGCCCATTTTTCCCCAAAAGGTATAGAGGGGGCTTAAAATTTTGGCCCATGGGCATATGGGTGGCTAGTTACCAAGTGTAGGGGGGCTAAAGTTTTAGGGCCTAGACATCAATATGACTAGATTTGGCAGCTAAATTACATGATATGGCTTGGATAGAGGTCACGATCACTCAGATGATCGAGAGCGATAGTGTTGGAACCCTCGGGGGTTAGCAAAGAGCAATGATGACGTTGGTAATGGGTAGCACTGCAACTAGGGAGTTGCTTCATGAGTGGTGAACTTAATATAGTGGCGACGTTTAAAAAGTGCTTGATTTTATATATATACTTTAAATTCCATCATATAATACAACTTGACAAGTTTCATTCATTAACCCTTGTTAAAAAAATTAATTCAGAAGCTCCTAATGCCAAAATTGGGAAAATTTATTGTCAAAATTTATTGAATTGACCTCTTGAATACAATTGTAAGGTCCTTTTTGCACCAAAATACACCAAAAATTTTCCCACCTATAATTTTTTTTTAAAAAGAAATGAAGATTCTAGATATGATCCTTTAACCTTCGTTGAGGGAAAAAAACTAAAAAATGGACAATGGATTCACTAAATCCATACTGATATACTATGTTAGAACTGTGAATAACAAGATATCTTGGATCAAACAATGAAAAATAACACCCTCCATGCAAGAGATCTACAAAATAATGATTTACTATTCCTCAACAAGAAAATTCTTACAAAATGAAATAATACAAAGAGAGAGAGTGGTTTATAAGACCAACCCTAAATGATAAAGGGATGTTTTTCTAGATATCTAGCACACAAGAATCAAAATTTGGAGGTTTTAAATGTTGAGGATATGATCATTGAAAAGGGATAGGGAAAAGGAAGAAAGTTAGGATTGCAACTATTATTTTATCAAAAACTAAAATAGAAAGATCAGTTATCTATTATAGCCACCAATAAACATCTTTCTAATATGATCTAATAGATATTTAACATGTCTATCACAACACATTAGCCATTACACAATGAGATAGGTATGAGTTTCCTTATTTCTTGTCTCAGCAATTACACTTTTAAAATTTTATGTAATGTTAGTGGTTTATCTCTTACATTATTTAAATTTTAATTATTATTTTCGATAAGATAAACAACATTTTCAGGACACTCTACCCATATTATAAAAAAGGCCCCAAGGATAGAGAGTTTAAAGAAAAAAAAAAACCAAGGCCACAAGACATAAACATACCAATGAAAATGAACACAAAACAAAATTAACTAGAATAGTAAAATCCAAAATTAAATCTATCAACAAGAAAGACACCCTACTTGGGAAGATTTTTTCATTCCTACATGAGGAACTTGAAGACATCTTACTTCTATTGGCTTGAGCTAGGTCCCATTATCTTGTTATGCTTCTTTATCTCTTCTTGTAGCATAGAGGTGAGAGTAGTGGTAGAATGGTGTATGACTTTGAGGGTGAAATAGTAGAGGAAATTGAGCTTTTCTTCCATATTTTTAATCCCATTCATAAGAGCCATGCAGTCTTGGGAAATATTCTCGCAATTGATGCAACTATCCTCCTTGTGCTCTTTTGTGAGGTGGAATCCCTTGGTTCATTGAGCATAACATGAATTAAGAAAGAGGCTGGGAACATTAACATACTCACTCACTTTCTTTTCATCATCAACATTGAAGCTTTCCTCATCCCTTTTACCCTGCTCAGAATCATTAAAAATATCATTAAAGGACCTATGTGCAGGATCATCATGGAAAAAAAAGGCCCTTAAGTGGCAACAAATTCAGAAAAATCAGAGTTAGGAAACTTGACGTAAAAATTTGAATAAGTTATCTATATTATTTCAAAAATATGTAAGAATAGAATCTGTAGCAAATTGAATGTAGTTTCTAAAATACTAGATTTTTTATTTATTTTTAAATCTATTTAGTGAAAATTTGAAATTTCAATGCAGTAGTACTTAAATTTCAGGGAAAAAATAAGAAGTAGGTGTATGTCTGACCACCCTAACCACAATAAAATGATAATATTTTTTTATAAGATTTTAGATATAATTAAAGGACTCATGCCCTAATGTGATGCATATTTTTTTGTAATTTTTTTCCAAGTAAATAATTAATTATAATTTTTTTATTGCAACTTTTAAAAAATATAAAAACTCGTATGTCTGACCACCTTAACTTGGTCAAAACTTCATGAAATTCATTTTTTCTTTTTTTAATCATATAGTATGTGAAGCATAGAATGTGACGCATGTTTTGGATTCTAAAAATGTGATACCGTTTGAAAGTTGTAGATGTTTTCCAATCAGCCTATCAATCAGGGCTTTAGTCGTAATTTGAATAGCAAATAAACAATAATTACTTATTAAATTCAAAGTAAAGCATAAAATATATTGGTGGAAATCTGAGAATCTTCTTGAAAAACCCTTTTCGTTTTATCAATTTTGGGTAAAAAAAATGTCATCAGCCACATACCCATCATATTGCCACTTTTTGGCCCATCATGATCCTGCACATACTTAAATATACTATCAAGGACTTGCTTACCATCGAACCTATGGGATCTCCACACAATAGGTTTCTCAGCATCTATAGTTGGATTAGTATCTCTTGTATTCTCATCTTTGTTCATGCTTTTATTATTTACATCAGTCTCCTCTTTAGAAGTTGTTGCTTCCAAATAGAAGTTTACAATGGTTTTCTTGTTCTTTTTGTTAGGAGTATCTATCACAATAGCATTAGATCTTTTGCAAGGATTTATTGGAGGTGTTTGTTTAAGTTCACATAGCCCAATGGTTGAAAAATTTTAGCTTAGGGTTTTGGATTAGAATTGGGGGTAGCTTGCTTAGCAAGTAGAGTTGACTTTCATTTTGGAGGAGGTTTGACAAATTCCTCATTGTGAAATTTCATAGGGATTTTAGGGGACCCTAGTGGAGCAAAATGTGGGGCTTTTCTAGGTTCTTGGTAGTATCTTGGTGGCCTCTTTAAAAAAATGTTCAAGAGAACATAGAGGATAAAAGGGAAAACTAATCAGCAAATGATTCCTAAAATTATTTAGCAATGGCATGTGATAGAAGCAGTACTATTTATTCCTTCCCTCAATAGTAATATATTTTATTCTAGGTAGTATTCTAGTATCTAGATATTTGAGAGATATAATTATTTTTCTTTTGATTTATTAAAAATAGCATATTCTTAAAATTTAAGATACTTATGCTAAAATTTATCAATTTTATTAGTTTCTTCAAATGGAAGTTAAGAATACCTATCATATATTACACATATTACACATGACTAGATTAAATAGTCAAAAAATATCTCAATTGATGAACCTTACTCAAACATACATTTTCTCAACATGATTTATACAGAATTCAAACATTTAAATATCCAATGAATGAATACTTTTCAAACACTTTAATACATCATCAATAGGATCAATTTCTATGCAATTTAGTGTACACCCAATTCTTTCTTTACTTCCATCATGGTCTCAAGATATACATGTTAAAAAATAATAATACTAAAAAGGGATTTTCCCTATTTTTAAGCTAGAAAAGTCACCCTATACAATTTTGGGAGTGTAGAATTAAAAAGCAATCACATAATTATTTTTTTATTCATGTAGGAGGAAATACAATCTAATTAACACAATTTATATTTATGATAGATTACATGATAAAATTTAGAAAAATAGAAATTAAAAGGATTAATTTAGTTGATTTTGACTATCAAAATATAGGTGTTTAATTTATTTTTTATTGCATCATAGTTATGGATACCTTGAATTTAGTTTTCTCATAAATAAAAGTTTGCCATATATTATAACCCAGTTTGAGATATTATTTTAATAGAACCTGTTAAAACATCAACTTCATATTTTTGATGGCATCAATTTGCATGTGGTTCTTAGATTTTATGACTCTATCATGTCATGTTTTCTTAGTCCTAATTTAATTTACATGTTTTAATGTCAAATTTGAACTTTTGTAATATATTAAATTTATTATTATTCTCACATCTATACTTACCACTCTTGACATTTATGTTTTCTCTAAACCTAAGTTTAATATATTCTTCCAAGTTTTTGCAAGTATAGATTTTATAAGTTTCGCCTTCTTGCTACCCCTTAATGCTAAAACCTTTATAAATTACAAAAAAAAATACAAGTATGAATTCTTAATGATTAGTTCAATATAATTACTCCTATTATAGATCTATGTGTGGATTAAATATAATGGATCCAAGTAAATACCTAGATTATCCATCATTTAGTTAGTCATATGCTTGTGCTCTTGGTTCATCCCTTGTCCTTATTAAAATCCAACTTGGCACTTTTTTAAAGTTCAAAAATAAAATTTAAAAAATATTTGTACAAGTTGCGTACAAAATAATTAGATCATACAAGAACATGTCAAAACTATATTAACCTATCCTATTGGCAATCCAAATGAAACAATCAATATAAACCATATAAATGTTAAAAAAAAATGAAAATAAACAAAGTTCTCACCAACTCCAACCTTTTTGCATCAAGTCTATGTTGATTATGCTCAATATTGGCAATCCAAATGAAACAATCAACATAAACCATATAAATGTTAGAAAAAAAATGAAAATAAACAAAGTTCTTGCCAACTCCAACCTTTTTGCATCAAGTCTATGTTGATATGTGAGTGAACTCTTTTTTTAGCATAACATTGAATTTCATGGAGTTTTGGAGGCTTGGGTTGAGGTCAATTAATAGATTTTTGGCTCAAGGATTGGATGGATATGATTAAAAGTAAAGATCAAGGGATCAAATTGGTTGAGACCCTTGGGAGGATGAGAAGATGCCAAGTGATCCCCTTTGGTTGATGAGAGTGGGAGGTTCCAAGGTTTTATAAAAATCAAGGGTGAGGAATTTTATTTCAAAAAACGGGATGGTGAGGATCTAAGGGGTACTTTGGAGTACCCTAAGGGGATGATCAATTCATTTTACCCATGTGACATGGCATCAAGGCCATTCCATATATACAAAGGGTCCATGTCTTGTGTACAAAGGCCATACCTAAGTATAGATATGGGTATGTACATGACTTGAGAGGAATTTGACCAAGGTTACTATATGTAAGTGGGGGGTAAGTGAGAATTAATTTTAACTCCAATAAAAAGTGGATGGAAAAGAGGAATTAAATAAATAGACATATTTATTTTATTTTTTAGAAAGAAAATAGGAGATTCCAGTGAAAAAAGATATATTTATCTAAGGTGGGTACTAGAAGAAGGATGATTAAACGATTTCAAACTATAAATGGGATTAGCTAAATAGTGATGAATAGTAAAATTTATTAATTAAATTATAAAATTTTATTTAATTAATGAGAAGATAAAAACTGAAAATAAATTAAATAAATCTTTATTTATTCAATCAATTATGGAAGAAATGTTCAATTAATTATCTAAAATGTAGTATTTAGTAGACATGTTATCCTTCTACAATTTTTTTGAATTCATACAACAAATTTACTGCTGTAAATAATAATGTACATATTTCTTACCTTCACTATCAAGATGCACTTTCACTTGTATTCATATTCAATTTGGAAATTTGTAATCAGTATGCTAGCACTAATTCACTCCCTCATGAGGTTCATTCATGAAGAATCTTTAACCACCAATTTTTTTTTCAAGACGTTGTCATTGTTATCATTCATTATATAGATTTGGGATCCACACTACCAATTACAATTTCTCTTTTACTACATGTAGTATTATTAGGCAATTCTAAGGAAATCATTTTACACCTCCCTGTATTTGTAATACACAAATGGAATATACCAAGATAATTATTGATCCTCTTCCTTTTAATTCCCCTTCTCTATCATTTCTTGCTCATATATATTATGTGAGTAGATTGTGTGATGAGTGATGTTGTAAACTTAGCTACCAAGTCATAGAGGTTCTAAATGTACCAAGATTCATCCACATATTTATAGAGATTATTACAAGTTTATTCAAAGGATTCTAATATTTATATTCTATATAATCATTCATGTTTACTAGATACATCTTACTATGATGCATTCTTGTTAGACATCTCATGTATGCATTCATATTTGTTCATAGATGGCACTATTAAAGACCTAGTTTTCCTATTTTATGAAAAATCTCATATAGCTACATCTTATTCTTCTTTATACATAATGATGGTACTTATAAACCCTCTTGTTCTCTCTCCTCTACATGGTGTAGTTTAGGTTTGTAGTACCATGGTCTCAAATATGCTTTCTTATTTTCTCTATGTTGTTCCTCATTTGAATCTAAGAGGTCTACTATCTTCACAAGGAAATGAGATCCCAAGTGCAAGGAGGGATTAGGCATCATGTTTTTAAAAGGGAAGATAAGATGGAAATTTAATTCCAACATAGATCATTTAGCACCCATACATCTATAAAATATGGCATCTGCAAAAAAGCATGGTAAAACTAAACACATGGTATAAAAACCTAACACAAAATCAAGACTAGCATTATTTGAAGGATGGCATATAGTGATGACTCAAATTATAATATAAAAAGAACCACAAGGGTTTAAAATAAGAATAATGATAAGGAGTGTATAAGCATGAACATATAATATAAAAAAATAGTTGGTTGGTAAAACATATCAATTACAAAATTTTCAAATAAAAAATGGACCTAGCATGGGATTTCCAAGATTATGAAATGTGTGAGAAAAATTTGAAATGGTGTGTAAGAAAAAGGATTGTTCTATGTATGAAAAAATTTATTGTGTAAAAATTTGAAGGTTACAATGATATGCAACTAAATATGAAAAATGAATGTGAAATTCTAGTAGATATACAAAAGGAATATAGGAATAAACCAACAAGAAATTTCAATAAAAAGTAGAGTTCGAATACAAATATGGAACTACCATAGTTTATTGGTGTAATCATATAAATAGTGCAATGGAAAAAAGATTTTGATAATTGATTAGGGAATGCAAGCCTTGATTGTAAAATCTTATGGGATGGAAAGTGATGCTAACTAAATTAGGAAACAATTAGCTTGAATTCCTAGCATGCCATTGAAATAATAAAAGGGATCATAGGCATGGTAAATAGAAAATCAAGTAGCTATTTTCCAACCTCTATTATCCAACAACTTTCAAAAGGGACATAATGATGTTTAATGTGTTAGATGTCATTCTTGAGGATCATTTATATTATCCAAGATGACTGACCCTCCCAACTCATAATTTTTTAAAATTTTGTCAACATAGTGAGTGTAAGATTGGCTCATGAGTCTAATATGAATAGAAAAAGATGAACCTAATTCCTTAATAAGTAAAGGATAATAAAATCAAGCATTAAAACATTTCTTTTTCACTTTATAAGGTCATCCAAGCCATTATATTTTACAATGCTTCTATGGTTTGCATAACATGAAAGGAGGAAGGTCAAAATGTGTAATTGGCTATAAGAATGTGTGAGGCAGTAAAGTGGGTCTAATAGGATTTGTTACCATATTTTTCCTATATGTCTAGGATGGTCATTAATTTTTTAAGTTTAAAATTATAAAAAAAAATGAGGGTATAGGTGATATCAAGTGGGATTGATATTTTTTTGGTAGAAACATCCCAAGCACTAATAATTGAAATGGGTTAGAATCGAGTAATTAGAAGCTTGGAGTAAATTGTGCACTTAATAACCACTATAGGTTTTCACTTGTATTTACTCACAAAGGAGTCACCAAAGTGAAAAATCACTCAAGTAGTAAAGGAATTGTAACAACAAGAGTCTATGGGGAAGGAGAATTACACACATAAACTAGATATCTACTTATGAGAGTAATAAGCACTCACAATAAAAAAGGAAGAAGAATTACTCAAAATGAGAATTTATGGAGCTAGTTACATATATAACAAGAAGTGAATGAATGGGTTAAAGAAGAGACCTAGCATCTAGTAAAAGGAAATAAATAATAGAAAAATTGTGACAATGGAGCCATAATGGTAGAATAATAACACAAGCTTTAAAATTGGTAGAGAAGAGATGGAGTGGCTATTTGGAGGCCATTATCATATGACAAAATGAGGTTGTAATAGTATTTAAGGTTGATATTGGAGAAAGGAAATTATATTAGGTTTTAGGGAGGAAAATAGAGAGGCAATATATGAAGAGAAAAGAAATTTAATTCCTATATAAAGCTACATATTGTGAGAGGAATCAATAATTAATTCAAAATCTAATGACAAGTGGTGAAAATGATGGAAAGATCATGGAATGCATATATTTATCACCTAAAAAATCATGTGCAAGTATTAGGTGATATAGAAGAACCCATTTGAAGGTCTAAGGAACCTAAAAAATTTGATGGAGGGCCAAGTATATATGTAGATGAATATCACGTGCTAGATCTAAGGGAGATTTAGGAATGTAAAAATAATTAAGGGTGAGGAATTTTTTTACTCACAAATTACAATTTTGAGATATTGTATGTGTGAGTAATGTTGACATTTAATTCCCACCTTCATTCCCCATAATAAATAACCAATTTAAGAGATCTTACTCAGGCCATTTTGCATGTCTTTAAGCTTTGGTTCATCATTTTCCTTTTCTTTTCCTTAGTCATTTTACCCAAGTTTCAAGAGCCAATATAAGGTAATTCATAGTGGGTTGATTGTTTTCCATGTGGATTTGCATTTATCTTCATAGTTCTTTATCCTATAGTGTAGAAAAATATATCCCTTTACATTTTCACACTTATTTGGGCCCTCCCTACTAAAATTGGGATTCTTTATGCCTTATTTGGTCCTATTTTGCATCACAAGCCTTATTTAATGAATTTCTCTAAGGACAATCCTAACACTAACTAATGACAAATCATAATTCATGTTTTTGGGTTGTCTGGGGTCCCACCTAGGTTTCGGTGCCTAATCCTGAATATCACATTAAACTTAACATTTCTCAAAATTTGTCTCCCAAGCTTAGGCTACTGTGACTCATATGCCCCAACTAGCATATGAGTCCCTCTTTAGCTTGGACCTATTTTGAATTCAATTCTTGGTGGGATTTTATTGTCCTAGGTCTAATGTCAGCTTGCAGTGTTGTAATTTTGGGGAATTTTGCATAAACAAGTATAAATACAAGGTTATTTCACATAATTTATCCTATAAATTCAAGTATTCAAGTATCCTAGAAAGTTTACAAGTGATCTAGAATTCAAGAGCATTCAAGAGTTGATTATCAAGAATTTTGGAGCTATATTCAAGAATCAAGCATCATGTCAAAGTCTTCATGCATCATGTGTATTTTTAAGCTAACATTTATGATATAGGTTTTCATGATTCAAAAAAGCATTCAAAGATATTATCTCAATATAATATTAAGAGTTAAGATCCATATCCATTGGAACCATTTCACATAAGTTTGCAACCTTTATTTCAAGGGTTTGGTGAGTTGCAACATTGCATATTGTTCATTCATCTTTCCTTCATTCTATTTCATTTCATTTCAAGGTTTGATTACCAAAACAGGGTTTGACAAAAGAAAACCCCTATCCACTAACAAATCAACATTTTTCCCTCTTCATGTGTGATTTCAGATCTAGGTTTTTTTGAGACTTGAAGATCCTTTATAGAAAAAGTTGCAAGATTGAATAAAGTTTTCAAAGTTTTCATCTTCATAGAAACTCACCTACAACTCGCTATTCATACTTTAAGACTTGGAGATCGGACAAGATAGAAGCTACAAAAGAGCACTAGAGACTACAAGAATATCAGAAAAACCCTAATAATGGAACTAAATCACCACCTTGGATGTATGAGTCCTAGTATAGGCATTTTTTGAGATTTTAGTGGATTATGACTTGTCACTATGACATTCTAGTTTTTGCCCAGAAACCCTATACTAGGACTAAATATCCTAGTTTGTCGTATGAGTCCCTATACACATCAACAACAACAAAATTCAAGTTTTTTAGATCTTTTATAGTCATCTCCAACATTCCAGGTGCTCCTTTGTCATCCTTAGTTTCTTATCCTAATTTTAACATTCATTTTCTAGGTCATATAGTTAGATTTGCATATTACTTTCATATATTTCTTTCTAATAATTTTCTTAGTGGTGAACCCCCTTTTAATCACACCTAAGGATACCTTGTAACAATATTTTTTCCTAATTGGATCATTAGGTTGAGATCTCTAGGGTTTCCTTGAATGAACTTAGAGTGAAATAGGTCCCCCCTTTGTGTTTCATGTCCTAAAAGGTGGAGCACCTTATTTCCTTGTGTTCATTTTGGTGAACCTAATGTGAACACCTATATTTTTTATTTGGATAACATCATAGTACTAGATCTAGGTTAAATTTTCATTAGATCTTGCATTATTTAAATTTCATTTAGGGCTTTTAAATCTTGTGTTAGTGGAAAAGTGTAAATAGGTTGTATTTTTGCATCTTGCATCATTAAATTTCATTTGAAATTTATCATTGCAAACATTCATTTGAACATACAAGCTAGAAGCCTTAAAATTCACCCAATTTTTTTAAAATTTAGTGTTGAAACCCTAATTTGACACTCATTTTCCCACCTAGGCGATTTAGTCTTGATACAAGTTGTTTTACCTAATTTCTAGGAATTCTATGTTGTGTACATTTTTTCAGCATTTGAACCTTTCAAAAACCCTAAATTGGACTCATTCACCCCTCTGGGCAATTTAGTCCTATATCAAACTAGAAACTATATTTTACAACATTAAAATCCTTGTTTTTGTGCTTTTGTTTGTTGTTGCTGGATCTCTATTTCAGATTACTGAGTTTTTGTTTCATTCATTTCATTGGACCTAGCTTATTTTTGTTTCATTTTTTTCATTGCTTAATTTCAAATAATTTGCATTTACACATTTCATTCTAGGTTAATACATTGCATTTCATCATAGATATGTGCTTTGGTAAGCTTTGGATGTACTTGAAATCATTATTGGATGTGTCAAGCTTAGATTTTAGAAATAATCCTAATGAAATTGAACTCACTCATGCTCAATCAACTCCTAATGCATGTCTTCCTCATGTTGTTGACATCATTGAAGAAGATGATGATAGCATGAACAATTTCATAAATGATTTCCTTAACAACCCTGAGGCTAATGAATCATTTTATCCTTCCATGAAAAAATGAATGCAAATTGAGATGTTTGGTCTTTTACATCCTAAAATTGAGACAAAAACTGAGTCCAATCTCCCTACAATAGGTGAACCTACCACCTCTAATCAAGTAAACATTCAACCATCCAATTTTAATAAAGTAACCAACACATCAATCAACCTAGAAGAGACATATGGAAAAGGATTCACAATATTAAGTACACAAGGATGTTATACAACAAGCAAACATTAAATTAATCAACTCTTAGAGAAAATACCAACTGAAGATACCAAAGGGATAGGATATCAAGATCCTCCTCTTAACATAATTTCACGCTCCTTCCTAATGAACGATCAATGCCTCATAAAAATGATAAGGATGATAGGATCATCTTAGGTCTTCCTCCTCAACATCTACCTCAAGAAATTGGTGAATCTAGAGCAAGCAACAAAGGCCTTACAAACTAAAGAGGCTAAAATTCACTTGTCCACCATTTGAAACTGAAACCTTACACATACTTCTAATTCAAGGACTTATCACATTACCACCCATGAGAGAGAATCAAAAACCAAATCCTAAGAACACAAACATTTCTCATTGTCAATATCATAAAGTTTTTGGACATAGAACTAATGAGTGTCATGCCTTAAAATAAATATTTAAAAAGTTTGATATCATAGAAATAGTCCCTTAAAGGGGTACCCTTCCGCTCCTTTCCATATAATAGTTGTAGGATCATAACATCCTCACATTTGTATGCTTTAACATTCAACACAAATTATACCAAAATGTAAGGAGCTCCTTCTTATCACCTACCTTAGCTCATTCTTGTCTTGCACTCGGTGGGGGAAAGAATTAGATAGCCTTGTCCTATTACTACACTTGTTGTTGTCCCTTTGGCTAGTTATCTACCTTTGTATATGATGAACAAGATTGGGATGCAGATGACCTACTATAGTTGACTCACATGTGCCTTACTATTATTTTGCACAGTTTCTTTTTTATATTTCTTTTATGTGATTGCATGTGTGTAATGTGATCCCTCATACCATTCTGTTTGATTTGTATCTCTCTCTTTGTGACATTCCTCTAGTTGTATCTTCATTCTTCTATATTTCATAAATTCTTTATCTTTTCATTCTCTTATGTTTTCCTTTTGGAGACAATGCAAGACATCGAGATATTTAGGTCTCTTCCATTTTGACCCAAAATCTTTTCTTTTTTACACTCTCTTTGTGTGATTATTCCTATTCCATGAGTATTTGGGGAATGATGATACTTTTGAGCTCTCTAAAAATATTGTAGCAAAGACATACTGACCCCGAATCCATGGATCCCTAGTGTGATTTTGGGATTTCATTTTTGGGGTAACCCCTTTCCATGAAGTAGCTTCATTTGGAAACATATGACTTGGAATATATCTTTCCAAGTAAGCTCTAATGTCCACTTTATTGTTAGAATTTATCATTTGCTACATTAAAGTAATTGCTTACAACATGGTGTTTAGTGATTTCTTTAAAGTTGGGGCATACATTGGCATTATTCTTTTGCATTTCAATTTCAGCTCATGTTTAATTGTATAGCCTTCTTACTTCATGTGATGTGTCTTTCTCTTGGTGGTAATATTGGGTGTGTTTTCCTTCAAGATAATGATCTCTCTTAGCATATTATATTTCTCTTAGTTGCTTGATGTGACACACTTCATCCCCTAAGTTGTGAATCTTCTATTCTTTGATTGGCCCTCTCTTAGAGAAATTAGGCATGATTTTCAATAAGTTAAGACCTTACATGAACTAAGAAAAACTCCTTTGAACATACCTTACACTACCCTTAAATTTCATTTATAATAATTGTTATATGGCCACCTTACATAACACACTTTGCTTGCTTGTGGATCCATCCTGTTTGTTCATGGGTGTACTAGCATACAAAATTTTTCTTGCCTCGTGGATCTTGTTGCTTGTGTTGTGTGGCACCTTATCAAGGTTATCATGAGGTATATATTTTTTATGGTTATCCTATTCGAGCAGAACTTAGGCATTACTTTCCCATAGCCACTTGCTTGTCTATGTGAGCATACCAGCCATGTGACTATGTGTCTCTTGGGGTTCACCTAGTAGACAACCTCAAGTTCCACTAGCCCTTGTGAGCATGTGTTTGGTTTGCATAGTGGACATCGTGTTCCACTTGTAAACATTTTTGGAAAAACAAATTAGATCTAATCAACATCATGTTGGACAAACAATCAAGGCTTGATCCACCCCATTTTCCTTTTCTTTTTCTTTCTTCTTTCTTCTTTATGTCTTTGGCAATGTGTATTTGTGTTTTTTTGTTGCTTCATACATCATTCACATGTGTTTTCCTTTGTGTCTATGTGGGTTTTCCATGGGATCTTGATCCTGGGGGCTTGATCATCCCTCTTAATTGTTGTCATCCTATCTCACTAGCATTGGTACATTTGGACCCCTCTTAATGTGATTTTTTCTACATTAGTTTGAGTTTGAAGAAAGTTCCTCCTCTCACTAAAGTGTGGGATAAATGTAGCGTAGAAAAAAGTATCCCTTTACATTTTCACACTTTTTTGGGCCCTCCCTACTAAAATTGGGCTTCTTTATGCCTTATTTGGTCTTATTTTGCATCCAAAATCCTTATTTAATGCATTTCTCTAAAGATAATCTCAACACTTAACTAATCACCAATCATAATTCATGTTTTTTGGTTGTTTGTTCTAGATCTAGTGATATGGGACTAATATACCACTTTGGGCATATGGGTCCCACCTAGGTTTCGGGGCCTGATCCTAAATATTACATTGAACTTAACATTTCTTGAAATTTGTGTCCCAAACATAGGCTATTGGGACTCATATGCCCCAAATAGCATATGAGTCCTACTTTAGCTTGGACCTATTTTAAATTCAATTCTTGGTGAGATTTTATTCTCCTAGATTTGATGTCAGCTTGTAGTGTTGTAATTTTGGGAAATTTGGCATAAACAAGTATAAATACAAGGTTATTTCACATAATTTCTCCTAGCAATTCAAGTATTCAAGTATCCTAGCAAGTTTACAAGTGATCTAGCATTCAAGAGCATTCAAGAGTTGATTATCAAGCATTTTGGAGTTATATTCAAGATTCAAGCATCATATCAAAGTCTTCATGCATCATGTGTGTTTTTGAGCTAACATTTGTGATGTAGGTTTTCATGATTCAAGCAAGCATTCAAATAAATTATCTCATATCAAGAATAAGAGTTAAGATCTATATC
The DNA here is from genome assembly GCA_007258455.2 of Sequoia sempervirens. Lineage (NCBI taxonomy): Eukaryota > Viridiplantae > Streptophyta > Pinopsida > Cupressales > Cupressaceae > Sequoia > Sequoia sempervirens. The sequence continues at coordinate 60,107,543 of VDFB02056351.1, forward strand.
TATTGGAGTCATTTCACATAAGTTTGTAGCCTTTATTTCAAGGGTTTGGTGAGTTACAACATTTCATATTGTTCATTCATCTTTCCTCCATTCTATTTCATTTCATTTCAAGGTTTGATTATCAAAACGAGGCTTGACCAAGAAAATCCCCTATCCACTAACAAATCAATATTTTTCCCTCTTCATGTTTGATTGCAGATCTAGGTGTTTTTGAGACTTGAAGATCCTCTAAAGACAAAGTTGTAAGATTTGAGAAAGTTTTCAAAGTTTTCAAGAAGTTGTCATCTTCACGAAAACTCACCTACAACTAGCAACTTAGACTTTATGACTTGGAGATCGGCCAAAAAAAAAGATATAGAAGATCACTAGAAGCTACAAAATATCAATGAAACCCTAATAATGGGACTAAATTGCCACCTTGAGCATTTAAGTCCTAGTATAAGTATTTTTCCATATTTCACTGGATTTTGACTTGTCACTATGAAATTCCAGTTTCTGCCCAGAAACCCTAGATTGTGACTAAATCACCCAATCTGGCATATGATTCCATGTACACATCAACAACAACAAAATTCAAGCTTTTCAGATCTTGTTTAGTCATCTCTAGCCTTTCAGGTACTCCTCTACCATCCTCAGTTTCTTATTCTGATTTTAACTTTCATTTCCTAGGTCATATAGTTAGATTTGCATATTACTTTCATTTCTTTCTTTCTAAGAATTTTCTTAGTGGTGAACCCCCTTTTAATCACACCTAAGGATACCTTGTAGCAATCTCTTTTCCTAATTGGATCATTATGTTGAGATCTATAGGGTTTCCTTGAATGAACTAAGAGTGAAATAGGTCCCCCCCATTGTGCTCCATCTCCTAAAAGTTGGAGCGTACCCTATTACCTTGTTTTCATTTTGGTGAACCTAGCGTGAACACCTGCATTTATAATTTGGAGAACATCATAACCCTAGATCTAGGTTAACTTTTCATTAGATCTTGCATTATTTAAATTTCATTTAGGGCTTTTAAATCTTGCATTAGTGGAAAAGCGCATATAGTTTTCATTTTTTCATCTTGCATCATTAAATTTCATTTGAAATATGTCATTGCAAAAATTCATTTGAACATATAAGCTAGAAGCCTTAACACTCACTTAGAAGTTGTTGAATTTAGTGTCAAAACACTAATTTGGAACTCATTCGCCCACCTGGGCGATTTAGTCCTGATACATGTTGTTTTACCTGATTTCTAGGAATTTTATGTTGTGTGTTTTTCTAGGTGATTTAGTCTTTTATTAGACTTTAAACTACATTTTACAACATTAAAAACCTTGTCTCTATGCTTCTATTTTCTATTACTAGATCTTTGTTTCAGATTATTGAGTTTCTATTTCATTCATTTCATTAGACCTAGCATAATTTGGTTCATTTCATGCATTGCTTAATTCCAAAATTATATTTACACATTTCATTCTAGGTTAATACATTGCATTTCATCATGGATATGTGCTTTGGTAATATTTGAATGTTGTTGAAATCATTAGTAGATGTGTCAAGCTTATCTTTTGGAAATGATCCTAATTAAATTGAACTCACTCATGCTCAATCAACTACTAATACATGTCCTCCTCATGATGTTGACATCGTTGGAGAAGATGATGACAACATGAATAGTTTCATAAGTGATTGTTTTAACAACCTTGAGACTAATACATAATTTTATCCTTCCATGAAACAACCAACACAACTTGAGATGTTTGGTCTTTTACATGTTGAAATTGAGACACAAACTGAGCCTAAGATCCCTATAATAGGTGAACCTAGCACCTCTAATCAAGTAAACATTCAACCATCCTATGTTAACAAAGTAACCAACTCATCAATCAACCTCTAGAAGAGACATATGGAAAAGTATTCACAACCTTAAGTAAACAAGGATGTGATACAACAAGACAACATGAAATTCATCAACTCTTAGAGAAAATACCAACTGAATATACCAAAGGGATAGGATATCAAGATCCTCCTCCTGACATAAGTGTCCTCCTTCCTAAAGAACAACCAATTCCTTGTAACAATGATAAGGATGATAGTATCATCTTACATCCTCCTCCTCAACATCTAACTCAAGAAATTGGTGAATCTAGCAAGCAAGGATGGCCTTACAAACTAAAGAAGCTAAAATTCCCTTATTCGGTGCCTGAAACTGAAAGAACCTTACACATACTTCTAATTCAAGGACTTGTCACATTACCACCCATGAGAGAGAATCAAAAACCAAATCCTAAGAACACAAACATGTCTCATTGTCGATATCATAGAGTTTTTGGACATAGTACTAATGAGTTTTGTGTCTTAAAATAAATATTTAAAAAAGTTTGATATCATAGAAATAGTCCCTTAAAAGGGTACCCTCCGCTCCTTTCCATAGAATAGTTGTAGGATCATAAAATAATCAATGTTGTATCTTTTAACATTCATTACAAATTATTTTAAAATGTAAGAAACTCCTTCTCATCACCTACCTTGGCTCATTCTTGTCTTGCACTCAATGGGGGCAAGAATTAGATAGCCTTGTCCTAGTACTACACTAGCTTTTGTCCCTTTGTATTGTTATCCACATTTCATATACGATGAACAAGATTGGGATGCAGATGGCCTGCTATATGTTGACTTGCATGTTCCTTAATAGTATTTTTCATGGTTTCTTTTTCATGCTTCTTTTATGTGATTGCATGTGCGTAATGTGATCCCCCATACCATTTTGTTTGATGTGTATCTCTCTTTGTGGCATTCCTCTATTTGTATCTACATTATTCTATATGTCATAAATCCTTTATCTTTTCTTTGTATTTTGTTTTCCTCTTGGGGATGATGCAAGGTATCGAGACATTTAGGTCTCTTCCATGTTGACCCAAAATATTTTCCTTTATCTTTTCTTTTTCTTGTGTTTTCCTTTTGGGGATGACGCAAGGCGTCGAGATATTTAGGTCTCTTCCATGTTGACCCAAAATATTTTCTTTTTTTTTTCTCTCTTTGTGTGATTCTTCTTGTTCCATGAGTATTTTGGGAATGATGATAATTATAAGCTCTCTAAAAATATTGTAGCAAAGACATACTGACCTTGAATCTATGGATCCCTTATTTGATTTTTGGATTTCATTTTTGGGGGCAACCCCTTTTCATGATGTAGCTTCATTTGGAAACATATGACTTGGCATAATAATTTCTAAGTAATCTCTCATGTCCTCTTTATTCTTAGCATTTATCATTTTCTACTTTAAATTAATTGCCCACAGCGTGGTGTATAGTGATTTCTTTAAAGTGGGGGCATACATTGGCATTATTCTTTTGCATTTCAATTTCAACTCATGTTTCATTTTGTAGTCTTCTTAGTTCATGTGATGCATCTTTCTCTTGGTGGTGACATTGGGTGTGATATCCTTCAAGAGTGTGATCTCTCTTAGCATATTATATTCCTCTTAGTGGCTTGATGCGACACACTACATCCCCTAAGTCATGAATCTTTTATTCTTCAATTGGTCCTCTCTTGGAGACATTAGGCATACTGCTCCCTAAGTTAAGACCTTACATGAACTAAGAAAAACTCCTTTGAAGGTACCTTACACTACCCTTTGGCATTTACAATAACTACTATATGGCCACCTTGCATAACACACTTTGCTTTCCTGTGGAGCCATCCTATTTGTTCATGGGTGTTAGCATACTAAGTTTTTCTTTCCTCGTGGATCTTGGTGTTCATGTTGTGTGGCACCTTATCAAGGTTATTGGGATGTATAGCTTTGGTATGGTTAGCATATGGGAGCTGAACTTAGGCATGAATTTCCAATAGCCACTTGCTTGTCTGTGTGAGTGCATACCAGCCACGTGTGTATGTCTCTGGGGGCTCACCTAGTAGACGCCCTAAGATTCCACTATCCCTTATGAGCATGTGTTTGGTTTGCATAGTGGACATCATTTTCTACTTGTAAACATTTTTGGAAAAATAGCTTAGATCTCATCCACATCATGTTGGACAAATAGTTGATGCTTGATCCACCCCCTTTTCCCTTTCTTTTTCTTTCCTTTTTAATGTCTTTGGTTGTGTATGATTTTTCCTTTTTTTTGCTTCATACATCATTCACATGTGTGTTCCTTTGTGCCTATATTGGTTTTCCATAGGATCTTGATCATCCCTCTTGATCATTGTCATCCTATCTCACTAGCATTAGTATATTTGGACCCCTCTTGATATGATTTTGTCTACTTCAACATGAGTTTGAAGAAAGTTCCTTCTCTCACTGAAATGGGGGCTAAATGTAGTGTAGAAAAATTTATCCCTATACATTTTCACACTTTTTTGGGCCCTCATTGCTAAAATTGGGTTTTTATGCCTTATTTGGTCCTATTTTGCATCCACAAGCCTTATTTAATGCATTTCTCTAAGGATAATCATGACACTTAACTAATGACCAATCATAATTCATTTTTTCAAGTTATGTGTTCCAAATCTAGTGATCTGGGACTCATACACCACCTTGGGTGTATGGGTCCCACCTAGGTTTAGAGGCATGATCCTGAATATTGCATTGAACTTAACATTTCTTGAAATTTGTGTCCCAAGCTTAGGCTACTGGGAGTCATATTCCCCAACTAGTGTATGAGTCCCACTTTATCTTGAACATATTTTTATTTAAATTCTTGGCGGTATTTTGTTCTCCTAGATCTAATGTCGGCTTGTAGTGTTGTAATTTCAGGAAATTTGGCATAAACAAGTATAAATACAAGATTATTTCACATAATTTCTCCTAGAAATTCAAGTATCCTAGAAATTTTTCAAGTGATCTAGCATTCAAGAGAATTCAAGGGCATTCAAGAGTTGATTATCAAGCATTTTGGAGCTATATTCAAGATTCAAGCATCTTGTAAAATTCTTAATGTATCATGTGTGTTTTTGAGCTAAAATTTGTGATGTAGGTTTTCATGATTCAAGCAAGCATTCAAAGACATTATCCCATATCAAGATTAAGAGTTAAGATCCATACCCATTGGATTCATTTAACACAAGTTTGCATCCTTTATTTTAAGGGTTTGGTGAATTGCAACATTGCATATTGTTTATTCATCTGTCCTTCATTCTATTTCATTTCATTTCAAGGTTTGATTACCAAAATAGGGTTTGACCAAGGCAAACCCCTATCCACTAACAAATAAACATTTTTCCCTCTTCATGTGTGATTGCAAATCTAGGTGTTTTTGAGACTTGAATATCCTTTGAAGACAAAGTTGCAAGATTTGAGAAAGTTTTCAAAGTTGTCAAGAAGTTCTCATCTTCATGGAAACTCACCTACAACTCACAATTCAGACTTTTAGACTTGGAGATTAGATAAAATGAAAGCTACAAAATATCACTAGAGGCTATAGAAATATCAATGAAACCCTAATAATGGGACTAAATCACCACCATGGGTGTATGAGTCCTGGTCTATAGGCATTTTTCTCAATTTCAGTGGATTCTAACTTGTCGAGCTATGAGATTCTAGTTTCTTCCTAGAAACCTTAGACTAGGACTAAATCATCCAATCGAGTGTATGAGTCCTTGTACACATCAGCAACAATAAAATTTAGGTCTTTCAAATTATGTTTAGTCATCTCCAACCTTCCAGGTACTCCTCTATCATCCTCAATTTCTTATTCTGATTTTAACTTTCATTTCCTAGGTTATACAGTTAGATTTTCATATTACTTTCATATATTTCTTTCTAAGCATTTTCTTAGTGGAAAACCCCCTTTTAACCACACCTAAGGAGACCTTGTAGAAATCTCTTTTCCTAATTGGATCATTAGGTTGAGATCTCTAGGATTTCCTTGAATAAACTAAGAGTGAAATAGATCCCCCCTTTCTGTTCCATCTCCTAAAAGGTGGAGCACCCTGTTTCCTTGTTTTCATATCCAAATTAACCAATATTTATCCAAGTCCAAGATTTTCTTAAAGATCTCTCTCTGAAAATCCTTTTTGACAAGTTCTTCAATTCATGAACCTATCAATCCCCCAAAACACACTTATTTTTGTGAATTTTCCTTGTTCCCTTCCTTCCTGTTTGGATCACTTTTAAGTTTATGAACCCTTTCTACTACCAAATTTTATTTCCTAAATAGTTTTTTGGCACATGTATTATTTTAAAAACTTATTTCCATATCAAAATGAATATTTTCTAAGTTCATTTTGTTTTAGCAAAGTTATAAGTTTACAAAATCTTTGGTTCATTGAAGTTGGAGCTCACCAAAAATGAAGTTATCTAAATAATATGTTCACCAAAGGAAAGAATGAAAAGAGAGTAAATTTGGCTACTTGTTTTGAGGTTTTCAAGTTCATCAAAGTCTCAACTTTCCAAAATCTTAGATGACCAAAGGGTGAATTAAACAAAGGGTATGTGCAGGATCATCATGGAAAAAATAGGCCCTTAAGTAGTGATGAAAATTCAGAAAAATCAAAGTTAGGTAACTTGACGTAAAAATTAGAATAAGTTATATATATTATTTCAAAAATATGTAAGAATATAATTTGTATCAAATTGAATTTAGTTTCTAAACTACTAGGTTTATTTTTTTAAAAATCTATTTGGTGAAAATTTTAAATTTTAATGCAGTAGCACTTAAATTTCAAGGAAAAAATAAGAAGTAGGTGTCTATATGATCACCCTAACCACAATAAAATGATAATATCTTTTTATAAAATTTTAGATATAAGTAGAGGACTCATGTCCCGATGTGATGCATATTTTTTTATAATTTTTTCCAAGTAAATAATTAATTATGAATTTTTTATTACAAATTTTAAAAAATATAAAAACTCATATGTCTGACCACCTTAACTTGGTCAAAACTTCATGAAATTCATTTTTTTTAAATCCTATAGTATGAAAATCATGGAATGTGACACATGTTTTGGATTGAAAAAATGTGATACCGCTTGAAAGCTATAGATATTTTTCAATCACCTATCAATCGACTTTAGTCATAATTCAAATAGAAAATGAATAATAATTATTTATTAAACTCAAATTAAAAAATAATTTATATTGGTGGAAAGTTGAGAATCTCCTTTAAAAACCCTTTTCGTTTCATCAATTTTGGGTTAAAAAAAAGTCGTCAGCCACATACCCTACACATACCCATCATATCACCACTTTTTGGCCCATCATGATCCTACACATACCCCAAAGAAAGGAAACACCAAGGTTAATTAGATTTTTACTTTTTCAATTCACCATGAGAACAAATTTGAATACCTAATTAGTTTTCCAAATGTCTGGTTCACCAACATTAGGTTTCATAGAAGAAGAGATGGATGAAAGATTATAAAATTACAATCTTTTTGTCTTATCAGGACATGGCGGGATTTCAAGTTCCATTTGGATCCTTATCAGATCACCCTAGTTCTAGACCACCTCCTTTGACTATAATCACATGTCTTTAACTCATAAGCTCATCATTAATGTATTCCAATGACCATCAACTATCATATTTAATCAAATGAGATTAGAAATCAGATTTACATGGCTTCCCAAGGAAAAAATTATACCTATAAATTATCTTCAATGCTCTACAAATAAATAACCCATTGTTCCATACATTTGTGACATCCTAAAAATACTCTTTTGTCATCTCAAGCATTTGTGATAACTTATGCAACATATTTTACGAGAGATTTCACATTGCATAGTTCATGTCATAAATTCCTAATCATCCCTATGCCATTAGGAATGTCTCTTCACTCTCTATAGATCCAATTCAGTTTTCTAGGTATTTATTTCTCATAGATTTTCTTTCTAGGCTATTAGGGTTATGGATTTGTAATAATTTTTTATTATGTTTTAGTATAAATGAAACTATTGTATTTTGGGTAAGGGTTTTTCTTCCAAGGTTATCTAAAGAGATGTTGACATTATTCAAGTTTCTCTACTATTGTAACAAGATTATTCCTTTGAATGAATCATATTTATATTTTACCTTTGTTCATCTTTTTCACTCTATGTATTTGTCTTACCTCTATGTGTGAATAAGTCTTCACCATTTTCTATTTTGTATGTTGCGTTAAAATTGTTGATATAGGTAATAGTGGATATTTTATACCCTCTCTATAATTTTCAAACTCTAGCCTCCATAGAGACCTTAAGGAATGATATAACAAAAAATATGTAACCCCTTTGAAGACATGGTCGATTCATTGTGCAAGAATAAGAAGGAAGAAACCATTCTAACCCTCTACCCTCAACCGTTGACCCTAACCCCTCAACCTTAAACCCTTAAACCCTCGACCCTAAACTCTTACCCCTCTACCATATACATTAAACCCTCAACCCTACTACATCAACCTTATACCTTAAGTTCCCTAATCTCTTAACCCTCAACACTTAAACCCTCATCCCTTAAACCCTAATCCCTCAAACCATCAGCCCTTAAACCCTAAACTATTAAACCCTCAAACCTTAAACCCTAATCCCTTAACCCTCAACCCTAAACCCTATCCCTAAAGCCTCAACCCTCAACCCTTAAACCTTAAACCCTAAACCCTCAACCCTCAATACTATACCTTAAACCCTAATCCCTCAACCCTCAACCCTTAAACCCTAATCCCTTAACCCTTAAACACCAATCCCTCAACGCTCAACTATGATAACTTAAACCATAAACACTCAACCCTTAAACCATCAACCCTTAAAACATCAACCCACAACCATCAATCCTTAAACCCTCAATGATCAACCCCAATACCTTAAACCCTAAACCCTCAACCCCTAATCCATCTACCCTCAAACCCTTAACCCTCAACCCTTATACCTTCAACCCTTAACCCATCAACCCTTAAACCCTTATCCCTTAAACCGTCAACCCTCAACCCTTAAACCCTCAACCCTCAACCCTAATACCTCAAACATTAAACCATAAACCCTCAACCATTAAACCCTAAAGCCTACACCATACAACCTCAACTCTCAACCCTATACTTAAGCCCTAATCCATCGACCTAATATTTTAAACACTAATGGACCTATACCCTATACACTTAACCTTGGACACTCAACCCTAAATATTGTCCATAAACCCTCAAACCTCTACCCTATACCCTATACCCTCAACCCTATACTTATGCCCTCAACCCTCATCCCTATGCCTTATACCCTCAATCTTAAACCCTAAACCATATACCTTAGACACTTAACCTTGAACATTATCTCACAACTATAAACCCTATACCCTCAACCATATACTTAAGCCCTAATCCCTTAATACTCAACTCTATACCTTAAACACCGAACCCTACACCCTCAACAATCATCCCTATACCCTATAACCTCACCCTTATACCCTAAACCCTGAATATTGTCCCTCAATCCTATACATAAACCCTAAACCATACACTCTCAACCATTCACCCAATGCCTTATACCCTCAATCCATACCATAAACCCTAAACCTAATAGCTAAACCCTAATCCATATACCTTACACACTTAATCTTATACACTCAATGAGTTGAATATTATCCCTCAACTATAAACTCTCAACCCTATACCCTATACCCTCAACCTACTACTTAAACCCTAATCCCTCAACCCTCAACCTTATACTTTAAACCCCTAACCCTGAAACCTCAACCCTCATCCTCATAACCTAACCCTCACCCTTATATACCCTAAACCCAAAACCCTTACATACATACTGTTGATGGTGTTTTTCTGCACAGCAACAACTCAGACAGAGTGCAATATTCTATCTCTCTTGAAAGGTTATTTTCAACAATAAATCACTGAAAATCACCCCAAGGTCTCTCGGGTGTCAGGTCATGACAATGCATAAACAACTCAGATAAAATGTGAAAATGCTGGTAATCACAAGGGGCCTTACAAATAAACAATGCTGGAAGTGAATTTTCATCAGATGCAACAATATGGTGATGCTTTCAATCCTAAAACTAACCCAGATTCAAAATAAACAGCAAAAGAGATAAGGGTTCAAAGAAATTTCTAAATCTAAACTATTTCTAAGACTAACAATGCAAATGATAAACACTTGAAATGGACCAATCCCAACGAAACCAATCTCTGCTTGACCAAGATTAATCTGCAATCTTACAGAAACAGTGCAATCTTCTAAGGTTTTAAAGATTTTCAGATCATGAACATTCACCCAAGACAACCCAATTGCAGCTTGAAATGAATAAATCTCCACAATTGAACCAAGCGCAATGAATATAAAGGTCGAGGCTAACTTTGCAAAGCAACTAACAATCAGCTAGCTGCAAAAAGTATGGACCAGGGATTGCTGCAAACACTTCAAACATTAAATCATAAACATCATTGAATCGGATTTAAATCTAAATCTAACAACCTTGAGCAATTTGAAAGATAGAACCATAAGAACCATGCAAGATAAGTCAACACAAAAGAGATCACCAAAGAATCACAATGTCTGCAATTGTATTGAATCGCCAAATTTCAGCAACAATTCATGTGTTCTGTTACATCACTTGCTCAGAAATTGACTAACTTCTACCTCTGTTCTACCGCTAAATTCGCTCTCTGTCAAATCTTCTCCTAATATTTTCCTCCCTCCTTACAAATGAGGCACAAATGTCATTTATAGAGAACCCCCAAACATGTCGGCCTAATTAGATTTTACAACAATAATTGGCCTCAAAACAGGTCGGCCAGGAGAATTTCAAAATAGGACAAGGTTTGCATTAAATGCATGAATATTATCCATGTCGGCCCACGATCTCCAGCAGGATCAGATTCACGTGTCCTCCAGAAAGTCCTCCAACTGTAGGCAGTTTTGGCACGGATTCTTAGGCAAGTCCCACTTTGAAAATTTAAATCGAACACTTCCAGATTTCCCTCTTCTGGCACGAATCCATATGCAAGTCCCCCTTTTAATATTTGTTTAGTCCTGAAAAAAAGATATCATCATTAATAGCCCACATGTTCAAATTAAATTTGAATAAAATTTTGACCTTTTCTAAAAAACTTACATTTTTATAAGGAAACTTTCCATTTTCAGAATTTTTTCCATTTCTGGAAATTTTTATTTTCAATTTTTTTATCTCAAGAAATTTTCATTTTCGTGATCAATTTTAAAAATTCCATTTTTGAAAAAAAAACATTTTCGGAAAAATTTCCATTTCGGGAAACCAGACCAAGGGGAAAATCCGGGAAAATCCAGGTCACGGACTCCAGACCAGAATCCGGAAAAACCAGCCGGACAGGATTCTACCGAATAAGGCAAAAATTTCAACAATAGATCATCAAAACGAACCAAGAATGCGCGAAACATCGTGTAATATATCAAATTAAGCATGGGGTGTTGAGCATTTATCATCAAATTCATCAATTTAATCCAGTATTTCAATTTGCACAAAGCCTAGCAGAAAATCCGGAAAAATCCGGGTGGACCGGATTTCCGCGGATGGGAAAAATTCCGGACCTTTGGCACATTCCAGAAAAACTCAAGATCCGGGAAAATCCGTCGGGCGGAAAAAATCGAACACAAGCAAAAAACCCGACTTCGCTCCGATCCGCACTTCATGGAAATCGAAAATCCGGACGGACCGAAAAATCCGGATTAGGGTAAAACCCAGATTTTTGCACAGAGTCGATTTAGCAGAATCCGGGAAAATCCGGACGGACCGAAAATCCCGGATTGGGGTAAAACCAGATTTTGCCCAGAACTTAGTTTTTTCGAAGGGCAACCTGGGGAACTCACTTGGGAAAGCAAGATGAACATCTAAAGACCTCCAAAGGCAACCAAATCAACAAAAATTAAGGGGCCAAAAGACACCAAAAGCCAGAGCAAAAAGAGGGTCCCTACTTTCAGTGGGGCGTGTGTGCAAAACTGCACAACACATACATACATACAAGAATACATACATATATGCATACAAGCATACATGCATACACACATATATACAAGAATACATACATACATACATACATGTGCATGCATGCATGCATACATACATACATACATACATACATACAAACATACATATAGGCATACATACATACATACATACATACATACAAGCATACATTCATACATACATACATACAAGCATACATTCATACATACATACATGCTCACATACATACAAGCATACATACATACATACATACATACAAATATATATACAAACATACATACATCAAACATACATTTAACAAATTTGCACATAGCCAATTTCAAGTGAGACATAATGCGAGCGAGTTATAACATGCTCACATTATGTCATGCTTTGGGAAACATAAAGCAAAAACAAGCAAAATGAAGCAAAATATAAGGCAAGACACAATGCGAGCACATTATAACATGCTTGCATTATATCAAAACTATGACATAATGTGAGTGTGTTATAATGCGCTTGCATTATGTCAAAATTATGACATAACGCCAGCGTGTTATAACGTGCTTGCATTATGTCTTGCTTTGGGAATCTCCAAGCCTTTTCCTTAAATTTTCTTTGGATTTCCAACAAAAAGGCTTGGAGTGCCTTCTCAATGTCCAAAGATGTGGTTTTGCATATTCTACAAAAATTCAAATAATCTCATTTGCGCTAACCGTTACGTTTGCACGTGTTTCAAGGTCGAGTAAATCAAACACCTAGATAATACATTAGGCTTTTTCTCTTAGCTATTTAACAATGTAATTTTTTTTCACATTTTGACAATGTTAAGGATTTCGTCTTTAATTTCTTTCATTTGGGTGTCTATTTTTTTGTCAAAAACCAATGTTTGGTATTTTTTACTTTATTTTTTAACTGTTCATTAAAATTTCAAATAAATTACATTTTTATAAACTAAAATCCATTCTAAACATATTTTAAAAAATTATTTTCGATTAATTTTCAAAAATTATAAGGGTGGCATGCCCAAAATTCTATTTCTTAGGATGTGTCCACTTTGAAAATTAGTAAAAAATCATATATTCATTAAAAAATTATAGAAAAATCGAGCATAAACTACATGCTATTAGCTAATTTTTCACTGAAGAAATATTAAAAATACCAAAAAAAGTTAACCTTTTGAGGGAGCCACAACAGATGCTATGTTATCTTTTTTTTGACAGAAACAACACCAATTTCTATAGCTCCCTTTTTTGAACCCCCTAATCTCTACCATTTTTAAAAAAATAGTAGTTTAGAAAGTAGACTCAGACCATTATGACCCTTGTTTTTGTTTCATCTAAATTTTTTGAGTATAGCTATCCTCAATTTCTCATCCAATGTCAGTATTTCGTTATTTCAAAAAAAAGTAGCCACTTAAGACCACTTTTTGGCCCCTCATCTTTGTGCACTTACCCAAGGATAAGGATAAAGATGTAGATTGATGGATTTAAAAAATAGTGGACTAATTAGAAGGAGATGGAGTAAGTAGTTAAGCATATAGTTCTATAAATGGCATCTCTTGAAGATGTACTACAATGGACAATGACAGATGGAGGTTTCCTCATAAATGTTGGTATAATGATGGAAAGGGAGATGAAATGGATTTATGAAAATGTTTGGATTAAAGGGGATGGTGGGGGATGAATGTTGGATGACGTATAGGGTGTTGGAATACTTGTGGATGATTGAATGGAAATATTGGAAAGATAAATATTAGCATATACCAAGTGAGGAGTGGTGGAGTTGTGGACGAGTGGATTTTAAATTTTGAAATTTAGATGGAGGAATAGATGTAGATTATGGGAAATAGGAGCCCAAAATTGAATTAGGATATGATGGATGACTTAGGATAGTTATTAGTTGGAAAAAATATCCCAAAATGGATTGAAGGATGGATAGAGGATTGGAGGACTTAGTAGTGGATGAGGCTATTATATTAGCAGTTTTAAATGCTAATTTTGATTGTTATTTGAGATGCATTTCTTCTATGAGTAGTTTTGGAATCCACATGGGTTTTAAATTTGATTTTTCTTCATGGGCCCTTGTGTCCTTTTGGATTTATATTTTTATTTTAGATCATATTTATATTTTCTTTAGCATGCATTTTTGAGTGGTTATGTTAATACTTGGATGTATGTGGATTTTTGGCTTTATGAATTTAATGTTTGGCTTCCAAAATTCTTCCATGAGAAATGGGATTTTTGAATGGATAGGAATGATAAGGAGATATTTTGGATGGTTTATGCAAGTATAATGTTATAATGGCTTTAAGGATGTGTACCTTTGTTGATATTGATTGGGGATTTGAGGTGATGGATTAATATGATGAGGGGTTTTTAAAATAAGAGTGATAGCTAGTGGATTGTAAGGACCCAAGATAGATGTAAGAGAAGAAGTTTCTAGTTTTGGTACATAGGGACATATGGACCCAAAATAGATGAAAGGGATGAAGGAGTACGCTTTGGAAAATAAGAGCCCTAAATATATTTTGGAGGATAGGGAATGCATATGTTTTAATTTAGATGGATAAAAGATGTACTAGTGTCTATGGATTGGTACCAAAGGCCATGATAAGTTGGATTTAATTTTATATTTAGGTGTTATAAGATACCTTGTTCATGAAGGCCTAACCCTTTTCCTTGATAGTACATATTTTGAAAAATTATTTTTCCAATGGGATACTTCTAATTTTAGAAGAGAGATGTGAGTCCAATTTGAGTTGGATATAAGGTGGAAGGAATTATAGTTTCTTAGACCATATTGGATGAAAGTGGAGGAAACTATTTGATAGGTGTGGGGCTCATAGATAGCTTGGATAGGGTATATGGGATATTGAGAAGGATTAAAATCATGAGGAGGGGATGACGGAACACTTTGATCTTGACTTGAGGAGGGATCATGAGGGGAATAAGATGGAATAATTTTATCTTGATTATGATATGGAAGGGGATCATTGGATGGGATGGAAGGTAAGCTTTGATATTTATTTGGAGGGGTATTATGAGATAGGGTGGATGAGATACTTAGATCTTGATATGGAATGAGAGCTCAACATGGGTTAGGACCATAAGATGGAAAGGGATAGTGAGATGAAGTGGAAGGGAAGGGATTATGAGAGGGGAGAGAATCATTGGATGTGATGGAAAGGGTGTTTAAATATTTACATGGAGAATTCATACTATAATTATTTGGAATATGGGATGGCTTGATGGGGGATGAATGGTGGATAAAATCTTCTAATTGGATGGATAGAGGGATAGAAGATTCATGAGGCTTAGTGTATGTGGGTTTAATGGTTATGATGAGTTGGATGGTATTAGGATTTTGGAGTGAAATGATGGGTGTATGGTGACATGGCTCCACAACTATTGGGATGGGGACTTTTGTGATTATTCATTTTCTTTTAGTCCTTGGAAGGATTTAGGAGTGAGATATGTAGAATTTTTAGGCATAGATGGAGGATTGCAATTAGATGAGAGATTAGGATTATGAATTAGAGTATTTTAATTAAATGGACAATTAGATTTAAGTGGAGGATTAGGATTATGGATAGGGACGTTATTATTATGGATAGGATGGTTAGGATTATGGTTGGGAGGATTGGAATTTAATTGAGGATTAGAATTATGGATTTATATATTAGAATGATAGCTTGGAGGATTTGAGATGATGTGGGTATTGTACAAAGATATAGATTAGGATATGTATAGGGAAGAATATGGATGTATGGATGTTGTATGGGGGGTGCATGTATGTGAGGGATAAGAGGTAGATATGGATGGGTTGGAGGGAAATTTTTTATGTGGAATTGGTTTCTATTGTCAAAGGAAAATGAAGGATAAAAAATAGGAGATAGATTGGGATTGGAAATATTTTGTTGAGGTGGCATGGGTGAAGATACATGTTAGATGGGTATGAGGTCATAGGATTGACTAGGTAAGTTCGTTTGGTTAAGCTATATGACTTCTGTTGATGTCCCATTTCGAGTTCTTGGACCATTTTCCATATGTCTTGTAATTATTGTGCAATTTTGATGTTTGAGGAATTATTTGATGTAGTATTGGGTATTTGATTATATTCTTGATTGAATAGTGGATTTTTTACGATTTTATGTGGATATGTCTAGGATGTGTTTAAGATATTTTTTGTGAGGATGATGGGTTAACATTTTGAAATGTGGTAGGTTAAGGAATAAGGGGTATGTGTAGGATCATGATGGGCCAAAAAGTCGATATGTAAGTGATATGATGACCCATGTGGCTGACGACATTTTTCTTACCCAAAATTAATGAAACGAAAAGGGTTTTTTAAGGAGATTCTCAGCTTTCCACTAATATAAATTATGATTTACTTTGAATTTAATAAATAATTATTATTCATTTTCTATTTGAATTACGACCAAAGTCCTGATTGATAGGCTCATTGAAAAACATCTATATATCTTTCAAACGGTATCATATTTTTTGAATCTGAAACATGTGTCACATTCTATGCTTCACATACTATAGGATTAAAAAAAATGAATTTCATGAAGTTTTGACCAAGTTAAGGTGGTCAGACATACGATTTTTTTATATTTTTAAAAGTTGTAATAAAAATTCATAATTAATTATTTACTTAGAAAAAATTACAAAAAATATGCATCACATCTGACATGAGTCCTCTACTAAATATAAAATATTATAAAAAAATATTATCATTTTATTGTGGTTAGGTGGTTTTACAGACACCTTACTTTTCCCTAAAAATTTAAGCACTATCAGTATTAAAATTTAAAATTTTCACCAAATAGATATATATTTTTTTAAAACCTAGTAGTTTAGAAACTACATTCAATTTGCTACAGATTCTATTCTTACATATTTTTGAAATAATATAGATAACTTTTCAAAATTTTACATCAAGTTGCCTAACTCTGTTTTTTCTGAATTTTTTGCCACTTAAGGGCCTGATTTTTCCATGATGATCCTACACATACCCTAGGGATTTTTTTAGATAATTTAACTTCCATAACCATTTTTTCAAACCAATCCTTTGTTGGAAGTTTGGAGATGTTGGATGCTTGATTTGGTTGTGAGTTGCTTGAGCTTTTTCACCGATGTCAACCCCTTGTATGAAGAGAGTGTTGGAATTACACTAGTATTGATGATGTGTAGAATTCTTGATATTGATGTCAACACATTTTGGTGTTGTCATTGTTGTCTTACTTCAATATAGTTGTAGAGATTGTTGGCTTGACTTGTGTTTTGGGATATTTTTGCATGTTTTAGATGTTGTAGATGTATTTCAAAGATGTTAGTAATGTCGATGATGAAGTCAGTTCACTTGGTTTCCAAGTGCTTTTGAGAAAATTTGAATAAAATAGAGTTTAGCGTGATAGAGTGGTATTCAATTTTTTGCTCTACATTTCATCATGAATGAAGATATGCCCATGTGGTTTGGAGATTATGATCAAAAGTGTTTAGAGGTTTCATTTCTAGAGTTTCAGGTTCTGGATTGTACTACAATGGAAGATGTATTTGAAAATATGTCTATCTGGTGAAACAGGGTCTTTGGGAGAAATGAGATTGCTCCACTTTTCTCCATAGAGAAGGTTTTGGTGTTATGGATATGGTAATGTGCTCATATTGTTAATATCTACCTTCCCTTGAATTTTTTAGGTGTTGAGTTGTTCCGCAAAGCTTTCTAGTGTGTTGGATTTTTGTTCCAGTAAGTTTGGTTGCATAGAATGAAGGTGTTCTTGAGTTTCAGGTGGTTGTAGTAGCTATGCAAAATATTTTGATGATGTGAAATATTTTGATATGTTGTATGGATATTTTGAAGTGTTGATGTGTGGTCTTTGAGATGTTTCTAGACCTTGAGAGGTGTGTTTGGAGTCTTGTGCTTGTGTTAGTGTAGGTTTGGCCGACCTAGTGTGTTAGTGCTAATTTTGGAGGATAATTGTTGTTTGAGGAAGTGTTGAGAAGTGTGTTGGTGTAGATTTGGGTCCCAATTTAGTAGTGGCATGGTTTTTCTTCATTTCTTTATATTGTGAAATTGTTTGGTGCTAACCTATTTTTTGTTACACAGTTGAGGTACATATGTTTCCTTAAGGCCAACCTAATTAAGATTTTTTTAGGTCATGGATGGTATAAATACAAGAAGAATTGTTGTGTTAATTAAGAGATCAGATTGTGTGATGTGAGAGATGTGAAATTGATCAAGTGTGTTGATAAGAGTGTGAGCCTTAATGTGTATGAATTCCTAATGCAGTGAGTAGAAGGTGTCTACATTTTAGTCTGTTTGATGAGTTTTTGGTGCTTCAGTGGAACTATAAATTTGACATATAAGAGATGTATTTTTAGTAGTTCATATTGGTAGTTAGCCACTCCTTCTAACATTATTCTTTATTTTGGATAGTGATTCCCTTGGTAGTGATCCATTGATAGTGAGCATTTCTTTATCTTTTTGGACGTTAAACCCTTGGCAGCGAGCCTTATTATATTTGGTGTTGAAATTCATATACTAGTGATATAATCCTCACCATGGATTTTCCCTTCTTGTATTGTCCACATAAATCTAGAATTCTTATGTGTTTGATGTGTTTGTATTACAACTTTACATTTTTACATTATGTTAAGTATGTTAGGGGTTTAATAGTGGATAATGGTTTAAGGGCTAATGTATATTTGAATGTTGATGCAGTTTTTAATGTTTTAAAGTATACAACTAATTCACCCCCCCCCCCTCTTAGTTTTTTTGTGTATTTAACATCGTTGAATTTTGTATGTGGTATTTGGATATAAAAGGTAATGGATGGTGGATATATTATATGGTTGGACATGGTAGATGATTGATTGGAAGAGAAAAATTTTAGATTTATTTTGGATGAGGATGGAAGTTATGATTTGATGAATTAGAAATGGATTTAGGATTATAATTATATTACCTATGAATAAGGATAATATATGAAATTGGATTTGGATTAATGGGTGGATTAGAGAGGTTAAGAGTGAATATATGGATGAAATATTAGGTTGGCTAGGAGATTGGATTGTAAATATTTTAATAGATGAGGGATAAGGTTTGAGAGGTTTAGAATATTTGGATGGATAGGGTATAATATTCAAAGGAGGATAGATGGGTTTGAGTGATTTGGAAAAAAAAGGGAATGGATAAGTAGATTTGGATGAAGAGAAGATTATAAAATTGGTTGTATCTGGATAAATGTTTTCATTGCTTAACTAAGAGATATATTTTAAATCACAAAAACTAACAAAGTGGCTTGAGGAATATTTGGATAGATAGGTATGCATTTATTTTACACAAGAAGACACACCAAGAACTTGTACAAGTCCTAAAATTATTCAAGTGGGAATGTATAATTAGTGTGGGCCCACCAATAGAATTTAATCTATTAATATCTCAAGATTAATGCAAGGCACTTATCTTTCAAGATTCGATAGGTATGGATCCAATGGCACAAGCGTTCACCTTTTCCCTTTCTTTGGAGGATTTTAACACCTAAGTTCCCAAATATTTTCTATCTCTACTCAAGGAGATACATGGTGCGTAACTTTAGACATTATATTGTACCATGCACCATACTAAGCAATGATTGAAATTTCTTAAACTAGATGAAAATGGTTGCTAGGGAGTCCTCTAAATACCTAAATGGTATGTGATTCCCAATACATAGATGAAAATGAATAATTCCAAACATTTGAGAGAAGATGTTAATCCACTCTCCACTTTCACTTCTCCAAGGTATAAATTTCTTGGGCGCTAATCCTATATTGACAAGATTTCACTTCCAAGGGAGGTGAATTTTGATTCACCTCCCTCTTTTTATGCTCTTCCAAAACATGGGAGTTTAGGTCATCCCAAAGAAAAATAAAAGGAAAGAGTAACTAATGTTTTTGATCCTCAAGATCAAAAGAGGAAAGCATACACACCACTCACCCAAAGACACAAAAAATAAATGTTCATTAACCTTTAGAAAATAAGTGTTCCTATATTACTAAAAAGAGTATTGGACAAGTGAATTTGTAAGAAATACGTTAGTAATTTAATAGAATTTGGCCTTTGACAAGTAGTTCTACAAATAATTCATTAGTAATTTGAAAGGTAGTCTTAGAAGAATAGTTTTACTACAAGTAAATTGATTAAATTTGATAATAAAACCCTTCCAAATAACAAAATATAAGGTTATAATGTAGCAAAATAGATGTAAAGAAAATATATGCTCATGACAAGATTGTAATTTTTTATATTTTTTTTGTCTCTCACATAGTTAGGTAAATATGACTATTTTGCAATAACTTTGACCTCAAAAATAAAAAAATGGAAAGAATAAACCCCTACTAAAATTTTGAGTGCTTCCAAAAAATGTAAAAACAATTCCTTGATTTGTGCCCTAAAAATAAAATTTACTTAAAAACCCTGATTGACTGTAAAGATATGAACTTTTCATATTTTCAAGATCTCAAAAATAAAAATATAAAGAACATACCCTTATTGAGTTTTTAATATTTTATAAAAAACATGAAATTTTCCAAAAAAATCATTGACTTGTGTTCTAAAACCTTTATATATATAAAAAAATATTAAATTACAATGTCTCTTTGTATATTGATGACTAAAATTAATTGTTTTATGAGAGCCTCATGAGATCAGTCAAAAAATTCAATCCAAAAATTGTAGAAAAAATCAGATCCATTTGAAATATATGATGATATCTTTGAAAACCTAGGATTTTTCCTTCAAATTGCAAAAGTTGGATCCTTTTTTTATCATAAAATAAAAATAAAAACCAGCAATACATGGTTAGAAAAACCTTCAAAAACAAGGATTAAATAGGTAAAGGAGTCCCACTAGATGTTCCAAAAAAAAGATCATAAAATATTAAAGTTAAATAACATAGAAGATAATGAAATATACACACAATACCTTCACCTAAAACCCTTATTTCTTCTTAGATAGAGTTGAAGTAAAGTGAACCATAGCTCCACTTGATTTTATCTTTTGATGTGTTGATAGAAGAATGTGGTTTCTTATGAGACCAAAATTATGATGGAAAGATTAAGATGATAAGAGATCAAATGGATAGCTAAGAATGTGGTGATAGAATATTCAATACAAATTTGGGCAACATAATGATATGCAAAAGGAAGATTCAATAGAAAATGTAACATAACAATAGGATAAGAGAAGATATATAAATGTGATGAGAGGCCTCTAATTCATATAATTTTTAAGAGGGAAATCAAGGTCCAAATATATTAGTTGATGGATGGATAAGATTTATTGAGGATTAGGTTTTGGATTAAAGTTGTAGTCATGTGACAAGTGTCACATGTGGGATAAGGGATAGGTTTAAGAGGTGAATTAGGGAAACATCCTTATGTGAATGGTTGAGATTTGGAGATGTGTGAAATGTATGGATGAGATGCAAAGTTAGTTTGACTTTTGTGACAAGTTTTTAGGTTCAATTAATCTAGACAAGGTATTAGCTAGTCATGTGACTTAATATTTAATCAAATAATAATAAAATAATTTAATTAATTAATGGAGAAGAGTGATATGCAAGGATAAGTTAATTAAATAAATAATAAATATTTATTTAATTAAAGCAGGGATAAATGTGAAAGATAAATTAATTTAATAATAATAAATATTGAATTAATTAAAGTGTGGAATAAAGGTGAAGGATAAATTAATCAAATAAATAATAATAACTATTTATTAAAGTGGGGGATAAAGGTGGAGGATAAATTAATTAAATAAATAATAAACATTTATTTAATTAAAGTGGAGAATAAAGGTGAAAAATAAATTAAATAAATAAATGATAAATATTTATTTAATCAATGACTAGGATAGGGTAAAGTCAAGTGTGGTTAGGTATGGTCAATCTTTAGGTGTCTACAATTCCTAAAAGAAACCTTTGTGAGTCACCAAAATTATAGATGATTCTTCTCTACATGTATGATAAATATTCTTCTACCTTGTTTAAATTTTAATTTTTGGTTATTTGTGATTATAATGAATTGATCTCCCCTTAGATATTTATTTTTCGATACACACAAGGGCTTTGTATTGATATATAAGTATCATTAAATGTATTCATTCTAATAATGAATCATCATCTGATAGTGTTTATGGTTTTTGAACATAGCATTGAAAGTTTTTTTCCAAAACTTACAATTAGTCCAAAACATCTAGAAAACCTATTCTCTTTTGCATTAAACACTATTATTTGAGGTCTACCTTTGGTCATATAAGAATGTGTGTTCCTAAGTGATCTAATGTTAGATGCCCTATGGCATGGTCTTGGGTGTTTCACAAGAAAGGAAAATTTTGTTTCCCTAGGAAAAATGTGAGTCATCTTATCTAGCATGATCAACTCCATATAATGACTTGAAATGAGTGAAACCATTACTTGCAATGGTGCCCATTGGTTCAATTTTTGTGTCTATAATCCCTCCTTGACATATTAGGAAATCATACAAATAAATTATGAACTAGGTAGGCATCTTCATTGTTTACGTTTAGAAACTCAACCACAAGTAGAATATACATTCATGTTTATCTAACCTCCCCTACTTTATTCAATACTTCATGGTTCACCTACCCAAGAATTGCCTAGGTAGTCATAGAGGAGCATAATGGATTATAATTATATAATTTTCTTTCCAATTGTGGCTCAACCATCAACAAAGGGGTAAAAGCATAAAGTTGTGTCACACTTATAGCCAACTTATCAACACAATAGAATTTAAGCATTTCTAACTAAATATCAATTTTGGTCAAACATATGATCTAGTAAGATTCATTCTAGCTAAGTTAGATACTTCCACAACTTTTTCAACTAAAATTGTTGGCTAAAAATATATGGAGCGCCACTTTGAGTCCAATTTACCAAAAAAATAAAATTATTTGAAAAAATTGAAGTTTCAATAACTCCTCCTAATGTAAATAACATTTTTTTTTAAAATATAAAAATACCCTTTTGTAGATCCATAAATGTAGTTTTCAAAAAATATATTTATTTTAATAGTTTAATTATTTTTTATTTTTACTAAAAGTAGGTTATTAACACAAAATATTAGGTTGATTACTATGCCAAGGAAAATTACTAAAACGTATTAAAAAAAATTGAAAAAAATATGATGCACTAGATAAAAGAATCTATTTCAGGATGGTATAATTTTTTTTCCATTTTAGATATATATTTAATATGAAAGTTGACATCCGATGAAAACAGATGTTTTTTGATTCATACAAATTTTAATATTTACTTAAAAATAGATATTTATCAAAATTGGAAAAAAATATATCCATGCACTAAAATTTCAAGTTATAAATACACAAAAAATTTCAAAAAATAAAAATAAAATTTACTATAAAAATTTTGACGTCCCATGCAACTTCATTTTTTAGCATTTTATCAGCAATTAAATTATAGTGTTAATTTATTAAAAACTAGTTTAGAATAATTTTTTAATTTTTTTCTAAAAATACAAACATAAATAGTGTTAATTTATTAAAAACTAGTTTAGAATAATTTTTTAATTTTTTTTTAAAAATACAAACGTAAAATATCCTAAAAAATACATATTTTATTAGTTTACATCATTTCAAAATTCAAAACATATATGTCACTTTTTAGTGATTCAAGTTTAAAAGTTGGATCAGCATTGGCCGTTTCCTTTATAAAGTGTGACACAACTTTGTGCTTTTACCCAATTTAGGAAAAAATTATTGTTTCCTTTCTCTATTCCCATCTTATTGAGTTAATCGTTGAATCTTCTCTTCCATTTAATGATTGGAAGTTTGAGGGAAAATCTCTTTTTTGGGTTGGACTACAAGCCCATTTTAAAGGGTTGTTCTATGTAAATAAAATTTTGATTATTATATGTATATCATTATTTCAGTTATTGTAACTTAAAACAAGAGCACCCATGTATGTATCCAACATTAGATATATTGCATTCTATGTAACTTTTTTATTTTTATTAGAAGCATAAATACAAAAAATTACTCTAGAATATCAAATCCATGCATGTGTATGAGCCACATGTGTTCTATATATAACTATTTCTATTAGATATTGCATGATGTGTTGCAAAGCCTTGTTTTAGTTGAAGGAGAAAATATAGCTTGTGTGAACCCTACATTTTATGTTTTTTTTTTTTTTTTTTTATATTGCAACTAGGTTTATGTGGAATAGATAAGGATTTGACATCATAATTTTGAATATTGATTAATAAATTAGGTCCTATGTCTATATATATCCATACTTGATTATACAAACAATATATTTATACAATCAAGGTTTTGTTATAGTGTATGTCTAATTGCCAAAATGACTAATAAAAAACAAGGTTTATGCATACCTTTGTTAGTTCTAACAAGATTATGGTAATCTATTTTCATAAACTTTATGTAAAAATAACCTACTACCAAGCATTTGTATATACAGTAGTGGATATATTATCAAATATGGAAATGCTCATACCTTGTAAGAAAGCAATCTGAATTTTGGAAATATCTCAAATTGTACTTTCAACAAGTCCAAATACATTCTGGAATTGAATATAGTATATTATCTAATAGGAAATCAAGGTTCTTGAGTAATTCTAGAAAAAAAATACATCTATATTAGACATGTAGTTGATGTATGTCACATTCCATGTGTAGATTGATGGACAAATAAAAGCTATAAATACGATGATAATTCATCTTTTTAGGGTCTAAAAGTTTGAAAATTTATTTCACTTGCGATTAAATGTTTATTTTCATTTAACCTTAATTCAACAAAGATCTACATAGCTGTGTCGCCTTTTAGATCTACTTATATTTCCAACTTCTAGCATCCATTGAAGTATCTTACCTTATTTTTCAATAATAACAATAATTCCTTCAACTCAAAAGGACGTTAACAAATTTATTTATCATTAAGAACATTATACCAATTTAAGTGTGGACTATTCTATAATGTGAAATATAAACATTAAGAACCCCACACCTTTCATGTTACTTATTGATTTTATCCAAACCTATAAAAAGAAATAGAAAGGCCAAAATAACTTTATTGCAAGCTGCTTCTACCTTATTATTATCCCTACACCATCACCAAGAAAGTATGAGAACACTTTTAAGCTTCATATATTTCTACCTCATGTTATTTCTAGTATTCAGTGTAAAGCTCTTGTGCCATTATTTTGTACCTATGTTGAACACCTCACATGCTACAAAGACTTAAGAAATTATATCAATCTAAATCAAGTGTTCCCTAATGCCATGGAGAAACTAGCATGTTAACAAGAGATACCTCTCCATTGGATCATTAAATGAAATCAAGTGCGTTCCTTTGAAAATGGTTTATTAAATAAAACCAAGTGCATTCCTATGAAAATATTTTATAGAAATGAATTTTTCCCCCAAAAAATTACATATTTTATAACACCACATACAATAAGGACCATTGCTCTTCTAGAATGGGTGGTTAATCCAAGATAATCTAGGTTTACTAAATCTTAGTGTTGCTTTAAAACCTCTCCATTTTTTACCGTGGGTTCCTCATCCTACTCAACACCCACGTGTCAAACCACAAGTTTTAACTTGATTTCCATAATTATCTAAAAACTAAGAAACAATCATCAATATTTAAAGATCTTTAATCAGAGTAATGTATTTATTGAAAAATTGAATAAAAACTGTGTTGGATTTTCCCATCTTTTCTATATTTAAAGCTCTTCAATCAGAGTAATGTAGTTATTGTAAAATTGAATAAAAACTCTCTTGGATTTTCTCATCTTTTCAATATTTACAGCTCTTCAACCAAAGTAATGTAGTTATTGTAAAATTGTAGTTTGAAAACTTATTCGATTTGTTCAGAATGCAATGACTTAGAAAGGCCTCCCCGAGCAAGGACTGACTTCTATCAGCACGTGGAAGGATTTCAGGCTTTTAAATTTCATTTATTTTATGTGTGGGGGTTGTAATAAAAAGGTAGTTATTAAAACTTTGGAGTGTCCCCAAGCATGACCTGTAAAGGAAATCCCATATGCTCAAACCAATGTTCCGAACTGTTTGCTTTGAGGGAGCATTTACTTGCTTGGCCTTCTGCAAGCTTAGAAAAAGTCTTTCCTCTCAAGTTGGATGCAAGTGCTTATATATAAAATACCTTTATGTTCATATAGGTCAACGAAATAATCAAACCAGGATTTATTGTTATTCAAAAACCAGCTAGAGTTTCCAATATTACATGTCAGAAAAATTTACAGTTAAACGATGAAGCAACTCCATACAAGATGGTTTACCTCAAAGAGTATATCTTAACAATTAGCACGCCAACGCTTGGTTAGAAAAATAGTAACAAAACTTTCTCGCATTGTTTCTGTTGGATGCTTTTTGTGGGTATTTAATTTACACCAGACGTCTTTTGAAAGGTCCAGTAGTGGCCTGATAAGTCCTCACTAGGAGCCCCACTCCTACACCTACTCCAAGGCATATTCCTAGCCCTATTCCCACGCCCACCCTTGCACCTGCATTAAACCATGATAACTCTCCTCCTTCTCTCTCAACATCCAACCCTTCATTGCAGTAAAATACTTCCACTCCATGCCTGTCACTGCCTTGTTCCACTTCAGAATCCATCTCTCCTTGTCAAATACATCATACCAGACCAACATGTTAATGTGGGAATCAATCAATCAATCATATGCAGTATTGGATAGTTAATATCTTTTACATTGACTTAATATCTAAATCAATCATATCATTTGGCTTGTCCTAATCGACATAGATTCGTCTATTTTGTTCCAAGAAGGAACTGGGTGTTGAAATATACTTTTAACAGTATCAAACACCAGAAATCTATCGATCCTAAAACTAATATGCAAAAGAAATGTTTTTGCTATAACCGCAGTTGCTTAAGTTTTTATACCTGATAATGGAAAGAAGTTGTGTTTACTATTTCGTCATCATCTTCTGGAATAGCATCCAGAGAAATACAGCGAGTATTCTTCCTCCGAGGAATCAGCTGCACCATCTGGTTTAATACAATGGGCTGGCCTAAACTCCTTCCAGCCACATAAACTTCAAGAAACGGTGCTCTCATGGCTGAAAAGTGATCACTTTGAGCAGACGAAAAGGACGATCCTGCAGAAAGTGCACAATTACAATCCATGGTCCAAAGTTTCTTCCTCGTAGTAAAAGAACACGCATGGCTATCGAGAAGATGGCCTTCTCTCCAGGAATCAGACCTTAAAAATTTCCCTGTAACAAGAACATCGCCCTTGTGATGGATCTCAAAGGGCATATCACCCTTAGAGCGCACATTATCTGTACTGACATAAGTGGCCTCTTCAGACTCCTTATCGAGCCTGTCTCTTCTCAGAGCTCGGGAAGCCTTTTCTGAGTGATTTATCCTTTCGCCATTAACTTCAAGAGATGAAGAAACACTTCTGGGGGGGAAAACAATTCTGAAATACTCCGGCGCACATTTCACCAGGCAGGAGCTCAGCTTTACGCAGACAACTCTGATATCAAACCATGCATCACCTTTTTTGGCACTTGGAAAGCTTAAACCAGAGGTTTTATGATATGGGGAAACCATTTCCCCACCCCATTGCCTCTGGGTATCCATGAAAACTGCTGAAATTCTAAAAGCTGGATCCTTTTAATATATCAAACTAAAAAAATCCAGAGCTAAGAAGTGGAAAAGGAACGATACGGAGTTCTCCCCATCAAAAACCTAGTAATGAATAATGCAGCCATACTAAAAATCCATTCTTGAATTAGTAAATAGCCATGGATAAAACCAGTGGTTAACAATCACACCTTGGATAAGAAGCCATGGATTGCCTTCCATTAGCTCAACAATGTTACTTCTGATCAAACAATATACAAAGTTGCAGTTCTCTTTAAAAAATCTGAATCAAATCAAAACATATGCAGATTTAAGTCGGTAAATTGCATGGTTCTCTAATCTAGTTTTGCGGAGATATTTCCCAATTATAATTATGGAAAGGAAAGGCCATGTGCGTTCCAGGCCATCGCAGTGACAGGACAGAAAGCAGCGTTGCATGGCGTAGAAGGCGGGAAAGGATAACACGTAGGAGTATTGCACGGCACAGGTGGATTACAAGTTGTGGGCGTCAGCGTTTTACCTCTGCAAAAATTAGGGTTTCGGTCCTCTTTAGTTTTGCTTTGTTTTACGTGTCCTCCGACTTTGTCTCTTAGCGGCCTCATACATATTTCTTCCTCAATTTCTGGTCTCTTTTGTCTTTTCTTCTATTATTGGGAAGAAGACATTGAAATGCTATATAATGTGCAAGGACAACAAAAATTTCTTACACACATTAAACATAATAAAAAAAGTTTGATTTAGATAATTAATAGAGGACTTGGAGTGAAGATTTTAAATAAATTGAATGTGATATTTAATTTAAAGTTTTGATGTGATGTATTTATGATGTTAGAAATTGATTTGTTAATATGTGAAAAAAGGTCTTGTCAAATCAATGTCTCAAAATCTATAAATTAATTGTATTTTATTTTTGATCATACCATGCTTCAAAATTTTAATTTTGTACTCATTGAAGTTCACCTAATGCACGAAAGTGCACCAAGCATATGGAAGTGCATCTTGCTTGTGAAAATGAACCATAACTATAAAAATGAATAAGCAAAAACTTGATGACTATTGCAAACATGCCACAACTTATTGTACGTGTGTTTGAACTAGGTGATGTCAAGAGACATCATTTTGTCACTTACTAGGAAAGGATTTGTTCTCCTTTAATCAATTCTCTAAGAAATTTGAATTAATAGGCAAGGATTTGTTCTCCTTTAATCAATTCCCTAAGAAAACTAAATTAATGTTGATGAATAAATATTGAAGACAATGGACAACAATGGCTAAGATACTCTAGATGTTAATATGGTGCTCCCATATGATTTTTTATCTCTATTCTAGGGCATAGGGTATAAACATGACTTCAAATGGATAAGGAATGTCTTTAAATACAACAACACAACACACAAATTCACACAAACATGCTCTATATCACCACATAATGGCTAGTAGGAAAAGTTAGACATGGATAAATTTTGGATTTTGTAATGCTACTTTTCTCTAGAGTATAGAATTGGATAGATTTAATATATATCAAAGTTAATTTTATATTTCAACTGATTTATCAATGTTTATAAATATTTTTTTAAAGATTATAAACTCTTATCTATAATTCAAATACAAATGCACACAATACTTATTTATCAATATTTATTGGCTTAAGACTTAAGCATATTAAGATCATTATTAATATATAAATTAACGTCCAATAATTTGAATAGTAAATAACATCTTTTGAGAGTTATGATTAGAATGGCTCCATCTTATTTGTACTTAATTCTCAATATATGTGAATGATAATTAGTTCAGTATTTATTTGAATTAGAGAACTTGGATGGTCATTCTCACTATAGGAATATTTTAGTGGTCTTGGCTCTCCTAGCTATGGCACACTCTAGAAGGGAGAATTCTTATTCAAAATTGAGCATGAATAAATTGCTCAATATTAGTGTTCTTGAGCCATAATCAATAGAGTAAGTACTCAACACAAGTGCTCCAAATCCATGCTTAAAAAAACATGCTCCAAATTAATTACTTGGCATGCATAACACAACATTCTCTAGATTAATCACTCAATGCGTGTAACACAACATACTCTAGAGTAATTACTCAACTTGCATAACACAACATGCTCCAAATTAATCATTCAACATGTGCAATAGTTTTGGCCAACACAAATCCCAAGTCTACTATGTACCTTGAGTTGGGCACACTCTCTGTGCCCCTTCTCCATTCTCCACAACCCAGCAAACCACCTTCTTCCCTAAATGATCTCCATGCCCATTTTCTAAGTCTCACATAAACACTTTATATAAGTCTTAATGGGTGGTTTTCAAACCATCACACCCTTTCACAAAGGTTTTATTTTAATAATGGTTTAATAAATATATTTATTCCTCCCTTTTTAAAATAATTTCATAAATAATCTTTGTTAATCTCTATTTTAACAAAAGGATCATGATATCTTTTTTTATCTCCTTTTTAATTCTATAAGGCTATTTCATAACTTGCTCTTCTCTTGAAGAAAAAAATTATACATTTCTCCCCTTGTAAATTAGTTGTTGTCCTCAGTAGCATGAGATGCATGTACATCACAACTCAAAAAAATACATAATTAGTAAATAAAGATAGTGACTATGAATACATTCATTTTTCATGTAATATTGTTAACATCATAATGTTTCAATTTTATTTTTACTTCATCTATATATTTTATTTTCTCTTTAAATTCATAGATTTTTAAATAATTCTTTTTGAATTTATTTTAATTTTAAATTTTAATTATCATTTTTCCAATCAAAATTATGATGAGAAATATATAGATGTCTTATGAAATATATCATAAATAATTTATAATTGAAGATCTAATGATATTTAATATGTTTAATCTCCTATCCTTCAACTTATCATTTTACTCACTTATGTAACCCTTTATCTATAATATAGATGTTTTAATATTTTGTGTAGTTACTTCAATATAAAATTTTAAAAAGATTCATCATGTTTTACCTAAGACTTCCCTAGTGAATGACATGCATATCTCATACTATGTGATTACTTGTTACTGAGTATCATATAGTTTATATAATTGTTGGTTAATATATTTTTCAAATTCAACTTTCTTGATTTTAAAACTCTATAATGATCCTTCTAAGTCAACAATATACCAAAAAATGTATAAGTTATCTTCTTAAAATAGAATAAATATCCTCTAAATTTTATAGGAGCAACTCCCTCATATGATAATTTTTTTTTAAAAAAATTCTTTTAGAAATGGGGTATGATTTTAATTATAAAGTATATAAGGAAACACCACAATGAAATAGAACAATTTGGGGAAGTAAATAGAATATAATAATAACTCACAGGTCATTATATCTCAAAATAGTCAATACAAGTGTATGATGGACATAGATTTTTTACTATGAATACATTCATTTTTTATGTAATATTGTTAGCATCATAATGTTTCATTTTTTTTTACTTCATCTATATATTTTATTTTCTTTTTAAATTCATAGATTTACAAATAATTCTTTTTGAATTTATTTTAATTTCAAAATTTAAATTATCATTTTTCCAATCAAAATTATGGTGAGAACTATATAGATGTCATATGAAATATATCATAAATAATTTATAATTAAAGATCTAATGATATTTAATATGTTTAATCTCCTATCCTTCAACTTATCATTTTACTCACTTATGTAACCCTTTATCAATAATATAGATGTTTTAATATTTTGTGTAACTTCAATATAAAATTTTAAAAAGCATTATCACATTTTACCTAACACTTCCCTAGTGAATGACATGCATAGCTCATACTATGTGATTACTTGTTACTAAGTATCATATAGTTTATATAATTGTTGGTTAACAAATTTGTCAACTTCAACTTTCTTGATTAACTCTATAATGCTCTTTCTAAGTCAACAAATATACCAACAAATGTATAAGTTATCTTCTTAAAATAGAATAAATATCCTCTAATATATCCTCTAAATTTTATAGGAGCAACTCCCTCATATGATAATTTTTAAAAAAAAAATTCTTGTTAGAAATGGGGTATGATTTTAATTAAAAGTAGATAAGGAAACACCACAATGAAATAGAACAATTTGGAGAAGTAAATAGAATATAATAATAACTCACAGGTCATTATATCTCAAAATAGTCAATACAAGTGTATGATAGACAGAGATTTAGTTTCAAAATAGTAACTAGTGCGTATACCAATTTACCATCTTAAAATAAATATAATGGTTAAGAAACATGATAATAACCAATGCAAGGATAGTAAAAATTTAGAATAGGTATCACTTACACAAGAAATAATAGAACAAAATAATAGCAAAAAACTAACTTCCAAGATTATTTATTCAAAATATTTAGTGATTGTAGAGTTTGTGTACTTACAATCATTCTCATATCAAAAGACTATCATGTCTAAAATTTCTATTTTTAGTCTTAACCTCTAACCCTCTAAAAATATTCCTTAATTACATATATAGCATAAAAAATGTAACTGGAACTTTAAAGTAACTAATAAAGAAAACTTAAAGAAATTGCTCTTAAAATTTAGGGGACTTCTAATTTTCTTTCAAGGATTTTGAACAACAATTAGAATGAATTAAAAAAAAATTGTTGAGATGGTAGGACAGTGCCATTTTTTTCATTCAGTGGTGACTAGGGAATTTGTGTAATGTCCTTTTTTTGAATATTCAAAATTCTTTAGCAATAATTCCTAGTTCATTATGCTTTGTAATGATGTTGTTGTCAATTCTCAACCTCTACAATGCTTTGTTGCAACCAACATATTCTAACTTGCTCCGATGAGTAGTAAGATGGCTTGTTCCTTGAGTAAGCAATGTACTGATTTAATCCTTAATTTTTAAATATTCTACACATAAAATTATTTTTTGTTAAACAATTATAAGATATTCACCTTAAATTTGTTTACACTAACCTAAACATCTATAATCTTTAGACTTTCTTGATCTCCAAAGTTAACAAAAAAAATGTCAGCCTCGACATCAGTCTTCATTTTATTACATTATTTCAATAGTTTTGCTTGCTCAATCATATTTTGTCTAAAAGGTCAATTATTTTCCATTCTATGATCTTTTTCCATTCAATGCACCTATTATCATTAGAGTGAGCTAAAATCTATTTAGTGACCAGTTTTTTCCATTCTAATGTCTATCATTTCTTTTAGGTGCTTATCTATTTTGAGACAATTTATTTCTTTTTATTTTGAGGTTTTGATGTCATCATCAATTTATTTCCTTCTAATTTATATACCATCATATATTTGTAGGAGTTTAAGGTGAACTCCTCAAACACCCCAGAATCACCTGCAAGACAAA
The DNA here is from genome assembly GCA_007258455.2 of Sequoia sempervirens. NCBI lineage: Eukaryota > Viridiplantae > Streptophyta > Pinopsida > Cupressales > Cupressaceae > Sequoia > Sequoia sempervirens. Next base: position 60,140,471 of record VDFB02056351.1, read on the forward strand.
ATGACTTCCACAAGAGAGAAATGGCAGAAATATTATGCTATCATTAAGATACAAGAATGCCAAATTGAATATGATATTATCACACTCAAAAAAACACAATATGGATCAGCACTCCCTTGAACTGACTGAGCTAATATGAAGCTCATATGAACTTTCCAGGAGGGAGAGGTGAGTGCTAATTATATAGCTGAAAATGGGAAAATAATTCCAAGAGGTGCATTAACTCCTACTACCCATAAAAGGTGGGAGGTTTTACCTACTTGGTAAATGACAAAACATGTGGCATAACCTCCTCAAGTGAAGACAAGAGCGAGGTGGCACATAAAACCAAAAGAGGGTGAGAAACCCAACTACCCCATAAACTACTTAGGTAAATACAAAATAGTGGTTATGAGAGGTGGCACAACAAGCCAAGAAAGGATGTGTAACTTAACTACCCATGTGTGGAGAGAGAGTGACACATGTAGTTGTTGTATTTCGCCACATGTCCTCATATTACCACATCTAATAAACCTAAGCAAGCTTAAATAATAATGTGTAGGAAAAATAAATATTCCCTAACATAAGGAAAATAAAAAACCTACACCAACAATATTTTCTTGACTTATGCTATGAAGTTTTATTCACTGCTTATAATTCCATTAAACAAATCTTCAATTCTTTGGTTGTTAAATTTATATTTTTGATCTCTTTGAATAATTCCCTTACCATCAAATGAACTCAAGTAAAAAGAAGAATCAATCTATCCTATGGGTTGAGTTGAAGTATCTATAACATATTTTAAACAAGATGATAAGAGTCTTACCTACTTCTTTAATTCAACTCTAGGCTTCTTTTATTTTTCAATTCTTTCCACCAATCTTGTAATTGACACTTAAAAAGTGTGTACATCTCTATCTTGAGAGGGAGGTCCCAAGTTTACTTTAGTGATATTAAATTCCTTTTCAATCACTTTACTAGCTTATTCTTGAATAGAAGGAGAAGCAATTTTCATGTGCAAACTCTCGGAGGAAGCATATGACAAATCTAGAGACCTAGTCTTTAATTTCTTAGTTTGGGGAGTTCATTGTAACAAATTGGCAACAACATCATTCTCCAAAATCTCTAACTCCATAACCTTTATCTTATTATATAGTGTTTGTTGTAACCATGTAGTTGGGGTATGATGATGAACATTGGAGGCATTTTCAACAGTACTAAGGGAGAATTGTAAGGATCTATTAATACGAGGGGTGTCAAAAACTAACGTATTAGGAGATGCTAGGGAGACATATTAGAGGTGACAAGAGGATTTTGGGAAGCATAAGGATGTGATGGATTACATGTAGAATGAGTGGGTGAAGAATATTCGCTCACTTGTGAAGGATATGATGATATTTCAATTGATTCTTTTCCACTTCCCTCCTCCAAGATAATCTTTGATGTCTTCTTTCATTAATCCTTTCTCCTTTTGTCATTAATGGAATCCTCACAAGTCTTGTCTTGATACTCCCTAGGTGATTCTTCATCTTCATCCCCACCTTTGGTAATTTTTATATTCATCACTGGAAATGTTGTGTGAGAAGGAGAAGGATGCATCTAACTTGTATCTCCTTGTTCTAAAATTATCGTCACTCCTACTACCTCTGAATATATCTTTTGTGCTTCCCTTTTTATAAATCATTCCTTTGTTCTCTTCAACATAACTATTGTTCTCCCTTCTATGTTTTGAGTCCCCTTATTACTCCAATTTATAAGAAGAATGGGGATCATTTGTATATGATAAAAATATATTTGATCCACTAAATTAGACTCATCATCATTCAATCCTTAGGTATCCTAATTTAGATTAAACATTCTAAACTATCTCAATGATAGTCTCATCCAATCTCCTCTTCTCACTTGAAATTAATTATCACAGTAAGCTTACTAATCTTTTAGCTTAGGTACATGGTGAAAAATGGGTCCTAGTTGTAAATTATTTTTCACAAAATCCTTGTTGTCAAAGGGGAAATGAAACTCAAAGAACTGGAGCTTCTATTTCACCATATCTCTTTCAATATTTAGAGCATCTAAAGTAGATTTTCATTGATAGAATGAAAAACTAATAGGAAAATGATTCCTTCTTTCTTTATTTCCCTACATATTTTATTTAATTCACCAATGTCTTCAAATTTCAACCAAGATGAATTTGTCACTAACATATTTAGGAAATTTACATGAGAAACCATCATACCCACCAGCCCCTATATAAGTGAATCTTTGAAATTGCATAAATAAACTTCCATATGTATTGATTAGTTGGGAAAATTTTATGGATACTCTAATGCTCATGTCTCCTTAGAGCTCCTAAACCACCAAAATTGCAAATGCATCATTCACCCTTCTAAGGTTCTTATATCCATGCTCAAATTGGAGTTGAGGATAATATACATAAATTGGGGTGTCCATCAAAATTCCCCTCTAGACACAACCCTAGCCATACCCTCATACTTGAAATAGCATAAAATAAGTATGATTACATATGAAATGTTTATTGAGTTGAAATTAAGTCATTTGTTGATGTATATGATTAAAATGTTGGCCCAATCAATGAACTATTTCCCAAGGATAATACCAATAAAAAATAAATATATCCATAACTTAAAATTCTATTCATTTTTATTATCAATCAATATATGCAATAATATTTACAATATAAGAAATATCGTTCACAAAGTAAGACATGTAAAAGTTCTTTTGAAATTGAGACTTCCCTTTCTTTGTGTTAGAGTAATAAAGTGATCACCTAATTAATTAATTAATCATTAATTAATTGGGTCACTTTATGCTTTATTACACTTAAGCTAAACTTAGGAGTGCTCTTATTTCATTATTTTCTTTAATTAATTAGTTGTTTTTTGCATGATTAAAGCCTCTAATATTAGAACATGTTGTCTCATTCATTTCTATGAGGAAACTTGTCATGTTCTAATCTAACCCTAATCTAGGGTTAGCTTTCATCCTTTTCATAATGAGTGATTCATTGTAATTGTATTTTAATTTTCTACGATAGCATATTCAATGCAATAGTTGTTCACATAATGCATATTTGATGTTTTATCACATTTGAGTTGTTGAGCAATAATATCTTGCTTATTTCTTCATAGTGTGATAGGTTTATCGTTGTAGGTGTTTCATGGGAGGTGTGGATTGAATCAATCAATTTCTAACATGGTATCAAAGCACCAAATTTGTAGCCGCCTTGTCTACTTTTTTTAAAGAAATCAACTCATGCATTAATATCTATGATATGTGGTCAAATTTTGAGCATTCTATTGAATCCAGAGCTGTTGGAACAGTTAGGTTTTCCTTTTGTTTCGTTAAAAAAGGCCTCCATTTGTCAGATATGTGAGGGTTTCAAGATATGGCAATTTTTTGCTAGATTTGGGGGTGGGCAAAAAAATTGTGCACTTTCAACCAAAATGGACACCACCATTGCATCCGGAGCAACCGAAAACCTTAAGATAGCCTGTCGTTTTGTCAATTTCTAAGCAGTTGCAATGAAAGGAAAAAAAAATTAAGGGCACACAGATTCGTACAAATATAAGCCCCTTTTTGTCTCATTTTTCATGCATAGGTACGACAAGATATAATATTCTAGTTTTTTAATTTTTCCCATCGATCAAAAAAAAGGTTTAGGTTTTTTTAAAAAATTTGCTTGCAAAATAAATAAAAAATTATTATCAATTTGTTTTGAAAAAAATTTAAAAAAAATTAAAAGGCCTTTGTACAGGCCTACGCAAGTCATACAAGCCACGGGACACATCATTGGTGGCCTCCCAAAATTTTGAATGGCTTCTCTTCATTCAGCGGCGATGTTTAAAATCACGCGCCCTATTTTCTCCAAATAGGCAGGCTACATCATGCGGCAGCTAGAAGAATATTCTTTGTTAAAACAACATATTCCACCCCCAAAAACTAATCGGTCAAATAGGAATATTCCAGCATGTTCGCTCCAAAATTGACAGCCGCCAAATTGTTCTCGGGGAGAGGTTTTTTTGTGGTGACGGGAACTAGGACGTCAATTTTAATCCTGTGAAGTACTGACATCATCAGTCATACAACCATCTCTTGGTGCCTCCTAGCCCTGATTTTTTCTAAAGGAGCAGTTTTTTTCTTTTTGGCATAACTTGGGCATACAGTGTCGAAATCGGGCAAACGAGATATCACCAAAAAGCTAGTTCTGTGAACTTTCCAATGGTACATGTCTCATCATTATATTTTCCATTTCATGTTATTCTTATTCAAAGTAAGGTCTTCATTTTGCACTTCTGAGCATGTAACTTTTTGCCTATATCTTTGATTTTCATGATCCAAGCAATGTTGGAAAGGTATTTCAGAGATCTTTATATCTATACATGCACTTTTTTCTAGAATCTTCCCCGGGTACATTTTATTGAATAGTATTTTGTTTTTTCAAAATTTGCTTAATTACTTGGACATCTTGGCACTTGGAAAGGATCTGTTTATGTGAGATAACATCATTTGATCTCCTTTATCAGTACTGAGGGTTTTAGTCTCTGATTTTTTTATTTGAGTGAGTATCATGGGTTTTTCTATTCATCCTTTTGTGATCAACTTGGACAAGGACAATTATGAGTCTTGGCGAAATGGCATCCTGACACATCTTAGGTGGCTTGATATTTTTCCTTATCTATATGGACTCATACCTACACTAGACACACCAAGGAGTTTTTCAGCATGGGGCATCATCATAGATCATATTGTAGGGGTTATATGTTCTAGTGTTGATCTTGACACTGTGTATGTTGTATCAGACATGACTTTAGGAGATCCATGGAGACCCTCAAATCTCTCCATACCTAGAGGATCCTGCTAATGAGGTAAAAATAACCTCATCAACATAATGGCCTCAATATACAAATATAAACCGTCCAGCCCAAATTACTCTACCAATTGATTACCTTTAGGAAAAATAATTGCTTTCCTTTCTATGAATAATCGTACAAGCTTATTTCTTGGAGTTGATTAAATTAAACTAACTTGTGCTAATTTAATGGTTTATTATTGAGTATTTCGCAGGTCAACTCCACCACCATTTTCCATTCCAGTCAGAAGGGAAATAAATGTGAGTTTCATACTTTTGAAAACCAACAAGTAGGTGTCGAAATGCTAGGAGCACACGTTTTGTTCGAGCTTTTATAATTTTGTTATCTTTCAGTTCCAAAGACTTTATGGCTCATGTGAAGCCTCTTTAATATTGTATATCATGGGCTCTTAAGTCCCTTTTACTATGGGCAATCTATTGAAAGACTTGATCGACTGAAAATAGGATTTTTATTAGTAGTTTTTCATATAAATATGTAACTCTTACAAATAATGAGAAAAAGATTATCATTATGCCAGGTCAATTTTTCTTTTGAGTAAAACTACCATACGAATATGAGTTTTCCTGCCTTCCTTTGAATTATTGTGTAATATGGATGCATCTTCGGCATAAAGTAACAAAAATAATTTCCAGTGCATGTGATCTGAAGTAGTAGTAGATACACCCACGAGCTGGCCACTCGATGGTTAGAAATAGATAGATAAGTATTTTTTTCCTGTTATGCATTTTCCTTTGATAGAATAGAAGTTGCATTTGAATTTTATTTTTGTTAGTACATGTTATACTATTAGTGTCAAGCCTACAGGTTGTAACTGAGTTCATAGCTTCTGAGCTTAACATTTGAATGTCTAGAGCACCTTTCTTCAGTTGATTTTGATTAATGGTTTTATGATTAGTAGTTAGCTTGTGATTCTCTATAGTAGATAAATGTTTCCTAATTTATTTACATTCTTTACCTGTTCAACAATTTACGCATTCTTTAGGTTAATCATTTCCATTCTTTCTAGCTTAATGGTGATGCTTTTTAGATTCTTAGTTTTTTGTCTTTTTATTTGAGTTATTTTCCTACTTTCTAGATAGATGATTTATTGCTTTCTAGATTAGAGGCCCCTTATATTAGAATTTCTATTCAGTAGATTAGTGCTTCAAAGAGAATTTGATATGTCCTCTATTGCATATAGCCATTGGACACTTCTTGGTTGATATATTGATGTGTTTATTCACTAAAATGTTAGGACCTAACAATAGCCTTTAACTTTTTGGCACCACTGTCGAGGACCCTTTTTCTAGTGTTAGTAGGAGATTTTTTTAATACCTCTCTTAGAGATAGGAACCGTTCTTTGGCTTCTTTTCTACATGGTCAGGAAATGAGGCCCCCATGGGAGATTCATACCAAAAAACCCCCAATTGATGTACCAACAACAAGCAGGGAAGAAGGAAACTCAGACCAAGAACTTACTGCAGAATTGACCGAACAGGGTAAACCTGAGACCTTCCCACATACTCCAAAAAGAGAATGAATAGTGGTCGAAGAGCATATTCTTTTGTAAACCTTTGAACTTCCTGCTACTAAGAAAACTTTGGAAGAGGATCACATTCCTTCCAACACCATGGGTGACCGAAGAAATGTTGCCAACAACCACAACAATGATAACCCTCCACCATGCACATTCACTTCTCCTATTGCTATTGATGCAGATGATGAGACGACAATGAAAAATATCTCACCAACCTTCCTACCAACCTTTCAATGTTTGTCTACTAAGGACCTTGATCAGTTCCTATTTGAATTCAAACTCTTCTGTCAAACCTATGACTACAAGAATGATAATCAAAAACTGAAGTTTTTCCCTTCCACTCTAAAAGACTCAGCTATGCGTTGGTTTATGGGGTTAGCTTCTCAATAGATAACTTCTTGGGATGAAATGGAGACTTCCTTTTTGGAGAAATATGATAGTTACTATAGGGTGAGTGATAGGAAAGAAGAGTTGTTCAAAAGAAGGAAAAATGAGGATGAAAGTTTAGAGGATTACCTAGATAGGTTTATCTTCTTGTACAAACGTTGTGGTGGGGAAGTTATAAGCCTTAACATTTTAAATACCTTATTCCTCAAAGGTCTCGATGATGAAGGGTAGAGGAGCTTAGACTTAATGGGAAAAAGAGACGTGTCCCAACTGTGACTGGAAGAAATAACAGAATTGTGTCTAAACTTCTCTCGTACTCATGGAGGGATTAGGAATTTCACCCCCTTACATGGTTCTAATGACATAAATAAACTTCATGAGGAACTAGCCAACTGTAATACCAACATTCTTGTCCAACTAAACACCACCTTAGATGGCATCCAGGCTAAAACTAGAAACCCTGAGACTTTGTCTATTTATTGCCCTAGGTGTTGAAACAAACATTTGCTAAGAGAGTGTCCCTTGGACAAAATTGACCAGACTAACATTTGTCAGGTATGTGACAAGAGTCACCCCACTGATCAATTTCAACTACTAAATGCCATAAAAAATTCTAAGAAAAGAACAACTCTAGTTGAGGAAGAAGTGAACGTTGTCAATCAAAGAATGGGAGGAAATTTCTCCTATGCCAGAATTCCAAGATTCCTAACTGCCAACCCCAATCAAATTGGAACAATAATCAATGGGCAGTGCCCTAGCCTTAGGCACCACCACTAGTACCCTCTAAGTAGGGAGCCTATCCTTAGGGACCACCAGACTGGACAAACCAATCTTGGGGTAACCCTCAGTGGCCCAACCAGTCTCAACAATAGTGGTACCCTCAAAATTCCATTCCTCAATGGAATCAACCCCAACATCAGTTCTATCTTGGCCCCAAGAGGATGCCTACCCAACAAAATCTCTTACCACCTCCCTAGAACACTCAACAGACTGAACAAGTTAACCAACTGCCACTTCTGGCGCAAGCAGTCCCTAATCCAAAGAACAATTGTCTGAACACTTTGATGTATTTTGCTGAACAGGACAATGTCATTGGACTCAATGCAATACACTGTGGAAACCTACAGCTGAGGTCTAGTAAAACACTTTTGCAGTTGACTATTGAAGAAATCATAGATGAACCTATCTAGAAGTCTATTGAGGAAACAACAATAACACTTGTGCCCATAGAACAAACCCTAGACACTACACAACATGAAACTAACCCACCATCTTCAGTAGGAGTTGTCTACCTACCTCAAGAGGAGGAGGGTCAGTCTCCAACTGAATCTTTGGAAAAGTATGTGACTAAAGACAAAACCAAAGCCCCTTTTTCGAAGTGATTGAAACCAATCCCAGTGAAAGATGCTCTGGAAACAACATCATCTATGGAAACTGCACTGATACAGAAAATTAAATGATTGCAGATTGAAGTTCCCTTCTTGCAAGTGATTAAGGAGATCCTTGAGTTAAACTAGTTGATTAAATAGTTGTGCATCAATACTCTAAGGAGGAAGCCAAAATGAATCAACATTGTTCATATCAATGGGTACCTAGGTGATTTGTTAGCAGGAACAATTACTGCTCTGAAATATGATAACCCAGGAAGTCCACTTATAACAGTAACAATTAATGGGGTAGCAATACCCAACACTTTAGTGGACCTTGGAGTAGCCATTAACATAATGACTATTGATGTGATGGAAAAATTGGGCCTCACTAATCTATGCCCCACAACTATAGTCCTACAGATGGAAAACCAATCCATAGCTATTCCCAAGGGCATCATTGAAAATGTTCTTGTTAAAGTAGATGGATGGGAATATCTAGTGGATTTCCAAATAATTGAATCCCTTATGCCCAAAGATAGTTATCCAATAATTTTGGGACAACCATGGCTGGCTACAGTTGCAACCAAAATTGACTACAGGGAAGGAGGAATGACAATCTCTCATGGAACCAATAGCAAACAGTTGTTCTTGTACCCTCCTGCCAAGCCTGTTGAATATAGTAAAGTATGGGTTGATGAACCAGAAAGTCCTATTGGATAGGAAAACTTGGGTTCATTGGCCATGGTAGTCATTAAACAACACAGTGAAGAATTAGAGGATGAATTAGAGAACAATGTGGGAAGTATTGCAATAGACTCCAGCAGTGAAGAGATGTTAGACATAGAAGAAATCCTTGGACACCCAATTAACACAGATCAAGTAGAATTTGATGATGCTAAGTTTATTGGATTTCCTTTCCCTTTGATGAACTTAGTTCCAAAAAACTTCCATTTCTTTGCAGATTTTTCTAGGCTTCATAAAACTATACCGCATAGTTGTCCACTTAACACACTAACAAGACCCATTCACATTGTCACATCCAATTATCTTGGAGTCAAAACCATTATGTTGCTACCAGGTAGAACCTTGAACATCAATAGTTGGTTGACTGAGATGGAGGAACAAAGATTGTTTGATACCCTGGTGAATAGATCTAAAGCATTCTCCTGGGATTATAAAGATATGAGAGGAATACATCCTAGTGTGTGCACGCACCATATCTATACTGAGTATGTTCGCCTTGTTTGCCAACCACAATGGAGACTCAATCCTTCTCTTAAAGATATCGTTAAAACCGAGATTGAGAAAATCTTGCAGGAAGGATTCATCGACCTAATTTCTGACAGCAAGTGGGTGTCACCCTTGGTTGTAGTTCCAAAGAAGAATGGGAAGTGGAGAGTATGTGTATATTATAGGGAACTTAACAAAGCAACATGTAGAGATTATTTCCCCCTGCCATGTGTGGACCAAGTGCTAGATAACTTGGATGGGAGAAAATATTTTTCATTCCTGGACGGATTTAGTGGTTACAACCAGATACAGGTAGCAGTAGAAGACCAAGATAAGATGACCTTTACTTTCCCTTGGGGAACATTTGTGTATAGGGTTCTTCCCTTTGGGCTATGTAATGCTCCGGCCACCTTTTAGAGGGCCATCCTGGCTATATTTTTTGAGTTGGTAAATGAGTGTGTGGAAGTCTATATGGACAATTTCACTGTATATGATTCAACTTTCGATGAAGCTCTCACAAATCTAGACAAGGTGTTAAAGTGATGTGAGGATCATCAGTTTTCCCTTAGTCACGAGAAGTGCTTAATCATGGTGGAACAAGGAATAGTGCTAGGACATCATATTTCAGCCAAAGGGATTAAAGTTGATCCCAAGAAAATCGAAGTCATACAAGAAGTCAAGATTCTAAAGACTCAGACTAATGTCAGGAGTTTCTTAGGGCATGTTGGATAGTACCGAAGATTCATAGAAAACTTTAGAAAAATCATAGCCCCAATTTTTTCTCTCCTTTGGAAAAATGTTGACTTCATTTGGACACCTGAGTGTCAATCCTCATTTGAAATTATTAATGAGAAACTCACCTCTGCCCCTGTCCTTCGAGGACCTAACTGGAACCTGCCATTTCACATTTATGTCGATGCGTCCGATGACACCATTGGAGTAGTTCTTGGGCAAGATTATGAGAATGGAGGAAAATATGCTATATATTTTATCAGCAAAAATTTGACACCAACAGAGAAGAATTACACCACAACAGAGAAGGAATTCTTGGATGGAGTGCACGCCATCAAGAAATTTAGACATTATGTTACTGGATACAAAGTTGTAGTGCACACAAACCATGCAACCAGCAAATATCTCATGAATAAACTGGTGGTAAATGCAAGGATAATTAGGTGTTTACTCCTTCTCCAAGATTTAATGTGACAATTGTTGACAAACCAGGGAAGTCCAACGTAGTTGCAAACTTCTTATCTTGGATTAAACATGATGGCGATTGTGCTCCAGTACAGGATGAATTCCCAAATGAAAATTTGTTTGCCATCTCCACTAAAACTCCTTGGTTTGTTGATATTGTGAACTACTTAGCCACCTCAAAAGTACCACCTCACTTCTCAATAAAAAAAAAAGAAACACCTCATTAGAGAGAGTTCCCCTTTTAAATGGATTAATGAAATCTTGTTTCGATGTGGACCTGATATGGTTTTGTGACGATGTGTTAGGGCATATGAGACCTATAGTATCCTTAGGGTCTGTCATGATTATCCTTCTGGAGGGAATTATTCTGCTAAAAGGACAACTCATAAGATCCTGGGAGCAGGATATTATTGGCCTTCAATGCATAAAGATATCAAGAAGTATGTTCACAGGTGTGATAAATGCCAAATGATAGGAAGGCCAACCGCATCCAATGAAATTCCCCTGTAGCCTCAAGTAGTACTTGAACCATTTGAGAAATGGGGATTGAATTTTATTGGCCCTATATATCCCCCTTCGCAAGGAAAATAGTATATCCTAGTTTTTATCAACTACATGACTAAGTAGGAAGAAGTACAAGCACTACGCCTTGCTAGGGAAGAGAAGGTAGCTAACTTTCTTTATAATAGAATCTTTCTTAGATTTGGGGCCCTAAGAACAATTGTTATAGACCAAGTCCCCTAGTTTATGTCCAAAGTCCTATTGACATTCACAAATCACTTCCAAGTAAGTCATAAAAATTCATCACCCTACCACCCACAGGAAAATGAACAAGTCGAGGTCACGAACAGGGAACTGGAAAATATTTTGACAAAAATGGTTTCCTTGAGAAGAAAAAATTAGGCTAGGAAACTACTGGAAGCTGTCTGGGCCTACAACACAACCTAGAAGTCAACCACTGGCTATAGTCCCTATGAGTTAGTCTTTGGGAAGAATCCCCTCTTTCCCATTGAATTCAAGCTCCAAACCCTTAGGATGACCATGGAATTGGGCATGGATCTTAAACGAGCACAAATTGAGAGTCTTACAACTTAATGAACTAGACGAGCTTCATTTGGATGGCGTCCATCAAACTAAATTGATCTAGCAACAATGTAAGGTCTGGCATGAAAAACATATCAAAGAGAAAGAATTCCATACCGGGGATTGAGCATTGTTTTTAATTCCAAATACAAGGACCATCAAGGGAAACTTAGGACACACTAGCTTGGGCCATATGAGATTTCTGAAGTGTTTGCTAACAGTTCAGTCCAGTTAAAACCAATTGATGGTGACACCCGAACTCTTCTAGTTAATGGGAATTGACCATGCATTTACCATAAACCAATTAACAAAGAAGAGTTTACAAAAATGGTAGAAATGCAGGAAGAAATCCACTGCATTGACTCTGCTGAGGCAGGGTCAATATAGTGTTAAGAAAATAACATGTCAAAAAAAAAACCTATATATTTTTGCAATTTTCTTCAATTTACTCATCAACTCCATCATTCAGACTTGGCTAAAGTTTTGTTTACATTTTGTAGGACTTCATCTTATGGCGAGCCCAATTTTGGCGCACCCTGTTGCAATGCTCCGGAATTACTACTACAATGCTCCGGACTTGTTGCTACAATGCTCTGAAACCTACAAATCAGATTGGCTCCATAGGCTATCCTCACCCTACATTCTGACGCATCACTAAATGGTGCTTTAGAAAGTCAAGGCCAAGGTATCACAATTTCCTTCCTTCCAGCTGCATCTTTTCAACAATGCTCCAGAATTCTATTGTTTCTATTCCGACTGCACCTTTTCAATGATGCTTCGAAATGATGCTCAGATGCTTTAGAAATTTTGGTTGTTGCTCCTACTGCATCTTTTGATGATGCTCTAGAAATTTTGGTTGTTGCTTCAGCTGCATCTTTCGACGATGCCCCAAAAATTTTGGTTGCTGCTCTAGCTACATCTCTTAGTGATGCTCCAAAAATTTTAGTCATTTCCCTAGCTGCATCTCTCAGTGATGCTCCAAAATCCTCAATTTGGTTACTCAATTCTAATGATATCTTTCTAAATAATTCTAGAACTCTCTTCTTCTCTACGTCGATCGCATTACTCGATAATGTTCTGACTTTTGTATAAATTTAATTTTTCAAAGTTTCTTTTATTTTTCTTAAGTTTTGTGCATGCCCATCCCTTAATGTCACTATGAGATCTGCTCCCTTATGATCACTCCACCATATCAAATAAAATCTTTCCACAAAAACTAAGATTATTATGACACATTTTTTGTCATAATAATATGTCATGTTACTCCAATCATTCCATCCACGCCATTAATATCTGTCGCCACCTTCGCTAACCATATAACTATCCAATTACGTCAACACAGGTAAGTGATGTTTGATCTAATGACAAGACCTAAGGTATGTTCAAATTAATTTATTAGAAGGGCTAGTATTTATTTTGAATAAAGGTTAATCAATTGGCATGATCTATTCCCCTTGTAATTTTGAAACTTGTGCCCCTTTACACGATTGGTGAAAGTACGACAGCTATTGTAATTCCCTATGGAGAGTTATCATAATGATATAGTAAGGTGACAAGAAAGCTGGTAATTAATTCTTTTCTCGTCGAGTATATCGACACATAACTCTCTCTCCATCTATAATTCAGAGAAGCAAGCATTTCAAGGTTCTGAAAAATTTCACAAGGAAGAAAAGGAGATGGGAGGCAATAAGAAAAAGTCTGAGCCAAGTTTTGTAGCACCATTGCTGGCATTAAGTAATATAACAACTTTATTTCAAAGGGTTGGATGGCTGGATTTCATGAAAAAATTCAAAGGGTACACAGAGTAGCTGGTAAAGGAATTCGTTGAGAATTTTGCAGATGGGAAGACTGTGGTGCGCGAAAAGTCATTCTGGGTAAGTACAAAATTCCTTGCTCGTCTTTCTGGTCTTAAAAATAAAGGGATTCATTTGAATGAGAATACCCACATCCCTTATCAAAATTTAATAGATTTATTCCACCTATACTGACCATAAGCACCAGGGGGAAAAATAAGGGAATTCATATAATGTCTATTCCAGAACCCTGGAGGTCTATTGCAGCCTAGATTATAAAATATTTCACTTGTGAGGGACAAATGACTACAGTAGTGGGACCCCGTTTCCATCTGCTGACTCATTTATGCCATGGAATTGAGGACCCTACTCTTAGGGTAATTTTAGCAACCTTTCTCTACCATTCAGTCACCTCTATTATAGAAAAGTATAAAATTGGGATGGGGCCCCTTAAACATCATGGGTTGATATAGCTAATATGTAAATATCATTTCACAATAAGCCAAAGAAGTAGTGGCAAAGGTTCCTACAAAAATTTGAAAATGAAGAACTAGGGAGGTCATTTGAGGAAGGGGAACCCTCTAAACAAAAAGAGCAATTTGTAGAAGAACCCTCCTCAGAGGCATTGGGTGGCCCTGAGTCCCAATATACCTCCACGGCTCCTAGTGGGGATGCGTTGGAAACCTTTCTAGATGAATCACAAACTCTAGGACAAGAAGAGGAGGTGGGAATTGCGCATTCTAGAGAAAATGAGGAGCCCCCTCGAAAGAAAAAGAAATGAAGTAAAAAAAAAATTAAATAACCCCTCCTCTATGGAGGAGTAAAAGGTTATCTTCAAGGGTCAGTGAAATTGAACCCTAAGATATAGGCAGCACTTCAAAATAGAAAAGTCCAGGACTCCAGTAAAGGTGGTAGAAATTGACAGTCCACCTGAAATTGAAGAAATGGGAAAGCAAGAGGAGAAACTTCCCCAAGAAAAGGACAAAGAAACCCTATCACTTGAAGAGTAGGAAGGGGGGGAAGCACAATCACCGCACTCAAAATAGAATGAAGATGAACCTATGGGAGGATTCTCGTCCTTCCTTGAAAAATTGGACAGTATACCTGAATTTGTGGAAAGAGTGCCTCAGACATCTCCTCATGCATCTTTCTTTGTGGATACTGATGAAGAAAATAGACCTCATATGGATGGAGAAATTCCTCGCTCCTCCTTACCTGAAGAAATTGAAGAAGGAATTTTTCCTGATATTGTGAATATAGAAGAAGTAGAAGTGCTCCTAAGAGCACTGAAACAGAAAATGCACACCATATTGGTCAAAAAGTGGAAGAAGTGTCTCATTCATCCCTTCTTGAGGACAACAGAGAGGAAAATGTACCTCATCTTGATTAAGAAATCCCTCACCTATCATGCTATGTGGACACAAGGCATGAAGAATGAGGAATTAGAAAAACTAAAGAAAAAAAATTGAAGGGCTAAGCGCTAGGTTGTAGGATGACGAAGAACAAATTAATGAATAGAAAGAATAAATAGAGGTGCACATTTCCATTGTCCATAAAATGAATTAGGAAATTGCAAAGTTAACTACACAAATGGAGGAAAAATACAAGCTTATTGAGCAGCTACAATTCCAAATCCAACAATGGAATCAATAGGGTAAGCAGAATCAAGATACTCTGTATGAAAAAGAAAAATGTATTCAAGATTTGAAAAATAATTTTATGCAAATATTCAGTGCTTTTGAGGAAGAGAAGAATCAATTGGAAACTGAGTTGAATGCCTTTGTGAGTAAAGTTGTGGAGCTAGAACAAAATTTACAGGAAAGTGATACTCAACCAATTATGGAATCAAAAGGGACACAAACTGAACCTATTGTTATAGATTGGTTCCAGGTACATATTCCCCCAATGCTTATGAAATGGATAGAGCATTGTTACCTTTTGAAAGATGTAGAATTTGAAAGCAATAGGTTAAAGAGGGAGTTAGTCATGTTAAAAGAATCTTTCCATCAGGCATATAGGGGTAAGCAGGATGCCTGTGAAATTAGTGAATTTCTATTAGCCTGTAGAAGACCATCTAGGTTGTACTCCATGTTTCTTAACGAGCAGCTTTTGAGATGGAAATTGCAAAGAATTCACCAAAACTAGCCTCATGACCCTAATGTCAAGGAATTTGTAAAACTATTTGTTGTCACTCCCTGAACAACAAAATTTGCTGTGTGAATTATTTGTTCACAATTTTCTCTTAGAAAAGTATACAAATTTCTTCATTAACCTCTTTGTAGGAGAAGCAGAATTAAGATTATTCATGTCCACTACGAGAAACCAACTTCACAGGTAATACAGATCAAGAGAGTATGCTTAGGCAGAAAATACTATAGGGTTGCAAATAAGATACCCTCATAGGAAGCCTCTTTTTCAAGAAACAGTTTCTAGGTGTCAAAAGTAAATAGGAAGCACGGGTCAAATACGATAACAACCCCAGAGTGTGTCATGATTACTTTCAAGAAAAAGGGCCACATTTAATAGGACCAGTATGGCATGCATGTGAAGAAAGGTACACCCCTCTTCCAATGCATCTCAAGAAGAGAAATAATTTCACCTCTCAATATCAGATGGTCCTACAGAAGAGCAGCAGCTTTGATCAAAATTCTAGAGAACCTTAAGACTAATTGGATTGGTATGAGGTATAGACCTCCCTTGCTTCTTTCCCCACCACCTTCAATATACACCAACTTGGACCAGAGTGAAGATAGTTTTTCTAGATGGAAACAAAGGTTCACTTTTCATATAGGATTCTTGAGGAATCTAGAGACATTGGACACAAAGGTAGATGATGTGTATGATTTCAGTGCTAAATATGAGGAAATGAATAGGAGAAATGATGGACAGGGGGCATATCAAAGAGCAAGACCTGCTCGGAATTAGGAAGGTGAGGAAATGATGAGGTAAAAATAACCTCATCAACATAATGGCCTCAATATACAAATATAAACCTTCCAGCCCAAATTACTCTGCCAATTGATTACCTTTAGGAAAAATAATTGCTTTCCTTTCTATGAATAATTGTACAAACTTATTTCTTGGAATTGATTAATGGTTTTATGATTAGCAGTTAACTTGTGATTCTCTACAGTAGATAAATATTTCCTAATTTCTTTACATGCTTTACCTCTTTAGCAATTTACACATTCTTTAGGTTAATTGTTTCCATGCTTTCTAGCTTAATGGTGATGCTTTTTAGATTCTTAGTTTCTATCTTTTGATTTGAGTTATTTTCCTTCTTTCTAGATAGATGATTTATTGTTTTGTAGATTAGAGGCCCCTTAGATTAGAATTTCTATTCAATAGATTAGTGCTTAAGAGAGAAGTTGAGATATCCTCTATTGCATACAACCCTTGGACACTGCCCGGTCGATATATTGATGTGTTTATTCACTAAAGTGTTAGGACCTAACAATAGCCTATCACCTATTATAGATTGTCTCATCCTTCTTGCAGATGCAGATTCCATACCCTTTGATGATGATACTTTAGAGGAGCTTGAGTATATCACAGGTCTTGCATGTTTCGATGGTTCAAAGACTTACATTCATGTTCCCACTCTTCAGATTGAGACTACATTAGTTTCTCCTATTGTTCTTGATCAGTTTGACATCACCACATCCTTGGCCCCTATTGATTTAGTGCAGTAGGACATCATACATCTTTCAGAAATAGCTACTTGGGATTATTATCTCACTGACATATCATCCTTGTTTATAGAGTCCTATATTGTAGATCTGGAGGATTACTTTGAGGACACTCATCTCCTATTTGTTGATAGCCACATCAACATTGTTGGCCCACCATCTTCATCACCTTTGCATCTTATTCTACATCAGTCTTCACAAGATCTTGGATCACCATCACCGCTTTCTAACACGTCGATATGTGAGCAGTTTTTAGAGGCACACATCATCTAGATTTGGATTCTAGTATCACCCATCTTTTTGGATTGGCTTCTCCAATCACCCTGGTAGATCATTTTCTTCCTAAGGGGATAAATTTTGTTTGCAGGAAGTGGATCATATTTTTTCTTCAAGCGTGCATCATTAGCACAAGAGCTCTTTCATTATGGGGGGATTCATATCCTCATTTTCTCTCTCCTATCAGGGTGACATCTACTATACTTTCATGACAAAAGCAGTCCTTGAGGGGTCACATTGAGTCCTTCTATCCTTCTTTCACTAGTGCAGTCATTTATTTTTCTTTCTTTTGGAGAGGAGTTTTTCCCATGAGGTTTTCTCCTTTTCTCCAGTTATGAGAGATTAGCTTGTTATACATGGGTACCTCATCAGCCATTAGGGCAGGACCCATTCATACATCCATTAATGTATTTCTTTATCATAGTTTAGTTTCTCCCTAGTTCATCTTAAGGGGGGTGTTAGAGTAATAAAGTAATCACCTAATTAATTAATTAATCATTAATTAATTGGGTCACTTTATGCTTTATTACACTTAAGCTAAACTTAGGAGTGCTTTTATTTCATTATTTGCTTTAATTCATTAGTTGATTTTTGCATGATTAAATCCTCTAATATTAGAACATTTTGTCCCATTCATTCCTATGAGGACACTTGTCATGTTCTAATCTAACTTAGGTAATATAGGGTTAAATTTCATCCTTTTCATAAGGATTGATTTATTGTAATTGTATTTTAATTCTCTACGGTAGCATATTCAATGTGGCAGTTGTTCATATAATGCATATTTGATGTTTTATCAAATCTAAGTTGTTGAGCAATAATATCTTGCTCATTTCTTCATAGTGTGATAGGTTTATCATTGCAGGTGTTTCATGGGACCTGTGGATTGAATCAATCAATTTCTAACACTTTGGGACTATCAAACACTACTTCACCATGGTAGTTTGTAAATGGCTTATTTTCTCTAAAACATCGATATGTTGGTGTGACATCCAGACATGTATATGCATCTCTTTGGGGTAAACTTAGCAATGATTGAAAAGAATCTCTATCAAGTTTAGCAATAATTCTATTATCATGCATTCTCACCTCTCGTGTATGAGGTTCATATTGGTTACAAATTCAAGCACTAAATCTAGACACTAGACTACAACAAGAAATATGGTAGCTTACAATAACCCACTTTCTACCAACCTTTGCATAATAGGGGTCTATCTTTGTTATTCATCATGTCTTCAGAATCCTTCAAATCTATATGCCCTAGTTTTGTATCCCTAATTTTTGATAACAAGCTCTCTAGCCCAAAGAGGTTCTCATTTCCTAAGTATTTATATTTCATCCTAGATAAAATTATTTTTAAGATTATGTTATGAATTTCTCTAAACATATAATATATAATATCAAGGAGAATTTTAATTTCCAATATGTGATCATATGTATTATAATTACTCATGAAAGTTTTTAACTCAATACAAAATTTTCCTCTACATTTAATTGGATAAATAAATTATGTATCTTTTATCATCTCAATAATTTATACTCTAAAAAAAATTAAAATTCATCTCACACTTCTTTCTAATCATGCAATGTAACTCTTTGCCTTTTTCCTCACCAAATCTTCATAGATTGCTTTTTAAAACATTTTTTTTGGGAATTAAATCCCATTTAATAGAATATCATTTAATTTTCATGGGTTGTGAGAAATCATTAATGGTTCCTTCAATTTTGGCATGTGTGAGCTCTTGTTTCCTTCTAACACATGTCCTAATTTTTCTTGATAGAAATTGAAATGGTTCTCATAAATTTGTCAACACCTTATGAGGTTATGATAACCTCTTTGAATGTTAAAATAGGTTTTGAAACCTCTTCTATTTCCTGAAATTTTGTGTCTCCAAGATTCTTTCACATTCCTTGATACTTGAATTATTTTAAATTCCTTCATTAATGCACTTATACGCTAATCACACAATATCTTTGGACTTGAACTTGGTTTGAATAACCTTATCATCTTTTGATGAGGTTGGCATAACCTCTTCGAAGTTAAAAATAAAATAAATCTATATGAAAACAACTTACACATTGATTTTATATCAATAATATTTAGTACAACTCAAACATTACTTCAAGGTTGTACAAAAAGTGCATCAGCTTTTGACACAATTAGAATAATCTTGTTGGGAGATGAAATGATTTTGATAACTTCTCCAAATACCAAAAAAATATATGATTTAGATATAAATAGAGATAAATTATAGAAGATTTAAATAAATTTAAGTCTCATAAATTATCTTGAATGGTTTACAACTTGAGAAAAAAAAACTCAAGGCAATAGCTAGCTCTAACTAGGGACAAGAACTGCAAAGGATGTTGAAAGAATCCATACTAAATACTATTTATAAAGTGTTTCCATTGGGAAATAGAGTCAAAAATAAGAATGGATTTAAATAACTATGAAAACATAAAGACATAATGGGAAAATGAGACATGCCAAAATTCTCGATATACAATTATGAGAGACAACTTGTTTTTATATTTGATATAACTTCTTGAGCCTTTCCCATTGTAGGTGAAATGTTGTAAAATGGGTAGGGTGCTATCATATGGTTTTATGACATAGAGCACACCCACTTTACAATTTCATTCAAGGATAACCCTAGAGATCTCAATGCAAAGGAGAAAGAGATCTTGCAATAGGGTTGTCCTAGCGGCTGATTGTAAACTAATAAGGGGAACTCACCACCAAGTAAGAACTTGGAAAGAAAAATGAAATGCAATATGGAATGTAATTTGTAATGCTAAACCCTAATTCAGTGCAAACCTTCACTAAATGACCTAGAAATGCAAATGAAACAAAACAAAAAGCTACATAATGGAATGTATGCACCTAGAAATCTGGAGATGATTGAATGGAGCACTGAAATGTTGGAGATTCTGATTTTAATGTTGTGTGGGACTCATTTTCCAAGCTAGGCTAATCAGTCCAAAATCAAGTTTTTTGTGCGGGAACAGGAATCTGGAAAATGGGCATCTGAATCTGTAAAAATATGAATTTTGACCAAAATTGGGACTCATTCACCAGAAGTGGAGAATCAATCTAGTTAGGGTTTCCTAAAACTTCAGGACTTGAATCTACTCTTTTCAATCTGCTCAATTTTCTTCTTCAGGTTTTCATATCTAAATTTCTATAAATCAACCTATAGGTGTTTTCCAATGTTCTCCAAGGCTTGATGACAACTTTGAAAACTTTATGCGCTTTGACAACTTCTTCCAATCTTACTCTTTGATGTGCCTTCAACCTAAACCTAAAAATCACATACAAAAGATAGGGAAAAAAAAAATTGTTAGTGGATAGGGGTTTTCCTTGGTCAAACCCCTTTTTGGTAATCAAACCTTGAAATAGAATGAAATAGGAATGGAGAATGATGAATGAACAAAATATGATGTTGTAACTCACCAAACCCTATCAATAAAGTGTTACAAACATGTGTGAGATGGCTCCAATGGATTTAGACCTTGACTCTTGCTTGAATAGGATAGATCTTGAATGAAATGCTAGCTTGAATCATAAAACCCTACATCATAATTGTTAGCTCAAAAACAAACATGATGCATGAAGTCCTTGACATGATGCTTGATGCTTGAAGAATGCTCTACAATTCTTGATAATCTACCCTTGAATGCTCTTGAATGCTCTTGTGAACTCAAACTTGCTATAAGGATGAATACTTGAATGCTTGGGGTGAAAATGAGTAAAAGAAACTTGTATTTATACTTAATTATGCAAGAAATCCAAAAATTACAACACTACAAGCTGACATCAGATCTAGGAGGATAAAATCCTACCAAAATTTTGAATTAATTTTGATTTTGGGCCACACGGGACTCATTCACCCAAGGTGGTGATGGAAAATGAGTCCAAATAGGCATAATTTTTGGGACCATTTTTAAAAAATGCTTAGAAAGGTGTGAAACCAAGTTTGAGACCCAAAAAAATAAGTGGGACTCATTCACCCAAGGTGGCGAATGAGTTCCAGATCACTAAATTTGGGCCACACAAGCTAAAAACACCTAAATTATGATTGGGTATTGATTTGTGTTGGGATTATCCTCAAAAAGATACATTAAATGATGCTTGTGGATGTAAAATAAGGCCAATTAAAGCATAATAAATCCCAATTATTAAATAAAACCCTAGAAAAGTGTGAAACTATGTTACAACACTCAAAATAAGGTACTAATAAACTCATTTAGTTCACAAGGGCCCAAGACCTAATGTGAATATGTTAGACATATTACAACACTAAATCAAGGTCATGTTAGGGGGAACCTTTTTTTGTCATTACAGTAAAAAAGTGGAAAGACTATTCCATCTAGATAAGCTAAGAAAAAAAAATTATTGTATAGATGATTAATCTGAAATGGTCCTTTCCATAATGAATCAATTTTTCCATTAGCTCCCTTTGGTTATCTTCTCTTATCCCACAACAATACTAGGTCACCTACCACAAAATTTCCTAGCTTAGCTCTTTTATCAAAATCCATTTTCACTTTGGCTTGATGTAGTGTAATTATATTCACCATTTCTTCCCACTATTCTTCATTTTTTGTTAGATACATAATCATTTTCTCCAAATAATCTTGAAATTGTTGATCTTCAAAGATTTTTTGAAGCATTAAAGTTGACAATTCTAAAGTAAATTGAAATTCACTTCCAATTACATACACTAACTCAAATTGGGACATGAATTTCTCATTTTTAGGTGATCCTATCTACCCACAATGTATCATACAACATCTTATACCAATTTCTTTGATTATCATCCACCAATTTGTTGATGATAGTGACCAAATTCTTACTATTGGATTCAACTTGTTCATTACCTCGAGGATGATAATTTAAAGAATGATCTAGAGTCACCCTATGATCATAATAAAAGGGATATTTTAGTCTAGATAAGAAGTTTGTTGTGTTATCTATTACTAACTTTTGAGGTACTCCACAATGAACTAGAATGTTTTCCTTTATAAACTTGCAGATTACCTCAGAGGTGGTTTTCTTTACTATAATATATTCCACCCATTTAGTAAAGGAATCCATTGTTCTAAGATTATGAGAATGCCTTGCACTAAAATTAGGATTTATAGGCCCAATAGAATAACCTCCACTTTTGGCAAGGTTCTTCTATTACCATCATCTTTAAATGAAGAGTTTCCAATTGTGGCCTACTAGCAAACTATTTTCATTTCTCACACCTTTCTACCCATGAATATACATCTTTGACCATACCAAGATAATAATAGCATAGCCTCAATATTTTAAAATCCATGACCAATGAAGAATAATTTCCACCATAAGCTTCAAATTATGGGAAATTTCTAGTAGTTTCTTCTACTTCTCCCTATCCACACACTTCAAGAATGTACTGTCTAAGCCTCTTGTATATAAGGTGTCTTCCTAGATCACATACTTTGATTATTTAAGCCTAATTTTTCTCTTCTATCTAGATGAAAATAAGGAGGAAATTCTCTATAATTCAAAAAATAAGCAATGTTCAAAAACCATTCATCTTGTAAACTTCCCAACAATGTTAATGGAATATCATCCCTTGATTCAAGTTCAATTTCAGCTATTAACTTACATAGTCATCTAGCTTTGACCAAATTTTAAATTTTCATTTCTAATTCATAATCCTAAAAAAATTTGATCCAAAATCCTCTTTTATTGCAACCTACTTCTTGGTGTGTTAGTATACTCTTCCCTAGAGGATCGGGTACATGAACAATAGAGTGGGAATGTAGAATGTAATAATTGAAATTCTTGACTTCCTTAACCATATAAAAAGAATGACTTTCTACCTGAGATTAAATATGTTTGCACCTTTTGAGTGGAATAATCATAAAATAAATAGGATCTTTCACTTTGTGTTCATCAACTTGCAACAATATTAAAGACATGGTGCGTTTAGAAACATAACATTAAATAATAAAATCCTTATCAAAATTAGGATGAATTAACATTGGAGCATGGGGAATAGATTTCTTGTTATCTTCAAAAACCTATTTTCCTACACTAGTCCATCTAAAGCCTTGTTTTCCTTTGTCATTTATGAAATGTGTCTAGTGATTCCTAAGAATTTTGGCACAAATTTTCTCAATAAATCAACTTTCCCAAAGAATGATTTCACTACAATTCTATTAGAGGGTATGTGCAGGATCATGATGGGCCAAAAAGTGGCAATATGATGGGTATGTGAAGGGTATGTGGTTGATGACTTTTTTTTACCAAAAATTGATGAAACGAAAAGGGTTTTTAAAGGAGATTCTCAGCTTTCCACCAATATAAATTATGCTTTACTTTGAATTTAATAAATAATTATTATTCATTTTCTATTTGAATTACAACTAAAGTCCTGATTGATAGGCTAATTGAAAAATATCTATAGCTTTCAAACGGTATCACATTTATTGAATCTGAAACACGCGTCACATTCTATGCTTCACATACTATAGGATTAAAAGAAAAAATTGAATTTCATGAAGTTTTGACCAAGTTAAGGTGGTCAGACATACGATTTTTTATATTTTTTAAAAGTTGTAATAAAAAATTCATGATTAATTATTTACGTGGAAAAAAATTACAAAAAAATATGCATCACATTCGTACATGAGTTCTCTACTTATATCTAAAATATTATAAAAAATATTATCATTTTATTGTGGTTAGGGTGGTCAGACAGACACCTACTTCTTATTGTTTCCCTGAAATTTAAGTACTAATGCATTGAAATTTCAAATTTTCACCAAATAGATTTTTTTTTTGTTTTTAAATAAACCTAGTAGTTTAGAAACTACATTCAATTTTCTACAAATTATATTCTTACATATTTTTTAAATAATATAGATAACTTATTTAAATTTTTACGTCAAGTTGCCTAACTGTGATTTTTCTGAATTTTTTGCCACTTAAGGGCCTGTTTTTTCCATGATGATCCTACACATACCCTAGATGACCTAGACTCAATTGTTGAATGGATTTGACTTTTTTAGGATCTATTATGATTCCTTCTTATGAGACAATATGTCCTAGAATTTTACCTTCAAATACTCCAAAAATGGACTTCTTTGGATTCAAAGATATTCCATATTCTTTGCATCTTTGTAAGACTATTTCTAAATCCTTAAAATAACTTTCCCTTTTCTTAGAAAAAAATGTAAGGTCATCTAATTAGATCATGATTATTATTTTTTGTAAGTTTCCAAAATAAATTTCCATAGCTCTCTAAAATATTTCCCCTGACATTGATGAGACCAAAGGGCATTATTTTGTATGCAAATGTACCCCAAGGAGTAACAAAATTTGTTTTATGTTGGTCTTCTTCTGCCACACATTTGATTGTATCCTATGAAACCATCTAACATAGACATCATTTGAGAGCTAGAGACTATCTACAAAACATGATCCATAATTTTCAAAGTACAATTTTCTTTCAAAGAGGCCTAATTCGAATTCCTAAAATGAACACAAATCTTCATTTCACCTTTATTTTTACACATAGGAACAGTGTTAGTAACTCATGTAAAATGGTGTATAGGGTAAATAATATTTTCCTTGAGCATCTTATCCATCTCAAGGAAAATGACATCAACAACCTTAGGATTATAAGTACATTGTTTTTGTCTAAAAGGTAAGTCCCTTGCTTCAAAGAAATATGATGTCACATTCTTCCACCCATAAAAATTTTTAGATCTTCATAACACCACATGAACATGTATTCATATTTGATCAAAAATCAAATCAAATTTTCTTTTTTTGAAGGGGAGTTCTACTATAGGTATCATATGCTTCACAAGAACATAATCATATTTCTTAGTGGAACTATAATCACCATTCTCCTTAGAAAAAGCATGATCATTCTTCTCTATGGAAAGACAATCTTCTCTCTTAGCAGAGGGGAATGGTATTTTGGAAGGTCTAGGTAGATAGGATCATCTTTATACTCCCCAGTATAAGATTCAATAAAATTTAAGGATCCCCAATCATCACCCAAACATGTACATTCGATTTAGAAGAAGTAGAAGGGGTAGACTTAGGACTCTTTTCTTTGGGACAATCTTCCTTAGTGACATCCATCTCAGTCTAGTGGCCTTTGTAATAGGAACTACTAGAGTAGATTTCAATGTATTAGAAGATATTGAAGGGATAAAAATTTTAATATTAGAAGCAACCAAGGCTTGACTAGCACCTACCATCTTATAAAGTTGTATTGCATCAGGGTCAACCTTGATTGTGATTACCTCATTATTAGCAAAAAAATTATAAAATGATGCAAAGTAGAAGTGACTACTCCCAAAGCATGAATCTAAGGCCTTCCTAAGAGAATATTGTATGGTAATGGTCCTGGCATATTATATACCAAGGTGGGTATAATAATGGGTCCTCACCTTAGAGAAAAGATTATCATGTCTATGGCTTGTCGACCAACGTTATCAAATCCATGAATGTGCAAAGAAGTAGCAAGAGAAGTTGAATCAATTTTTATTTTAGGTAACAAATCTATGCTACATATGTTGAGTTATGAACTGGTATCAATGAGACCATGTCTAATACCAATATTGTTAATGCTAAATATTATCATTAAAGGATCAGCTTGCTTTTGTACTTTCAGAGGTGGGAGTTCATGCAGATGAAACATAATATTTAGTGAATCCACATGAATATAATATATCAATGCATTAACATCTATTGGCCTAGTGGAATAAGGAAAGATAATATCTTTCAAGGCTTCTTGAAGTATACCTTGGTAAATCGAAGCAGTCTGAAGAAAATCCCAAAGTGAGATCTTGGCAAGAGTAACGTGAAGTTGTTTGACAAGATCATACTCATTAGGTGGCTTAGTTGTAGGTTTAGGTGCTTAAGGAAGGCCTAATAGACAAGTTGGTAGAGAAGTAGGTTTATTAAGGTTTTTTTGATTCCATCTAGTATTGTAAGTATGGGCTACTACTCTATAAGAGGGACCCTTAGATTGCATAAATCTCATGTAAAGGTCTAATGTGTCATTAGAAATAGGAACCCCATGAATAGATTGAATTATTTTAGGAGATGGGCTAGCCATAGTCACATAAATGACTAGATTCTTAGGCCTTTGAGGGGAAACAAAGAATACAACCACATTCATAGACTCTTTGACTTGCGAAGAAGAAAATTTTGATGAAGAAATTTTGTTTATCAAATTTTTGAATAGAAGGAGATGTCTCTAAGAAATAACCTAGGGAACCATCCAACATATCAAAATATTGTTTATAAAATGCATTATCATAAGCATTAAAATTTTGAAGAAAAATATTCGACATGAATGAATTCATGTTGGGTTCACCAAAAATGTAAAGGAGGGGATTCACTACTCTCGAGACTCAAGAAAAGGAGAGTCTTCAAGGATAAAATAACCCTTGGTTACCTCAAGAAATAAATTTCAAGTGGTCACAAGATAGAAAATAAAGGAATATTTGCACAACTTAAGGAAATGGAAATTAAACTAATAAGAACAAGAATGATAAGATTGCTTAATAATAGAAAATGATATTTAATATTACAACTTATAGTTTATAGAAATAGAAACATTAGAACTCACAAATTTCACCCCCAAGAGGGTTAAGCCTTGGCCTCAAACAACAAATCATTGTGGGGACGTTTGCACCCCATGTTATCATCCTTGTGAAAATAGAGAGTAAAACCCTTAAATCTACAACATCCAACTCTTCAAATGTGTACATCTACACACATAATAGAGAGAGAGAAAATTTGGGGTTGTTTTGGGGCTTACCTCAGTCAAACTCCCATTTTGGTGTTTCCACCTCCACGAACATCTAAATAGATATTAATAGAAAAAAAACACATGAAATTTAAAGACGTGTGATAAAAAAAAACCTCATTAAGGAGGAGAGCCCCTATCACAAATAGAAAGATAGATGAGATCAATAGATAATAGTAAATAGACAAGACAAGAAAAATAAAAGAGAATTGCCAACATCCCATGGTTCCCCTCTTGGCTTGATAGATGTGATGTGCTTGCATGCAAGAGAGCCTTGATTGTTGGTTTTATAGAAATCCGGTAGAGCTTCGCTATAGAGAGAAAGTGGGAATGAGAAAAGATGAAGAGAGAATAGAATGAGAGAGAATGAGAATGAATGAGAATGAGAGTGAAAGGAAAATTTTTGTGTGGTTGCATGGGTGAGAAGAGTCATTATGTCAATTTTTTTGCCATGATGACATGTGTCATAAGCAAGGAACATGAAATATTTTCATTTGAATCTCAAAAAATTTAGGGATGCTAGCATGTCATAGGGACGTATGTACATTGTGCAAGTCTCCTACTCAAAATTTTAAAAGAATGAGGCATATATGTTGTTAACACTTCATCATTTTCCTATATGAAATTGGCATCGTGAAATTTTGACTTATAGTTTTTGTCATTAATGTGACAAGTTATCATAAACATGGTGGGCTAGATGCGCAAGTGTGAAATTACCATGGGGTGAAATTTTATGACACATCTCTAACTCTCATATTACTATAGTACTATGTGTTTGTAATAACAAGTGGGTTTTAATCAAAATATCTTGGAACCTTAGAGTTCATCCTCAACATATGGAATATAAATCTCAAGTAGTAGGTTTGCATTATGAACCAAAAAATGTGGTTCTAATGTGTGGGGGAGTAGATCATGAATAAATTTCCATGGAGAATGATGCATTCCAATGGAGGTCCCTTCTCTTTGAACCCTTAATTTAACTAGTTTTCTTTCATCTAGTGGGAGATTTGATGCTAGGGGAACACAAATACAACACAAAAACATGGCTATACATGGGTGACTCACACATTTACATCCACATATAAACATCATCACATAATATTTTAACATATCTATGCACCTTTGATTTCTTTCACATATAATGATCACCACAAGGGTGTACATAGGTGGATTTTTCATGGCGTACACACCACTCTTATCCCAAGTTGGGCATCCTATACCATAACTTGGGATACAACACAAAATTTTCTATTATACACATATGACAACAATTTATAATATCTAATTACTTTATAACCCTATGTTATAATACAAAAATTTCAATTACTTCTTCAAGTTTCATCCCACCTCAACTAAATAATAAAAACAATAACCATTTCTAGATCCACTCTTTCTTTTGAAATTTAATAACTCAATTTAAAGAAAATAAATTTGTTGGTTAATTCTCTACTTAATATTAGATAGTGGCATATAGGATGCACCATACTTCCTCATTTCACTATGTTTTATTTTTTGAGTTATTTCTAATATCATTTATCAACCTAATATGTAAGGTAACTAATTATTTTCCTATGTTTAATCTTAGTTTCCCTTCCTTTCTCCTAGCACGACTAGGTTTGCTATGGTTTAATAGTTTTATATTTATATCATCTTGAGCATATCAAACCTTACATGGAACATTTCATGAGTTCCTACCTTCAACATGAGTTATCAAATATTTCTAATTGAATAAAATTATAACACATGCAATAAATACAAGGTGCATAGATTCCAAGGTAACTTATTTGATACCCTCTTTTAGAATCCAATAGCCCATAAGTTCATATAAATATGTTTAAATTTTCTATATTCTAAGATTAAACTATCTATCACCCTTTACATTTATCTCTTCACACCCAAATTTCATTCCTTTGTAGAAAGATACAAGAAAAAACTCAAAATAAACAAATATCCTAGATAAGGTTTTGAACCCTAATCTAGGTTTTTGACCTGCACAATAATTTAACACAAGGAGCTTTCATATTTTAATTCCTAAAAAAGGGAATTATTTAAGTACAACATTATTCAAATTTAAACATTGCACTCTATTAATTTTCTTCTATGCAATATTTTTTTAATTTTAATCTCAAAAACCCATGTTCCACAACTTGTACTTGCAAAATGTTTAGCAATCCTATAGTTTCATTATTTAATCCAATGGAATAAAAGTTGTTTGTTTAACCAAATTGTATTTCCTATGCAAAATCAAGGTTATAAACATCAATGGATTTCATTTTTCAAGCAATTTTTCTACCAACCACAAGGAGATTTAGCTTGTGTTTCATGCATTTAAGAGAAATGATTATTAATAGCATCTATGTTTAATCAAGATTTCAAGTAGTAGGGAAAACATAGGAAAACCAAAGGTCTAAGGTGTCCAAGGTACAATTTCATGAATATTTGTAATCCAATATCAAATTGTACATATTTCCTTAAAATTAGGTTAAGTGGCTCATACTTTTAAATGTGGAATTTTAATCATTGGAAAGAATCCAATTAGGATTATAGGAGATGTTCAAATTTCACAAAAGATCTAAGTTAAGAGGTTTCTAGTGTTTTATACTTGGGTGAGTGCAGGATCATGGTGGTCCAAAAAGTGGCGATATGACCCAAGAGTGGCTAACGGTATTTTTTATCCGAAATTGATGAAATGAAAAGGGTTTATTGATAAAATTGTCATATTTCTACCAATATAAGATATGAATTATTTGGAATTAAATATATAATTATTATTGATTTTTTACATGCATTCTAACTAAAGTCCCGATTGATAAGTTGATTGAAAAAAATATATAATTCTCAAACGATTTCAGATTTTTTGAATCTAAAAGATGTGGCACATTCTATGCTTCCCATACTATATAATTAAAAAAATTATTTTCATAAATTTTTTACCAAGTTATGGTGGTCAAACAAACAAGTTTTAATATTTTTAAAAAATTTGAATAAAAAATTCATAACTTATTATTTACTTACAAAAAAATTATTAAAAAAATGTAGCGCATCTAGGCATGTGTCTTCTACTTATATTGAAAGTTTCAAAAAATAATTTTTTTTTTCTTGTACTTAGTTTGGTTAGACATACACCTTTTTTTTTTCCTAAAAATTTAGAACCATTGTATTGAAATTTCAAATTTTCACCAAAT
>VDFB02056351.1:60170976-60388476 GCA_007258455.2 Sequoia sempervirens
CACAACAATACTAGGTCACCTACCACAAAATTTCCTAGCTTAGCTCTTTTATCAAAATCCATTTTCACTTTGGCTTGATGTAGTGTAATTATATTCACCATTTCTTCCCACTATTCTTCATTTTTTGTTAGATACATAATCATTTTCTCCAAATAATCTTGAAATTGTTGATCTTCAAAGATTTTTTGAAGCATTAAAGTTGACAATTCTAAAGTAAATTGAAAT
The DNA here is from genome assembly GCA_007258455.2 of Sequoia sempervirens. Taxonomy (NCBI): domain Eukaryota; kingdom Viridiplantae; phylum Streptophyta; class Pinopsida; order Cupressales; family Cupressaceae; genus Sequoia; species Sequoia sempervirens. The sequence goes on from VDFB02056351.1 coordinate 60,171,202, forward strand.
TCACTTCCAATTACATACACTAACTCAAATTGGGACATGAATTTCTCATTTTTAGGTGATCCTATCTACCCACAATGTATCATACAACATCTTATACCAATTTCTTTGATTATCATCCACCAATTTGTTGATGATAGTGACCAAATTCTTACTATTGGATTCAACTTGTTCATTACCTCGAGGATGATAATTTAAAGAATGATCTAGAGTCACCCTATGATCATAATAAAAGGGATATTTTAGTCTAGATAAGAAGTTTGTTGTGTTATCTATTACTAACTTTTGAGGTACTCCACAATGAACTAGAATGTTTTCCTTTATAAACTTGCAGATTACCTCAGAGGTGGTTTTCTTTACTATAATATATTCCACCCATTTAGTAAAGGAATCCATTGTTCTAAGATTATGAGAATGCCTTGCACTAAAATTAGGATTTATAGGCCCAATAGAATAACCTCCACTTTTGGCAAGGTTCTTCTATTACCATCATCTTTAAATGAAGAGTTTCCAATTGTGGCCTACTAGCAAACTATTTTCATTTCTCACACCTTTCTACCCATGAATATACATCTTTGACCATACCAAGATAATAATAGCATAGCCTCAATATTTTAAAATCCATGACCAATGAAGAATAATTTCCACCATAAGCTTCAAATTATGGGAAATTTCTAGTAGTTTCTTCTACTTCTCCCTATCCACACACTTCAAGAATGTACTGTCTAAGCCTCTTGTATATAAGGTGTCTTCCTAGATCACATACTTTGATTATTTAAGCCTAATTTTTCTCTTCTATCTAGATGAAAATAAGGAGGAAATTCTCTATAATTCAAAAAATAAGCAATGTTCAAAAACCATTCATCTTGTAAACTTCCCAACAATGTTAATGGAATATCATCCCTTGATTCAAGTTCAATTTCAGCTATTAACTTACATAGTCATCTAGCTTTGACCAAATTTTAAATTTTCATTTCTAATTCATAATCCTAAAAAAATTTGATCCAAAATCCTCTTTTATTGCAACCTACTTCTTGGTGTGTTAGTATACTCTTCCCTAGAGGATCGGGTACATGAACAATAGAGTGGGAATGTAGAATGTAATAATTGAAATTCTTGACTTCCTTAACCATATAAAAAGAATGACTTTCTACCTGAGATTAAATATGTTTGCACCTTTTGAGTGGAATAATCATAAAATAAATAGGATCTTTCACTTTGTGTTCATCAACTTGCAACAATATTAAAGACATGGTGCGTTTAGAAACATAACATTAAATAATAAAATCCTTATCAAAATTAGGATGAATTAACATTGGAGCATGGGGAATAGATTTCTTGTTATCTTCAAAAACCTATTTTCCTACACTAGTCCATCTAAAGCCTTGTTTTCCTTTGTCATTTATGAAATGTGTCTAGTGATTCCTAAGAATTTTGGCACAAATTTTCTCAATAAATCAACTTTCCCAAAGAATGATTTCACTACAATTCTATTAGAGGGTATGTGCAGGATCATGATGGGCCAAAAAGTGGCAATATGATGGGTATGTGAAGGGTATGTGGTTGATGACTTTTTTTTACCAAAAATTGATGAAACGAAAAGGGTTTTTAAAGGAGATTCTCAGCTTTCCACCAATATAAATTATGCTTTACTTTGAATTTAATAAATAATTATTATTCATTTTCTATTTGAATTACAACTAAAGTCCTGATTGATAGGCTAATTGAAAAATATCTATAGCTTTCAAACGGTATCACATTTATTGAATCTGAAACACGCGTCACATTCTATGCTTCACATACTATAGGATTAAAAGAAAAAATTGAATTTCATGAAGTTTTGACCAAGTTAAGGTGGTCAGACATACGATTTTTTATATTTTTTAAAAGTTGTAATAAAAAATTCATGATTAATTATTTACGTGGAAAAAAATTACAAAAAAATATGCATCACATTCGTACATGAGTTCTCTACTTATATCTAAAATATTATAAAAAATATTATCATTTTATTGTGGTTAGGGTGGTCAGACAGACACCTACTTCTTATTGTTTCCCTGAAATTTAAGTACTAATGCATTGAAATTTCAAATTTTCACCAAATAGATTTTTTTTTTGTTTTTAAATAAACCTAGTAGTTTAGAAACTACATTCAATTTTCTACAAATTATATTCTTACATATTTTTTAAATAATATAGATAACTTATTTAAATTTTTACGTCAAGTTGCCTAACTGTGATTTTTCTGAATTTTTTGCCACTTAAGGGCCTGTTTTTTCCATGATGATCCTACACATACCCTAGATGACCTAGACTCAATTGTTGAATGGATTTGACTTTTTTAGGATCTATTATGATTCCTTCTTATGAGACAATATGTCCTAGAATTTTACCTTCAAATACTCCAAAAATGGACTTCTTTGGATTCAAAGATATTCCATATTCTTTGCATCTTTGTAAGACTATTTCTAAATCCTTAAAATAACTTTCCCTTTTCTTAGAAAAAAATGTAAGGTCATCTAATTAGATCATGATTATTATTTTTTGTAAGTTTCCAAAATAAATTTCCATAGCTCTCTAAAATATTTCCCCTGACATTGATGAGACCAAAGGGCATTATTTTGTATGCAAATGTACCCCAAGGAGTAACAAAATTTGTTTTATGTTGGTCTTCTTCTGCCACACATTTGATTGTATCCTATGAAACCATCTAACATAGACATCATTTGAGAGCTAGAGACTATCTACAAAACATGATCCATAATTTTCAAAGTACAATTTTCTTTCAAAGAGGCCTAATTCGAATTCCTAAAATGAACACAAATCTTCATTTCACCTTTATTTTTACACATAGGAACAGTGTTAGTAACTCATGTAAAATGGTGTATAGGGTAAATAATATTTTCCTTGAGCATCTTATCCATCTCAAGGAAAATGACATCAACAACCTTAGGATTATAAGTACATTGTTTTTGTCTAAAAGGTAAGTCCCTTGCTTCAAAGAAATATGATGTCACATTCTTCCACCCATAAAAATTTTTAGATCTTCATAACACCACATGAACATGTATTCATATTTGATCAAAAATCAAATCAAATTTTCTTTTTTTGAAGGGGAGTTCTACTATAGGTATCATATGCTTCACAAGAACATAATCATATTTCTTAGTGGAACTATAATCACCATTCTCCTTAGAAAAAGCATGATCATTCTTCTCTATGGAAAGACAATCTTCTCTCTTAGCAGAGGGGAATGGTATTTTGGAAGGTCTAGGTAGATAGGATCATCTTTATACTCCCCAGTATAAGATTCAATAAAATTTAAGGATCCCCAATCATCACCCAAACATGTACATTCGATTTAGAAGAAGTAGAAGGGGTAGACTTAGGACTCTTTTCTTTGGGACAATCTTCCTTAGTGACATCCATCTCAGTCTAGTGGCCTTTGTAATAGGAACTACTAGAGTAGATTTCAATGTATTAGAAGATATTGAAGGGATAAAAATTTTAATATTAGAAGCAACCAAGGCTTGACTAGCACCTACCATCTTATAAAGTTGTATTGCATCAGGGTCAACCTTGATTGTGATTACCTCATTATTAGCAAAAAAATTATAAAATGATGCAAAGTAGAAGTGACTACTCCCAAAGCATGAATCTAAGGCCTTCCTAAGAGAATATTGTATGGTAATGGTCCTGGCATATTATATACCAAGGTGGGTATAATAATGGGTCCTCACCTTAGAGAAAAGATTATCATGTCTATGGCTTGTCGACCAACGTTATCAAATCCATGAATGTGCAAAGAAGTAGCAAGAGAAGTTGAATCAATTTTTATTTTAGGTAACAAATCTATGCTACATATGTTGAGTTATGAACTGGTATCAATGAGACCATGTCTAATACCAATATTGTTAATGCTAAATATTATCATTAAAGGATCAGCTTGCTTTTGTACTTTCAGAGGTGGGAGTTCATGCAGATGAAACATAATATTTAGTGAATCCACATGAATATAATATATCAATGCATTAACATCTATTGGCCTAGTGGAATAAGGAAAGATAATATCTTTCAAGGCTTCTTGAAGTATACCTTGGTAAATCGAAGCAGTCTGAAGAAAATCCCAAAGTGAGATCTTGGCAAGAGTAACGTGAAGTTGTTTGACAAGATCATACTCATTAGGTGGCTTAGTTGTAGGTTTAGGTGCTTAAGGAAGGCCTAATAGACAAGTTGGTAGAGAAGTAGGTTTATTAAGGTTTTTTTGATTCCATCTAGTATTGTAAGTATGGGCTACTACTCTATAAGAGGGACCCTTAGATTGCATAAATCTCATGTAAAGGTCTAATGTGTCATTAGAAATAGGAACCCCATGAATAGATTGAATTATTTTAGGAGATGGGCTAGCCATAGTCACATAAATGACTAGATTCTTAGGCCTTTGAGGGGAAACAAAGAATACAACCACATTCATAGACTCTTTGACTTGCGAAGAAGAAAATTTTGATGAAGAAATTTTGTTTATCAAATTTTTGAATAGAAGGAGATGTCTCTAAGAAATAACCTAGGGAACCATCCAACATATCAAAATATTGTTTATAAAATGCATTATCATAAGCATTAAAATTTTGAAGAAAAATATTCGACATGAATGAATTCATGTTGGGTTCACCAAAAATGTAAAGGAGGGGATTCACTACTCTCGAGACTCAAGAAAAGGAGAGTCTTCAAGGATAAAATAACCCTTGGTTACCTCAAGAAATAAATTTCAAGTGGTCACAAGATAGAAAATAAAGGAATATTTGCACAACTTAAGGAAATGGAAATTAAACTAATAAGAACAAGAATGATAAGATTGCTTAATAATAGAAAATGATATTTAATATTACAACTTATAGTTTATAGAAATAGAAACATTAGAACTCACAAATTTCACCCCCAAGAGGGTTAAGCCTTGGCCTCAAACAACAAATCATTGTGGGGACGTTTGCACCCCATGTTATCATCCTTGTGAAAATAGAGAGTAAAACCCTTAAATCTACAACATCCAACTCTTCAAATGTGTACATCTACACACATAATAGAGAGAGAGAAAATTTGGGGTTGTTTTGGGGCTTACCTCAGTCAAACTCCCATTTTGGTGTTTCCACCTCCACGAACATCTAAATAGATATTAATAGAAAAAAAACACATGAAATTTAAAGACGTGTGATAAAAAAAAACCTCATTAAGGAGGAGAGCCCCTATCACAAATAGAAAGATAGATGAGATCAATAGATAATAGTAAATAGACAAGACAAGAAAAATAAAAGAGAATTGCCAACATCCCATGGTTCCCCTCTTGGCTTGATAGATGTGATGTGCTTGCATGCAAGAGAGCCTTGATTGTTGGTTTTATAGAAATCCGGTAGAGCTTCGCTATAGAGAGAAAGTGGGAATGAGAAAAGATGAAGAGAGAATAGAATGAGAGAGAATGAGAATGAATGAGAATGAGAGTGAAAGGAAAATTTTTGTGTGGTTGCATGGGTGAGAAGAGTCATTATGTCAATTTTTTTGCCATGATGACATGTGTCATAAGCAAGGAACATGAAATATTTTCATTTGAATCTCAAAAAATTTAGGGATGCTAGCATGTCATAGGGACGTATGTACATTGTGCAAGTCTCCTACTCAAAATTTTAAAAGAATGAGGCATATATGTTGTTAACACTTCATCATTTTCCTATATGAAATTGGCATCGTGAAATTTTGACTTATAGTTTTTGTCATTAATGTGACAAGTTATCATAAACATGGTGGGCTAGATGCGCAAGTGTGAAATTACCATGGGGTGAAATTTTATGACACATCTCTAACTCTCATATTACTATAGTACTATGTGTTTGTAATAACAAGTGGGTTTTAATCAAAATATCTTGGAACCTTAGAGTTCATCCTCAACATATGGAATATAAATCTCAAGTAGTAGGTTTGCATTATGAACCAAAAAATGTGGTTCTAATGTGTGGGGGAGTAGATCATGAATAAATTTCCATGGAGAATGATGCATTCCAATGGAGGTCCCTTCTCTTTGAACCCTTAATTTAACTAGTTTTCTTTCATCTAGTGGGAGATTTGATGCTAGGGGAACACAAATACAACACAAAAACATGGCTATACATGGGTGACTCACACATTTACATCCACATATAAACATCATCACATAATATTTTAACATATCTATGCACCTTTGATTTCTTTCACATATAATGATCACCACAAGGGTGTACATAGGTGGATTTTTCATGGCGTACACACCACTCTTATCCCAAGTTGGGCATCCTATACCATAACTTGGGATACAACACAAAATTTTCTATTATACACATATGACAACAATTTATAATATCTAATTACTTTATAACCCTATGTTATAATACAAAAATTTCAATTACTTCTTCAAGTTTCATCCCACCTCAACTAAATAATAAAAACAATAACCATTTCTAGATCCACTCTTTCTTTTGAAATTTAATAACTCAATTTAAAGAAAATAAATTTGTTGGTTAATTCTCTACTTAATATTAGATAGTGGCATATAGGATGCACCATACTTCCTCATTTCACTATGTTTTATTTTTTGAGTTATTTCTAATATCATTTATCAACCTAATATGTAAGGTAACTAATTATTTTCCTATGTTTAATCTTAGTTTCCCTTCCTTTCTCCTAGCACGACTAGGTTTGCTATGGTTTAATAGTTTTATATTTATATCATCTTGAGCATATCAAACCTTACATGGAACATTTCATGAGTTCCTACCTTCAACATGAGTTATCAAATATTTCTAATTGAATAAAATTATAACACATGCAATAAATACAAGGTGCATAGATTCCAAGGTAACTTATTTGATACCCTCTTTTAGAATCCAATAGCCCATAAGTTCATATAAATATGTTTAAATTTTCTATATTCTAAGATTAAACTATCTATCACCCTTTACATTTATCTCTTCACACCCAAATTTCATTCCTTTGTAGAAAGATACAAGAAAAAACTCAAAATAAACAAATATCCTAGATAAGGTTTTGAACCCTAATCTAGGTTTTTGACCTGCACAATAATTTAACACAAGGAGCTTTCATATTTTAATTCCTAAAAAAGGGAATTATTTAAGTACAACATTATTCAAATTTAAACATTGCACTCTATTAATTTTCTTCTATGCAATATTTTTTTAATTTTAATCTCAAAAACCCATGTTCCACAACTTGTACTTGCAAAATGTTTAGCAATCCTATAGTTTCATTATTTAATCCAATGGAATAAAAGTTGTTTGTTTAACCAAATTGTATTTCCTATGCAAAATCAAGGTTATAAACATCAATGGATTTCATTTTTCAAGCAATTTTTCTACCAACCACAAGGAGATTTAGCTTGTGTTTCATGCATTTAAGAGAAATGATTATTAATAGCATCTATGTTTAATCAAGATTTCAAGTAGTAGGGAAAACATAGGAAAACCAAAGGTCTAAGGTGTCCAAGGTACAATTTCATGAATATTTGTAATCCAATATCAAATTGTACATATTTCCTTAAAATTAGGTTAAGTGGCTCATACTTTTAAATGTGGAATTTTAATCATTGGAAAGAATCCAATTAGGATTATAGGAGATGTTCAAATTTCACAAAAGATCTAAGTTAAGAGGTTTCTAGTGTTTTATACTTGGGTGAGTGCAGGATCATGGTGGTCCAAAAAGTGGCGATATGACCCAAGAGTGGCTAACGGTATTTTTTATCCGAAATTGATGAAATGAAAAGGGTTTATTGATAAAATTGTCATATTTCTACCAATATAAGATATGAATTATTTGGAATTAAATATATAATTATTATTGATTTTTTACATGCATTCTAACTAAAGTCCCGATTGATAAGTTGATTGAAAAAAATATATAATTCTCAAACGATTTCAGATTTTTTGAATCTAAAAGATGTGGCACATTCTATGCTTCCCATACTATATAATTAAAAAAATTATTTTCATAAATTTTTTACCAAGTTATGGTGGTCAAACAAACAAGTTTTAATATTTTTAAAAAATTTGAATAAAAAATTCATAACTTATTATTTACTTACAAAAAAATTATTAAAAAAATGTAGCGCATCTAGGCATGTGTCTTCTACTTATATTGAAAGTTTCAAAAAATAATTTTTTTTTTCTTGTACTTAGTTTGGTTAGACATACACCTTTTTTTTTTCCTAAAAATTTAGAACCATTGTATTGAAATTTCAAATTTTCACCAAATAAATTTACTTTTTTCCAAAAAAAGACTAGTATCTTAGAAACTACATGCAATTTTCTAAAAAAATAGTTCTTACATATTTTTCAAATTATGTTAATAACCTATTCAATTTTTTATGTCAAGCTACCTAACTTTGTTTTTATGAATTTGTATTGCCACTTAAGGGCCTAGTTTGGACCCCCATGATCTTGCACTGACCCACTTGTTGATCATATTATTTATATTTATAATATGAAATTAAAAATGGTATACTCTAATCAACCATGGCTTATACCATGCTAGCCACATTTTATGGATCAAATAGTCATGTCCTCTTCAATTCCCAACCCCATTGACCATATATTCCTTTGGTGGTGGACCCCATTAACCAAGGGCCACCAACCCGACCGAGGGGGTGGGAGGATATAGAGATGGACCTTGGATAGTGGGGTCTGCAAATAATGGGGTCACTATGGGGCCCACCACTCTTATCACGTATATAATCTCATCAACCCTGACCTACTCATAGTAACTTGAATCTATTCACCCCTACCTTTATAGTTGGAGAAGCATTTGGCATTATTTCAAGATAATCAATTTGAGAACCAGGAACTCAACTTACATTATGAACATTACTAGTGGGATCTTTACAGGTGATATTGTAGAACATGTATGAGCCCGTACGAAAAAATTGAATTCAATTTTCAAGCTTATAGGAGGGGAGTTGTGATGATTCATACTAACCTCATTCATTATTTGCACTAAAATTTCTATATTCAATCATGTCATTTGTAAAATAATATTTTTTATAGAAGTAACATTAATATTCTCTTGATTATTATGGTTGCATGAAGTCAAAAGGATTAATTTTATTTAATAATATACACTATGATGCTTCATATTATTTCAATATATGATCACATTCTTTACATGACTAACCACATCTCAACTATCACCACCTGTCTTTTTTAAGGTTCCAATGTATAAAATGATGAAAAGATTAGATTGACTCAACAAATTTTGTTAATTAAACTAAGGTTTTCCTTAACAATTAACCCTTTTTTAACATAATCAAGACGCTTTTAATTACTTGGGTTTCTTAATATTAATTGATTGTATTTAATTAATTACCTATTTGATCCATTTCATAAGGTTGAATTTTTTTTAATAGATACATTATAAACCCTACTTAAGTTGGATAATTACAACTAGGTTCTAGATTATTTAATGCAATATAATTCATTAAAATTATTTATTTAACATTTGTTTCAAAAATTTAGACTAACATCCACATGGTGGTTTGCACATTTTTGACACAAACTATAACCAAGGCCCAACTAATTTTTAGAGTCCCCTAGAGTTGCAACCTTGCACTTTGATACCAAATATCATGCACAAAATTAGGACATGTACATGAAACAAAACCAACATATTTTTTTACTAAAGCAATGATTACAACTCCTCCCACCCCTAATGCATTTTGCATTACAAAAAAAACAAAACATTACACCTATCACCCAATGAAAACCTTCATTTGATGAAAGAAAGGATGAGAGTCAACCTAATAGGTATTACCAAAAATTGTATAGCACACCCTTCAAAGAAATGGAAAATCTAATTAGGTTCTAGTGTCTCCAAATGAGACACCCTAGGGAGAGGACCTCCATGGTATATCACCTTCCTTTAGGCCCTTACATTGAAAGTGCAATAGCCTTACCATCAAGGCTTTACCTAATATCTAAAATAATATAACACCTAGCAAGAAAATGATTACCTCTATTTATAATACATTCTCACACCATTACAAAAAAAATGTTTATCCCCTCCCCACCACCAAAAAAAATATACCCACCATAGATTTATAAATTTCTTAACCAACTATGGGAACCAACTTAGAACAAAGGTAATAGTTACAATAACACCTCTTTAGATGTATTTTTAAACAATTACTAATGAACATTGTCACATTGATTTTATCATCAAATAATTAACGGTCACTTACCAATACTAAAATGAACTTGCTACTTAATTCAACTAATTAATTAATCATGAGTCAATCCTAAGGATTTTAGAGCTTAATATGGTGCATAAGCTAAATTTTCTAGAAAGAAGGTTGATTAATTGTGAACCAACTTAAGGGGTTAAATATTTTACTTTTAAAAACAATTAGCATGATTGATTAATTCTGTCTTTTTTTAGTTATTAAATCTACACTTAACATACTTTAACTTATGTTGTTAACTAAATAAGATAATTCATGAAGGATACGACCAAATTTCTACTCAATGTTTGATTTCATATCTTACAAAAAATATAATGGAATATTATCCTATCCAAGACTTATCCATAATTGAGTCGATTTAAAAAAGCAACTTACTAATATCTTACAAAAACTATAATGGAATATTATCCATGTATATATGTATATATATATGTATATGTATATATGTATATATACATATACATTTATATATATGTATACATATACATATATACATTTATATGTATATATATATATATATACATATATACATTTATATGTATACACACACACACATATATAATTAAATTAAGTTGTTAAAATAACCTAAATTTCAATATATATTTTTAAATCAATTTATCCCTTCTACATAGACTAAATGGTTATTCACTTTTCTTATAAGTTTAAATCCAAACATCATTTTCTTTTATAAGATAATTTAAACAACATATTTAATTCACTTTATTTATTCTTCGATCTTGAAATAATTGTAATAATTATTTTACTCTTCTTCCCAGTAAATTAATAACTAAAAAAAAATAGAGCCTATAAATTTCAGGCCTTATATTTCCACTCAATTGTCAAGATTAGAATTAAAATCTATTTTTCCCCACCTAAAATTATTTACATCATTATTATTCTAATCTCCTTCTAGGTATGATTTTTATTTATATTTTAAAGAACCCTTTTATATTAGTTGTTGAGGACCAAATTTGATCCATTGGATGAGTTCATCCCTCACCCTTGGATCTAGGGCACTTTCAAACTATTCCTAATCTCATAAGAATTGCTTACAAAGGAGTTTCATTTCTTCATTATTGACCTTTTTCTTTGCAGCTTGGAGGGAATTTTGTAAGAGTATGAGGATCAATTTTTCCTTCATTTCAAGATGAACAAAACTATAAATTCCTTCATTTTATGTGGGTATATACACATTCAAGTTTTCAAGTATATGTATATTTCTTCTTTGTCTATTTGTTGGTTTTGCACTATTATTTTTTATGAATTTATTTGGGTATTTTCAAATTTCACATATGATACTAGATTCTTTATTTTCCCACAAACTAAATTTTTAGATTTGGAATTATATACGTATTTGTATCAAATAATGATTAAATAAAAATAATAACCAAATAACTTGAATTGAAGTGTTAAATCTAATGATGTAGTTTTATTTAGCTAGAAGGGATATTTGTCTTATATATTCTTGTTTGTGTTCTTTAACAAAGACATTTATATAAACAAAAATATATAAGAGGCAGGGGCAATGTGGGAGGTCGCAACCATTCATGGGTTTGTGGCTCCCACATGGGTTGTATCCTCTATTGAAAGTGGGGGAGTGACACACCCCCATCCCCAACCATTAAGGCTAGGGATTGGGGAGGTCAATCCTTCCCCATACTTGCATCTATTTTTTTGTTTTATTTATTTATCTTTTTATTTTATTTTTTAGAGACTTTTTTTAATAAATAAACTTATTTAGTTCAAATATTTAATTCTATAGATATATATACTATCCATTTTTTAAATATAATATTTGTATATTAATTTATATAAAAATCAATATAATTTCATATTTACTTGTAAATATAAAATTACATATTATATACATACATTCATTTGAAATTTTAGTTTTGCATAACTTTCTATATAATACCTTTTTAATAAGTGAAGATAGAAAGCAAACTGTAAGTATTGTACTTAGTATTCATAATTTAATAATTATTATTTATTTTTTATTTTTCCTTCATAATTAAAATAAATAATACAAATTCAAATGATAATACTCCTTGGGTGACAATACAACTTATCTCTTGACAATAAGATTAGATTACAAATTTAAACTTAACTTCCTTAATTACAACAAATGTCTTCCTAACAAGTGAATCCAAGGAAAATACAAACCAATTTTCAGTCCTCTTCATGAATCTAAACAAGAATTTTAAAAAGAGAGAGTATTCCAAAGGGAGAAACTTTCTCACCACCCTACCAAAAATGGCATTACCAAGAAATTTCAAGGCTCTAACCATTCCCCCAAGCAAAAAGAAACATTCAAAACCCATTTCACTCAAATAAGACAACTCATATATAAGAATAAAATAAAAAATCTCAAACCACTGAAACCCACTAAATATTTCCAACTCTCTAATAACTCAAGACCCCCATTTTTAATCACACACTACTCACTAATTACCTTGATGGATTAATACTTTTACCATAACTTTCACAAGCCGATACTACAAGAAGCCTTACACAAATTAAGAGTGTTCACAAAGAAGAAAAATAATGGTAGAGGGAGTTTGATGGACTTATCTCTCTACATGAGTTGTAGGGATGAAGCCTCCTCTTCTTCAAGGAATTCCAAAACTTAATCTCCAACCTTGCAGTGCAAGAACTCCTATCTCTCCTTCTTCAAAACCCAAGTATGGAAAAACAACAAAATATGAATGAGAAAAAAATATGTCTCTCAAGCTTAAGGAGAGGTATATGTAAGGAGTATCATACACCACGCATCCACATCCAATGGTAGAGTGATGTGTGACCTCCTTCACCCTCCCTTATCCTCATTCAAAAATCTAGACAAGGTCACATTCATCCCATGTGCTCACACATGTGTGAGACCTAGGGAAGAGGGTTGTGTTTGAAATAACCCTTCATCCAAACCTTGTTAAGAGAGTTTGGATGGTGACAAGTCTCCATCCATCTCCCCATATTTCAAAACTCATCACTTTTTTTGAAAGGACCTTTTCAAGGGTCAATTACATAACTAAAGGAAAAGTTCACTTGTTCAATAATCCCCCACCCAATAGGCATATACTCTAGGGGTCTATTTTCACACTTAAACAAAGAAAATTGACCCTTTAACCCATTTCAAAATCCTTTTAAAATTAAAATATGAAATTGAAACATAGAAAAAAGACTTGCATCCCTCACACCACTTGCACAATGTAAAAATATCATAATCAAATGAAATAATTCAACAAGTTAAGATAAAATTGACTCACAACATTAAACCGCAAGGTAAAGCTAAACTTGGCTTACAAACATTAAACCACAATATTTAACCCTTCCTCTCTAGGGCACAAGGTCACACTTAGTACTTCAATAAATGAAGTATTTGGGAAAGGGTTTTGATGATTATACCTTCTTCCCCATTGGAATTAATTTCTTGCATGTGTCTCCATAATAATATTTTCAATATATAAACAAGATATATCCTCATAATAAATCACATTATTTGTAAATATCGCTAAGATAAACTTTATGATTGAATTGAAAATAACTCACCTAATTAATGCCCTATGCATTTTAATAAAGAAATTTGAATCTACCTTCAAAGCAAGTGACATCATTACAATTGAATCTATCCTTTATATTTCCTACCTAGTCTCTCTTTGATCAATACCTTATTATTGAGACTTATCATTCATTAAAATTTCAGATGTATCACTTACCACCTCTACTTACCAAAGGTTCACCTTTATCTTGTTTAGTGTTACCTTCATTCATACCTATATACCATTGTTTATTTATCTTCTTTATCCACTCGAAGAATGTCAAAGTTTTTAGTCCCTCTCATGACTAGTATCCAACTCAAAAAATGTAACACATTAGTAATCCATTGAGCTAAATCTAGACATAACATCCTCTCTTACTTCTTTTTAAATCACTTTCATTCATTGTAAGATGTCTTGTGACTTAAGATAAATTTCATATTATAAAACTCAACCTTAGTTAGAATAGATGGCTAATATTCAAATTTTGATACTTTAAGTAATTTGCATTAGATTTATAAGCTATATTTAAGAAGCTAGAAGATACATAGTGTAGTCATTTATATTTGGTAATTTCATTTGAGTATGGGGAATGTTATGAGATACATGAATTAATAGTTTGTCTTTAATTTCCTTGTTACACATTCACGTCATGACATTAGAGAGAGAGAGAGAAATTCCCATAAAGTGCATCAATATGACTAATGATATCCACAACTTCCCAAGATAATCTTGTATAACTTTATCAATTTTAATCTATTTAACTACTTATAATGGTACACACAAAAGAAAATGGAGTCATAATTTACATGCACAAGAAAGGGCCTTATATCCCCCTCCCCTTATCTTATAATTCCTCCTAGAAGTCACTAAGGTACAAGGACATAATCCCAAACATAGTAATACATAGGTTATTGAAGACGAGAGATCTTATTTATTAGATTGGTGAAATAACCAAGTCATGGAGAAAATGCACTTAATAAATTATATTATCCGTAATGTGTACAAGAATAATATTGATCTCAAAAGTGATATAGTAGAATATTCTATTCATCTTAAACATAATACAAGATGTCAACTCTATCCACATAGTTCCTATGTTATTAGTATGATCATCCATGATTAATTTATACAATGCATACCAAAACCATTGTAATTCTCTCATCATTTAAGAAATTTTCAACTATCAATAGTCATTCTTCATAATTTAATATTTAATTAATGTATCATTAAATAAATATTTTAATCATCTACCATAATGGTCTCATATTCTACCACATTTAAGGAAACACATAATTTCTCTTTTTTAGTCACAATTTTTTATCACATAGATCACAATTATCCCATATTAATCGACTACTAACCAACTACATACATCATGGCTATTTCTACACAATTCACATCATAAGGCCCACACAATGGGGTTTACAAGGATGAATGGTTCCAAATAGGTCTTGTAGACATGTAAAAATGACCTAACGTATATCACACATCTTGAATGACATTTTTCCATTATAAGCATCATTATCAGTAATCTAATTGCATTTCACATCATTTACATCATTAAACCCTATTTTCCTCTATTAATTGATTAATATTTAATTAATTAATTAATTCACCATTTCATCATTAATCTAACTTTATTCCTCCTGATTAATTAAATTAATGTGAGTTATTTAATTATGTCACTAATATACCCTATTCATCTAAATCAATTAAATTGTTATCATTAATAATTTAAATTACATCACTTTCCCTTCTCTAAACTTGAATAATTAAATTAATTATTCGAAATCATTTAGCATGTCAACAAACAAATACATATTTATTTGTTAAATTCAAACATGACATGCACATTTATCTCCAATATTAATTAATTATTCAACTAATTAATTATCCTCACCCCTTTTGTGATTGAGAAAATCATTACCACTGCTTTCTCACTCTAATCGGTTGACTAACTCATCTATTAGAACTTCAATCCCACTAACCACTCAATATATTCCTCAATCCCACTAACCACTCAACTTGATTTCTTCAATCCCCCCAGTCATTCCAATCTAATTCCACTAATCATTCCAATCTATTTCCTCTCAACAGTTCTTAATCGTTGATCATGATCTCTTACTACGAAATCTCGATCGTTCATCTCAAAACATGAAATCTATATAGCGACTATCTTCATTCTCAAAAACCATTGGAGAATCTATAGATTTTATACAACAAAGTCATGTTGAATTGACATTCAAATTCTTGAGAGATTTTACACACATCTTCAATCACCATTAACAATCTTTAAAGATTTTACAACATCAAAATGGAGGCTTTGTATTGATCCAAACGTAATCCATCAATATGAATACAACTTTGACATGGTATAGTAAGACTTGTTTTGTTTTGGATTCATTTAAGTTTCTTAGTTGCTTATTTGTTTGGATTCATAGTTTTACATTTTGTATTTCATGAGTATGGGTTTGGAATTTGATCTTGTTTGAATTAATTTGTTTAATTCATTCATTGTTTTCCTATGCTATATTTCCCCCTTAAAACAACTGGCATGCCAAGTAAGGGCCTAAGTTCTTAACACTAATCTTTTAATGAGTTTTGTAAGTAGTTACAGGTTTCAAAATGCTAATGTCTTTTGTAGGAAATGTTATTGATAATTGAAATGTGGAAGTTCCAAAATTTTCATGCAATCACTTTCATGATTTTACCGTGGTTGTACTTTTCTTGACTGCTATCGTACTAAATAGGTGCATTATTGTCATTTTAACCTCTGTTGTTTGTTTTGTATCAAGTAGGTTTCTAACAAATTTCACTTATATAGGGTTGTTATTGTCTTAAATAGGTATGTGGTTGTACTTTTCTTGATCACTATTTCGTGATTTGGCCACAATTGTTCCAAAGAAAAAGTTTGATACTGTACTAAATAGATCCGCTATTGTTCTATTTTCTGACGTGACTCAATCTGCAAGTTTTTTTTATTTTTCTATTTTCCTAACCCTAATGATTGATTAGTTGTTGTGTTTGGTAAGTTTCTAACGTTGTTGGTACAACCCTTGCAGTATTATGGCACGCTTTTCATGACAACAACTAGCACTTTGATTGCAGATTTGGTGAACGGTCCAAGGCCATTTCAATTTTAAAATATTTTTTAGTTAGAACACATTTCAATTTGGTGCTCTTAAAACTGAATCTCACATTTCATTTTCATGTTCTTAAAACTGAAAAATACAAATCTCGCATTTTATTCCAAGGTGTTCTTAAAGTTGAACAATACAAATCTCACATTTCATTTGTTGTTCTTAAAACTTAACAATAGAAATCTCACCTTTCATTTGGTGTTCTTAAAACTGAATAAAGCAAATCTCACATTTTCATTTTGGTGTTCCTAAAACTGGACAAGAAAATCTCACATTTTGTTTTAGTGCTCCTAAAATCAAATGTTTTTATTTTTACGTTGTTAAAACCAAATTAGTTTCATTTGTTGACGCTATTAAGATGATCAACGCAACTAGAAATATTCAATTTGGTGAACATATAAAATTGAAAAAATCATTTTTTATTTGCAAATTGATATATCTTGCTTGAAGTCTAAAATTCTTTGAATTTGGTGTACCTAAAAATTGAATTGGTATCTTAACACACTTCAAATTTTGGGCTTAAAAATAAACTGTTATGAATTGTACATCGTGTTCATCGTTCTTGGAAAACCAAGTGTCTATCCTCTCCCCTCGCTTCTTTTGACAATCTTGGGTGACAAAAAGCACTTTGGGTTTCACAATCATTTATTTTCATCATTACCTTTAGATTGGACCTACCTAAGAGACACATCCCAAAAGGAGAACTTGAAGGTGACCTAAAGTAGAATTTCCCTCAAGCCGCTATATAAGTGATTTTAGAAAAATCCAAGATTTAACTGGTATTAGCTTTAGCCATGTGGTTCCATTTAGAATGGGGAGGTACCTTTGTGTATAAGTGCCCCTAGTAGGAGTGATTAAAGTCTTAAGTGGCTTACTATGCACTCATCGGGTATCTTGATCCCTTGAGCAATGACTAAGAGCTTTAAAATAGTTTTACCCACCTTTTGATTGAGATATTCTACTTGGAGACACAATTCAAATCAAGAGATGTGCATTGTACTCTGAAGAAATTCACTCACCATAAGAAACTCCCTTGAGTTGAGATAGAAATCCCTGACTTAGTATAAGCTACTCGTATCTTGCTACTTGTAGCTTTCTAGGGAGAGGGTGATTGGGTCATCCTTCCATTCCAAGAGGCCCCTATCTATCCACTCTTGAAAGACTTAAGTGTATAAATCCCGAAAGTGTTTCCCTACCTTACTTTGAAGGAGCTTCCAAATTGTGGGCCTGAAAGTGTTGCCATTGGCCAATTTGACCTTAGGGATAAAATGCTTGATATGTTTTTGATGTTGTTACCAATTTAAACATGGGCTAATTTTGGCCCCTTATCATCAAAAATTATGATCAATTTTATACACTTTTATTTACGTGCTTTATCACTTGCCAAATCTCAAATAATATTCTCAAAACAATCAGATCAACCAAATATCTCAAAATTGCAAACTTTTCCAACAAATTGTTGTTAAACAAAATAGGAAAATCTGGAAATAGGGCCGCTATTGACATTCTTGCCACTTATGTCCTAATTTTTTTTGCTACTGTACTAAATTTTGACTGTTCTTATCCTAAAATTTGACTGTTATTGTCCTAAAATATTATCGCTTCTATCAAAATGGCAGCTATTGTGCTCACTAGTTCACCAATCAAAAGAATTGAAGCAAAGACCGCTCTTGATAAGCCTATTGCAATTGTCTTGACAAAACAATAGCTATTGTCCTAGAAATTATCACTTCTATCAAAATTTCTGCTATTTTATTCTCTACTTACCAGTCACAACTTGAAATAGAAACCGCTATTGCTCAAATTTTGACCACTAACATCTTGTGTTCCAACTGCTACTATTCTAAAGATTGTCTCTATTGTCCGATTTTCTAGTGCAAATAAGAATTTATCCAAAATTTGTAAATCTTTCATCCTATGAAACAAAAACAATCAGATCTGCACCAAATCATATCAACATCTTTCCATATCTTTTTACAAATCAAAACATCAACCTAGTTTTAGGACATAAATCAAACACAACTTCGATTATCCTCTTGCTCTTATTTTCTAAGATATCAACATTTTCTTGCAACCTCAAGGCTAGTTCAAGTAGATCGTCAACATATCCTCTAGAGAAAAAATAGAGTAAAATATTGGTCCAAGTCTTGTACACTTTGTGTCCCAAAATTAGCATCATATCAAAAAATCCACCAAAATCACTCATACTTTAGAGTCTTGAGAATCAAAACATACAATCCATAGCAAACCATCAAAAAGCCATTACCAAAAGTTTTTCACACATTATACTTCATTCTAAAACAAAAAATCACAAAAACAAAACACCATCCCATTTCATAAATAGTGGTCACCAAATTCACCAAGGTCTTAGACTTGTTTATGAAAAAAATGAGATCTCAACACAAGAAAAAGATGGAAGCCAGCAAGAGTAGTTCTAGTGCACCCAAGATGAATACCAGTAATGAGGAGCCTCAATCATGGGGTTACAATTTGAATGACCTTACAACTCCTCAAAGAGAACCCATGTTTAAAGCAACACAAAATCAACCACCTAGTAATGAGGAAGTACTCCTTAGACACCAAAACATGATTCACAGTCAAAATTTACTTCCAAATCCCAAGGACATGATCATAGAAGAATATGATAGTGATGAAGAAATTACTGACGAAAAAATATCAACATACTCTCAAGATCCTAAAATGCAAAAACTTATGGACAAAATGCTTGGGAAGAATGTAAACCAGTATTTCCTCACACTAGCACAAAGTGGTGCTAAACTACCCATAGACTTCAATGTAGATATTCTTAAAGATTCTAACCTCATTGCATTGGGAGATCAAATGGTGGTTAGATAGATACCAAAACCAATGGTGGATCCCAACATACCACCCTTATTTTCACAAAATAATGACCAAGTTAGAATGCAACCTATGGATAACCCATTTTTTAGGAAACTGTCACAAATTGAACAAGCAATGGTAGCTCAAAAATATCAAGGAAATTATACACAAAACATGCCACAAGAAACCTCATGTATTGACCCTTCAAACAACACAAAATATCAACAAGGGAAATCGTAATAAAATCCCCAACAACAAGGTGTACCCCAAACAAACTATCAAGGTACCCTTCAACAAAATCTCCAACAACAAGGTGTACCCCAAACAAACTATCAAGGTACCCTTCAACAAAATCCCCAACAATAAGGTGTACCCCAAACAAACTATCAAGGTACCCTTCAACAAGATACCCAACAACAAGGTGTACCCCAAATTAACTATCAAGGTACCCTTCAACAAAATCCACAATAACAAGGCATACCCCAAATGAAGTATCAAGGTACCCTTCAAAAAAATCCACAACAACAAGGTGTACCCTAAATGAGCTACCAAGGTACCCTGCAACAAAATTCACAACAACAAGGTGTACCCCAAATAAACTACCAAGGTACTCCTCACAATCCAAAACAACAAGGTGTACCCCAAACATACTACCAAGGTACCCTTCAAAATCCACAACAACAAGGCATACCCTAAATGAACTACCAAGGTACCCTTCAAAGTCCACAACAATATAAGGGTATGTGCAGGATCATGATGAACCAAAAAGTGGCGATATGATGGGTATGTGTAGGGTATGTGGCTGATGACTTTTTTTTTACCCAAAATTGATGAAATGAAAATGGTTTTTAAAGGAGATTCTTAGCTTTCCACTAATATAAATTATTCTTTACTTTGAATTTAATAAATAATTATTATTCATTTTCTATTTGAATTACAACTAAAGTCCCGATTGATAAGTTGATTGAAAAACATCTATAGCTTTCAAATAGTATCACATTTTTTGAATTTGAAACATGTGTCACATTCTATGCTTCGCATACTATAGGATTAATTAAAAAAAAAATGAGTTTCATGAATCTTTGACCAAGTTAAGGTGGTTAGACATACAAGTTTTTATATTTTTTAAAAGTTGTAATAAAAATTTAATTAATTATTTACTTGGAAAAAAATTACAAAAAAATATGTTTCACATCCGACATTAGTCCTCTACTTATATCTAAAATCTATAAATATTATCATTTTATTGTGTTAGGGTGGTCAGACAGACACCTACTTCTTTTTTTCCCTGAAATTTAAGTACTACTGCATTGAAATTTCAAATTGTCACCAAATAGATTTTTTTAAAAATAAACCTAGTAGTTTAGAAACTACATTCAATTTGCTACAGATTCTATTCTTACATATTTTTGAAATAATATAGATAACTTATTCAAATTTTTATGTCAAGTTTCCTAACTCTAATTTTTCTGAATTTTTTACCACTTAAGGGCCTATTTTTTCCATGATGATCCTGCACATACCCATAATGTACCCCAAATAAACTACCAAGGTACACAACATCAAGGTAGACCCCAAATACATCATCAAGGTATTCCTCAACAACAACAAGGTATACCACAAACACACCACCAAGGTACTCCTCAATAAAGTCCACAACACCAAGGGACACCACAAATGAATTACCAAGGTACACCTCAAACACAACATCATGGTATTGCACAAAACTAAAATCAAACTCCTATTCCACAATAGCAAGGTATACCTCAAACGCAATATCATAGTATCCCTCAAAATTAATATCAAGGAGTTCAACACAATCAATACCAAGGAGTACCTCAATATCAATATCAAGGTGTACCACAAACTCAACATAATTACAACATGTAATAAGGACTCAATCCTCCATATACACAACATGGGCCTCAAGGTCCCATACCTACACAATATCCCATTTATGACCAAATGAATATAATAGGACAACAAGGATACAACACACAAAATCCCCAAGCAAGCGCACCAACCAATGACATAAACGTGCAATTACAAACCATCAACCAAAGAATATCCGACATAAAAATTGGAAATCCAAATAAGAGCTATGCTCTACAAGATTATTTTCCATATCCTTTTGATTTAAACTTATCCATGATACCTTTCCCCAAAGGATTTGAAATACCAAAATTTGACAAGTATAGGGGAAGAGGTGTAGTGTCCCTCTGTCTCGGCCACCTTTGAATTTTGAGTAAGTTGTTTATTGGTTTTGTTGAAAACAGTTTTATCTTTCATATATATATGCACATATGTTATAGTGGAGTAAAAGAACGAATTGATCTATGGCAATTAAATGTTTTATATTGTGATAATTATTTGATTATATTAAATAATGGAATTAGGAATATGTTTTAAATAGTTTTTCTTTGATCATTTTATAAAATTTCTCGAGTATATCCATATATATATTTAAGTAGCAATGCTCTAACTATTAACATTTTACCATTACATATTATCTATTCTATTATTTTTCTATTACACTTGGAAGTGTAATCATCTTCTTCGTTATTGCATTATTACCGCTTGAAAAATTTAGCTAATATTCAAGTAATGAGAGACATATATTTGATGAGTTAAAATTCGTTGAAATTTCCTAAGCAAAATTTACTTGTGTTTTCGTTGGGGAAATGGGGTTTATGCTCTTTGGTTTAGAAGCCATAACACGATTTAGGTAAAAGCATGTCCTTTTCGTGGGAGGAAAGAGAATTTATTTTTAAGAATAAAACAATTTAAAATAAGAAAGTTTTGGACATTATTCTAAAATTACTATTATTCTTAGAGGAAACTTTAGTCTTTTATTTATTTATTTATTTTAAATAGACCCCACTAAAATAAATAGATCTAATCTACATGATTTGATATTATCATAACTAGCTTTTTTTTATATCAGTGATAAAGTAAAGATAGAAATAGATAAATAAATAAATGGAAAAGAAAAGAAAAATATAAATATAAATAATATAATAAAACAAATATTAAGTTTTCCTTCACCAAAATAGTTCATACACCTATTTTCTAGAAGTTTCTAGTGTTTGAAAGCTTCTAAAGCTTTTAACTCACATCTGTCCATTGCATGGGCTGGAGCATTTTACTCTCTTCACACCTGTCAATTGCATTTTTTTTTGGCTTGAAAGTTTCTAAAGCCATTTTAATTTTGGGGGGAATAAGCGGGAGAGGTGTGGAGGTTCTGACGAAGAAAAAAAAAGCGAAAAATCTTCCTGAGGTTCCCTAAGAATATTCAAGCCAGAAGAAGAAAGGTAAGTAATAATACCTCTACTCATTTTTATGGCTAGTCTGATCACTAGAGAGCTTAAACTTAAACTCCATATGCAAATAGCCAATTTAATTCTTGTTCCAACAACTACAATTCTAATTTTTGCTCATTCTTTTTGTGTTTTCTCTGGCATTAGTTTTTCACCAGTCCTTTCTATGTTATTTTCTCTATTACCCTCATTTGTATGTGGAAGTATTGTTGTGTTAGTTTTCCGTTTTTGTTCTATTTACCAGCCTTATGTCTGAAAACCATTTTTAACTCAGTAAATGATATCTCTATAAAAAATTTAAAAAAAAGTTGTAAGACTCTTGTATTGCGCTCAAGAATCTGGTAGCCTAAAATTGGTTCTTTGTTATTAAATAATGGGTAAAGAAAATTTATGGGTTCCAATAGCTGCAGCCCTCAATGAATGAGGAAAATTGTAGCAATATTTATTTTCACATTTCCTTGGGAACTATATAGATGTGTCATAGGTTAAGAATTTGGCAGTTTAAATAAAAGAGACAACTCTTAGTTGAATAAAATCCTTGGTTTGCTGAGTGTAGCTCACTTCTTTTTTAAGATGTTTTGTCATTTGAAATATGATAGGCTAAAAACCTTCTGAAGAGCATTATTAATATGTTGTTATATATTCCAATTTGTAGCCTTTGGGGAATAATCTTTAGCAGCCATTGATTTGTACTCAGTGCCCAGCTACAGCCATCATGGTTATTGATTGCTCTAACTCTATCTTTCATTTGATTAGTTGTGTCAGTAGGCAGAAATTATTTACAGCCTATATAAGTGGAATTTGCAGCTCCATGTTATTAATAATATAAGGGAATATTTATTGATATATATATCAACGATTTCTATTGTAAAAAAAGAAAGAAAGAAAAGAGAAGTATATTTTTTTTATTTGTTGTTTCAAGCCTATTGTATTTTATTGGCATTTGTTGGTATTTGTTGGTATTTGTTGGGTTTTATGAATTTTGGCGTGCTGCAATCTAGAAATAAGGTTTCTAGTGATGGTTTTAGAGTATGTTTATTAAAATCAAAATTACCGCCAAGTTCCTAATAATGTACACATTTAGGTTTTGACATCACGACATCCTTTACCGCACATACTTAAGTGTGTGTGTGTGTGTGTGTATATATATATAACAGCTTTGAGTAATTTTTTTGAATTTGGAAAATACCACGCCGCCTTCATCTACCAAACCAATTTCTCTAGCTGATTTTAACCTATTTTTGAATGGCTCTTTCATTCTATTTTAATCGTTATCTATAGAGCACTGCATTTTGGCATATTGAAATTTGTAAGTGAAATTGTTTTTTAAAGTGTTGTATTCATCCTACTAAGGATTCGATGCCATACATGTATGAATCCTATTTATTTTGCTATTACATTTAAGATTATTTAGTTTTCATCCTAAGACTTAAGACTTAGTATAGGGTTTCTTTAATTCTAAGGAAATTAGAATGAAATCAAATATCCTTGGAACACCAAAGCATGACCATTAGTGATGCAGGAGCATCCAGTGGTGTAAGGGCAATCTTGCATCACCCAAAAATAGTTAAATTTCAAGTTTCTCATTTTTTAGATGTTTTTACATTTTTGGATACCCTTTTCATCATAATGACATTCCCAATTTATGGTTTTTATTTTCTATTCCTGGGTTGAAAGATATTGCAGTTTTAGTTCCCTAGATTTGCACCTGAAAATCTTCCGAGTTAGATTTGAGGCACTTAGAGTTCCCAGAACAGCCCCGAAACTTTCCAAAACTAGCGTAGAAAATTTTGAGCACGTTATTAACTTTGATACCTTTCCAACGGTTCAAACGGTTCGCGAATCGAAGTCCCGGATCAAAAGTTATGGCCCCGGGAAGTTGGCGCACTTTCTATAAGATACAATTGCAAATGTACTTTTGAAATTTGAACTTCAAGTTGTAATTTTCGGCGCCAAACCACCTAAACTCAAATTTTAATGTTGTTTTGGCTCCAAACTAATGAGGAGCTCTATTTATGGGTGGGTTTCTAATTTTTGGGTAACTTTTTGGGGACAAGCTCGCATATTGCGAAAGGGTTATTCTGTAGCTTTTTGTAACTTGCATGTGTTGTAGAACTTAGGGATTTGAGATCCTCTACATGTAAGAAGCTCCATTTTCTGAATAATAAAATTATTCTCTTGTTTGTGGGTTATTTTTTAAGTCTCGGGCTGCACCCTCATCAATTAGAGTTTCCAAGTTAAGAATAGTTGCTAATTTTCATTAAGCTCTATACATATGTATATTTTGTAATAATGGTTACTAGTTGGAAACTTTGATTTGATGGTGATCAGGTGATAAATATAATTTACTTGAATATAAGTCAAAATAAATATATATCTTATTATACTTATTTTAATCATTTGAATTAATAGGATCTTGTAGCTGAAATTTTTAAACACTGGTATAATATTGTGGGTTATAGTACGTTCTATGGATTTTGTTAACTTAAATAGTATGAGTAGAATTAAAGTTTTTGTATAATTGATTTAAGCACTTAGAATAAGTAAATCAATCGTTGTGAATATTGAGTGGCTTAATGGCTATATGAGTTGGTTTATTTATTAAAATGTATTTTATTAAGGGTGTGAAAATATGTGTTGAGACATTTACGAAATATGAATATATAACTTCTTTAGGTATTTTAAAAGACTTCTTAATGAACGAACAAGTAAATGTAATAATCAGAAAACTTAGGAATCAAATAAGTAAATATTGATGATTAAAAGATGTAATTAAGTAGAGTGAATTAAAGTTTATAGAATAGAATTTTAAATTTATAAGTAATCTTTAATTATATTATTATGAAAGAAAGGTATTTCATAGATTAAAATTAAAGAGTTAACTATGACAGATTTATAAAATAAATGCAATAGAACATATACGAAAAGTTATTTGATTTAATAGATAAATGAGTTGGGAGATAGAATAGGGGAAATTGATTAATTAGTTTTAGGAGATTGATTTCAATATTTAGAAGCTAATAATATAAATAGGATGGATATTGGTTGCAGTGATATTTAATTAAAGGATCTTGATTTGAATAAATAAAGTTACTAATTGTTAGTATGAAATCTTGTTGTGTAGTTAGTCATCATGTATTAAGGATGATGAAGTATAGAATCCTCACATTTATTAGTTTAAGAGGAAATATATGTGCTTTTAGAATATTATTAGTTATTGTATCTAATTTAAAATGGTAAGGTAGGTTAAAAATATTAACTTGAGATTTTTTTTAATATAATGGAAATTAAAATATGAAGTATATATTTACTTCTTCTTATATGTTCTTTTATTTGGTGTTTTAATTTTGAAGTATTAATTTTGTGATTTTTTTTAATTCTTTTATATTTCTTTTAATTTAAGAATTAAATAAACATTATTTTAATATCTAATTCCTCACATCTTATAGAATTATCCTAGGAACAATGATTCTCTTTTTTGTATATTCTAGAAACCATGGGTAAATCAGGAACAATGATGCCCTAGGCAATATATTAACAAAATATTAATGTTGTGTTGTCAAAACCATACCATTATTGATTATGTTAGTTTATTATTTAGATTATAATGTATTACAGTGGTGGACATATATATATATATATATGTCATCTTTCTATTGTTGTTAGCACTTTAAATGATCCTTGAAATGGTTTCACACATTAAGCTAACTTTTCATAATTTTATTAAGTTATAGAGTTCAAGTGTTATTTGTTTGAGTTATACATGATTGTTGATAATGATTTGATATCTATTGAAAGTTTATTTATATTGATGAAATGGGTATATTGTATAGTTTTATCCTTAATTTTATAATCAATAATTTTGATGATTGATTTGATTTGGAATTTAAGGTTGATACAAATTATGGCAATTGTTATGTATGGAGTTGTTTATATTATCATTAATTCAGTTGAAGGTCTCGTTATGATATTGCCTCTTTTATTCCTCTCTTGTCATTTTGCTATTGCGGAAGTTATATAGTCATTTTGTGGGTCCCTTGATGTGAGTCTACATGTCTGTTTTAATTATGATCGAGGGGACTTTATGCAGTGACTTTCTGGCAGTCATATTTTGTGTTGGTTGGGAACCCGAGGTGTTTGAAGTACCCTCAATGGGAGTTTATGGATTTTCAGTACTTTTAGGCTTCCAAAGGAAATTGAGAAACTTGAATTTTATTGATTTTCCATGGTTGGACCTTTGTGATTCATTGATCTTATTTCTAATTTTTTTGAGTTTTGTGGGTGGTACCTCCTTTGTTCTTGTTTCAGTGCTATGGAATGGGTTTGCGAGATGGTTCTTGCCTCGCATGTTATGTGATATGTAATCCTTGATTTTTATGTGAGATGATGTACACCCCTTGTGTGTTTTGGTTTGGTACCCGTAGGGAGTGGCTCTTCATGGGGGTCCAACACACAAGGGGATTGTTAGGGTAATCCATGGAAGAGTTTCCTAAACAAGTGATAATATAATTAATGAACTAGTAGGTTTGGGTAGATAAACACTAAACAAGATTAATTATGAGCCTCACCCATACCATTAGTGCTTTCACAGGCTAAGGATGGGATGAGAAGACCTGGTTGGTAAGATCACTGCCTTGTCCTCACGAAAGGTAAGTGGTCCCGCATGAGTCACCCTATGGAGTGGTTGCCTTGAGATAGGCAGCCTGGATAACCATAGATGAAGGTGGTACCTTGTGATAGGTTGCCTGGCTAATCCATGTAAGGCCATGCGATGACACTTTCCTATAGTACCCATTTATTTTCCTTGTTTGGTTGCCTCTGGAAGTGTTGTTGAATTGTTGATGTTGTTGAGGCTATTGGTTCTTGGTGTTTTATGTTGAAGCCTCCAAGTTCTATCTTTTAGTGTTGCACACATGCCTCATGAAAACTTGATTGATGTTAATGAAAGGTGCCTTGATACTTATTGTTGGTTGATATTGTGATTTTATTTGAAGGCTTTGGATCCTATTGTTGTTGGCACCTCTTTGGGTTATTTAGTGTTGATCTATAATATTGGCATTTGGTTTTGTTGGAATTTCCATTACTTTGTCCTAGTTATGTGTTGATGATGTGAGATGTAGTCTTGCGTTGTTGTTGCTCTTGTCATGGAGTCTCATTTTCTATTATTCACCTGATTGTTTTGGGTGTGGGTCTCTCTTGTCATCTCCTAGCATGGGGGGTGGGTCTTCAGACCCACATGGTTGGGTGGAACGTGCTATGCACCCCATTGGGTTCCTAGGTTGTGTTCATGTTATGGAAGTGGATACAGAGTTTCCAGAGCTTCACTTGGTTGAAGACTACTCTTCACTTTGTACCTTTTTCTTCTTTGGTGTATCATTTTTATTTGACGTATCTTTTCCTTTGCATGATAGGATGTATATGTACTTTGGAAGTGATTTAATGTACTCCTAGAGTGATGTAATGTACTCCTGAAACGGTTGTAATGTATTATGGTGTCCATGATGTATTGTATTTGTGGAAATATGCTCCACCATTGTAATTTTGATCTATGAATTGAAATGTAATAGAATGATGTATATATCCTTTATATTTCCTTTGACCATGGATGGTTATATATTATCTTTAGGTAATCTTGATTCATTTTTCATCGTCATGGTTTTAGTTTTAAGATTTTTTGATGTCATCTCATGTACCCCAGAGGATGTAATGGTCTTTGTAATTGTATAATTTCCTTATATTTAATATATTTTCATGTTCATCTGATGTATCGTTCGACTTTCAAAAAAAAAATTGTGGCAATTTATTGTTTCTATTGTTCTTTGGGGTTTGCACGGTGGGGTGTCACAAGAGGGATCTAATAGAGCACATGCACAAATTTTTAGTATCTTGTATGGATCTACAATGAAATGATACCTACCTAATAAGGAATTTTCCACGAAGTCTCGGTGGGACCACTATTAAATGGTTCACTCATCTACCACCTGGTATCAAAACATTTGATGAGTTGTAAGATAAAAATTTTAACCATTTCTCATACAACATAGAGCAGGATATAACGATCATGGATCTCTACAAAATCAAACAAAGTCAAGGAAAATAATTTTCTTTGTATCTATAGAGATGGAGACACAAAGCCAACAAATGTAAATGGCCCATTCCTGACAAATAGCTCGTAGACATCTTTATCTCAAACGTACACGTTGATATTAACTACCAACTACCAACTCATTGTGTTGTGTCCTAGCAACTTTGAGGAGACTATTGAAAATGGTTTGCTAATCGATAGAGCTCTCATCGCAAGGGGAGTAATTAAACTTTACAACCCTAAGGATCAACCTTCTACCTCAAATGACAAAACCAAGATATGGTTGAAAAACAAAATTGTAACCAATCATGGGGTGGTTGATGCTAAGGTTGTATGAAACATATAACCTTCCAACATACCACAAAATCATGTTCAAAAAACACAATAGAGCTACACTACAAACAATTCACCAAACAACCAACCCAATTATCCACATCACAATCAACTCAATCATCTCAGAACAACCAACCTAATGACCAACAACAAAATTGAGGACAAGATAATGAAAGGAGACCACCAAGACAATATGACCAACCTAGAAGGAAACACACCCCATTGGGAGAACCCCTTGAGGTAATCATGCATAAATTGGTCTAGAAAAACCTCATCAAGATTAATGAAAGAAAAAACTATGAGGAGCCAAACTTCAAACCCCTTGGTATAATGAGAACAACAAATGTGAATTTCATAAAATCAAGGGATATACCACCAACAATTGCATGAGGCTCAAAAACATTATGCAAGACTTAATCGAAAAAGGAGAGGTCGACATACAACATCGTCCTAGAAATAAAGACCTAAAAATCTACAAGGATCCAATCCTCGACTATTCTAGGGGAAACAACAAGGGTAAAGGGAAATATTTGTTGAACAGGACAACTGAGAGGGGGGTGAATCAATTTTCACCAAATCAAACATCTTAATCATTTAACAGAACAAGATCCAAATACTAGATAATTGATTAATCAATAAGTGTGAAAACTCATAGTCATCACATAAACATAGTAACACCAAATTTACGTGGAAAACCCAATAAGGGAAAAACCACAATGAGGATTAACTCACACTATAGAGAATATCAAAACTGATTACAAAAAGGCTCACTGCCTTAAATAAGGCTCACTGCCTGAGATAAGGCTCATTGCCTACAATAAGGACTCATTGTCTGAGCTCACTATCCACAGGGCTACAACCCAGAGATACAAAAGATGGCTCACTGGAAGAATACAAAATTTATGGCTTACTGCCAAAAATGAACTGATGAATTACACCTTTCTTGTGCTAAATTCAGCTCTAGATGGAGCTCTATAAAGGTAGTATTGTATATTAGTAATCACTCAATAATTATGTTCTGATCACACACTTATTGTCTTCACCTGCTTCACTTATTCTGATCTCCTACATTCGCTTTTTCACTTCCTTTCTATTATACACTTTTTTTTCTCTATATCCTTCTCGCTCTCTTCTCTTTTCCTTCCAGAGAGACACACATATATACATGTGTATATCTTACTTATCAATTAGGTTGGCCTTGTATACAGTTAACGCATTTCTTATGCCACCCAAAACATCCATAGGGCATAATTAGTATTGCACAACATGCTAAGTCATCCAAGATCTTCAAATATCTAAATCATAGCTTGTCTTCATGGTAGGAACCATACCTCAAAACCAACACACCAAACCACATATAACGGTCATCTTCAATGGGAAATAACTTCCTATAAAAAACTCATACATCCAGTACTGTGTTGACATCAATGAAAACCTACTGACATTAATGACAACCATTTGATGCAACCTTCAACTTCCAACAAGATTACCGTAAGGAAAACCTTTCCTATGATGAACTCATAGGAAACATCTCTCATGATGATCATACCATCTATGTTGTAACCATACTAGATGGAGATCCTGAGTGTAATGTAACTACATGAAGAGGGAGAGTTACAATCCAAGGATCCCCACCCCCAGTAAAATCCACAAATAATCCATCAAATGACTATAGTATTATGGAACAACTAAAGAAAACTCTTGCCTTAATCTCTATCCTTGAGCTTTTGAAGTTGTCACCAGCCCATAAAGAAATATTGGAGAAATATCTAGTCAAAAAATTTGTCCCTAACGATCTTAACACTGATAAGTTTCAAGCCATGGTTGGAAACATCACCTCCACCCATCATTTAGTCCTTTTTGAGAAAGACCTTCCATAAAAATATTTCTGCAATCAAGCTCTCTATCTAGAATTTTGTGTCCATAAACACAAAGTCAAGAGAGTACTTATAGATAACGGTGCAAGCCTAAACATTTGTACCCTAAAATTAGTGAAAAAATTGGGATATTCTGATGATGTAATATATAAAAACAAAAGTATCACAATCAAAGCTTACGATGATATGGAATGAAATTTAGAGGGAAAAATTAAACTTCTCATTCAGATAGGATTAGAAATAGCAAAGACAACATTTCAAGTACTGGATCTTGAGCTACCATACAACCTTCTCTTGGGGAGACCATGGATCCATGCCCTACAAGAAGTCCCATCAACATTCCATCAATGCTTGAAAATTCCTTATAATGATGAGGAAGTTACCATATATGACAACCCCAAACCTTTTCATTATTGTGCCAAATTGGAGGAGAAGTACAAAAATATTCTTTAAATAACCAGCAATGATATATCTTTCCACTTCTTTTTATACATTCACCCATCATCACTACCTTCATCATCCACTACACCTTCATCAACTAAGCCACCTAAATCTAATCTCAAGATCCAAGTGCTTGAAAAGGGCTGTGGGAATACCACTTCAACCAATCCTTTTGCATTGGAATGATTCCCCCAACACCAAAGACTTATGGAGGACCAAAAAAGATCTAACATGTTCAAGCTATTACAATGGAAGTCAAACCTGCCATTTTCACCAAGTGGGGAGACATGCAAGATGAAGAATTGTGCGAAGACCTATCTTCATGTATTTACAAAGAAGAAGGATGGGAAAAACCACTACCTCCCCTTCCTATTGATCAAAATAGTAAAGGATATCAGATAGCCAAAAGCATGGGGTTCATTGGACGAGGTGGCCTTGGTCTACATGGACAAGATAGAAGAGAACCAATTATTATAGGAAAACTCCCAAAGAATCTTGGACTAGGATATGGTTCATGAAATAAGATTACCACAAGTATCGAAAGAACTTCTTATGAGGAAGGAGCTACTTCTAGAACTATTGAGACATCGAATAATTGTGAACATCTAGAAAACTACTTGTATACCCAAAACATGTTTGAAAACATCAATATAAATACCATCACTGTCAAACCTACATCTGATGATGACCATATTGAAATGGATTCCAATGATTATGAATGGGATTCTCTAGACTCTAGTGAGTATAACTTGGATACCCTATGGAACCTTGATAACATTGATACCTCAAACCTAGCTATAACCTCCATAAGCTTTGTTGATACCAATGACAAAATACCCTTTCTTTAACCATAGTTAATAAACTGGGACCAGCAACATCATACACCTATTTTAGACTCATTCCAGAATGATGAGACTATTGCAAAGTTCATGGGACTTCAAACTGATATACCATGAGAAGATCATAAAGAAATTTTTCTAATGGAGCTAGATCAAGGAGCATATTTTGGAGGGGAGATTGTGTCTTCCAGTCGCAAAAATAAAATAAAAAAGTTTAAAAATAAAAAGAGGTCCCCTAAGGAAAACCACAATGTGGCTTTATCAGACCAAGAAAAGAGAAATGAAAACCTCTCTAAGGCACCTGAAGATTAAGGATTCAATATCCCCAGTACAAAATATCAAGAAAAATCAGCACTCTTAGTTGAAGACTTTGAACCTATCAATTCCGGCACAATGGAGACACCAAAAATAACATATCATGAAGCATCATTTGATCTTGAGGAAAAGGTAAACTTCTTAGAATTTATCAGTGAACACAAAATCATCTTTACATTGACATATGTAGACATGTCAGACCTAGATCCATCTTTTGTAGTGCATCACCTAATAGTGTTCCTTGGAGCTAAACCTATCAAACAAAAGCTACTCAATATGCATCCATAGATAGCACTCTTGGTCAAAGTATAACTCCCAAAAATTCTAGACGTGGGATTCATTAGACCTATTGATTATCCTAATTAGGTACCTAACCTTGTACCAATGTTGAAACCCACTGGGGGCATACAAATCTACACTGACTTTAGATATTTCAACAATGAGTTCCCAAAGGATGACTTCCCTCTACCCAACATCGGCATGATTGTAGACCTAACTGTAGGACATGAAATATCATCACCGATGGACAATTTCTCTAGATACAATCAAATAAAGATAACTCTCGAGGACCAACATAAAACAACTTTCACCTATGCATGGAGAACCTTTTGCTAGAATGTCATACCATTCAATCTAAAGAATGCAGGGGCAACCTACCAACGAGCAATGACCACAATTTTACATGATATGGTACACATTTCCATGGAGGATTATGTGGATGACATATTAGAAAAATTATTCATAAGGAAAGATCATCTGGATAACCTAGCAAAGGTATTTGATAGGCTAGAGGAATACAACCTGCATCTCAATCCAAAGAAGTGTGTATTTTGTGTAACTTTTGGAAACTCTTGGGTTACATTCTATCGAGAAGAGGCATTGAGGTAGATCATGCAAAGGTAAAATATATATTATAAATGCCTCCTCCAAAAAAATTAAAACAGCTCTAAAGTCTACAAAATAAGCTACAATCCATCAAGAGATTCATTGCATAGTTAGCAGACAAGTTCCATCCATTCACCCATTTGTTACATAAAGATATAACATTCAAATGGGATGGCAGATGTGATCAGGCTTTCCAATAATTCAAGGATTATTTGCTCACTCCTCTAGTACTAATTCCTCCAATTCAAGATAAGGAAATTATCTTGTATGTATCTACAAAATTGGTAGCTTTACGAGCTCTATTAGCGCAATTGGATGATAATAACAAGGAAAGAGCAATATAATATATTAGTTGAACACTAGTGGGCTATGGAAATAACTATTCACCCATAGAAACAGTGTGTCTATCTATCATCTTTGTATCATAGAAGCTAAGAAACTACATATTAAATAATAAAGTAAAGTTGATATCCAAAATGGATCCCTTAAAGTATCTATTGGCAAAGGCAGATCTAACAGGGAGGATCGCTAAGTGGGTAATGATACTTAGTGAATTTGATATAGAGTACATTGATAGAAAAGACATAAAGGTACAAGTAATAGTAGCTCAACTAGCAAATTTACCAATGGAAGATCATCAACCTCTAGTATTAGAATTTCTAGATGAAAACATGCTTCTAACTAATCAGTCAAGTTGTTGGACCTTGTATTTCGATGGATCACACACTCAACATGGCTCAAGGGTTGGTATCTTATTTCTCACACCACAGGGAGATAATATTCCCAAGGCTTATAAGATTTCCTTTCCATGTACTAACAACATTTTTTAATACAAATCACTCATCACTAGACTCAAGATGCTTATAGAATGGAATGTAAAAGAACTATAGGTCTATGGAGACTCCTAACTAGTCACTAGGAAGATAAATGATCAATATCAGACAAAGGATGATAAGCTTATGCCATAGAAAAGGATGGTGGATAGTTTGAAATAATGCTTTGTCGGAATCACCTTTGAACAGGTTCCTAGGATCAACAACAAAGTAGCTAATGCAATGGCAACAATAGGTTCACTCCTTGACATTGCCCAAAACATTCCCAAATATAAATTTCTCATTGAGAAATTACTTATATCAGCATTTGATATCCTGAAATCATAACTTTTTTTTTATGTTGTTGGTACTAACTCACCTTGGTTTCGGGACACGTTTCTTATATCTAGAATGGTATCATACCCCCTAACTTAATGATAAACCAAAAGAAAACCTTTTTTCTGCAAAACTTCTCGATTCACCATCCTAGGAGACACCCTATACAGATGAAGTCTAGATGGTAAATTATTACGATGTCTCAATGTGGATGAAGCACAAACCACCTTACAAGAAGTGCACAAAGGTATTTGTGGGTCTCACTCTATAGACCTAATCTAGTACAAAATTTGTTGAGAACAGGGTATTATTGGCCCTCAATGGATTAGGAATCCATTCATTACTCAAGGAAATTTCACCAATGTCAATAGCATGGTGATCTTTTTCATGCACTAACATAGGAGCTACAACCTATAAATACACCATGGCCTTTCTTGCAATGGGGACTAGAATTGATAGGAAAGATCTCTCTCGCTTCATCCAATGGGCACAAGTTCATTATCACTACAACTGAATAATTCACAAAGTGGATATAATCCATTTCATTAACTTACATCATAGGAAAGCAAATATCCAACTTCATCTAGAACTATTTGATATGTTAGTATGAAATTCCACAAACTATCATAATGGACAATGGAACCCCATTCAAGAACCAAGATCTCTATGAGCTTTTCTCAAAGGTTTATATCCAACATCGATTCTTGACCCCATACTACCCCCAAGGAAATGGTTAGGTAGAAGCACCCAATAAAACCATTCTAAAAATATTGAAAAAGATTGTTAATGATGTCGGTTATAATTGGAATTTGTAGCTAAACCCAGCCTTATGGGCTTATTGAACTATCATTCGCACACCTACAGGTACCACACCTTTTTCCTTGGCCTATGGATCTAAAGCAATCCTACCTATCGAAGTTGAAATCCCATCACTGTGAGTATCCTTGAAAGGCATGGTCAGCAATGAGGAATATTGAGTGTCCAGACTAAATGAGTTAGAGCTTCTAGATGAAATATTTTTGAGTGTGTTAACCATCTCCAGGGTTATCAGAATTGGCTCAAACGAAGTTATAACAAGAAGATCAAGAACATAATCTTCCAAGTTGGTGACTTGGTACTAAAAGAGAATCGAAAGATCCAACTAAATTAGGATGGGAAGGGGAAGTTTGAACCAAACTAGTTAGGTCCTTCCATCATAGCAACAAGCTATGACTCAGGAGCATATCACTTGGCTACTCCTAAAGGAGAACCTTTAGTCAAACCACTGAATAGAAGCCATCTCAAAAGGTTTTATACTTGAGCGCATCAGAATATCCTAGACAAAAACACTAAAAAGGAAAAAAAATCAAGAAAAATAGTGTGTGTGTGTGTGTGTGAATTGTGGGGGTTAGTAAATCAATAATAAAAACACACAAAATCAATGAGATGTATTACATTAAATATTTGAATCACAAAACTACTCTATTTGCAGCAAAAAAATATCTAAAAACATTCCACTGTTCTCTATTCTCAAGGATTTATTAAACCATATTGGCTCTCATATTTTGTATGTGCACTATGGTTGTTAAAATGATAACTTGAGAAATGAGATGCTATATAGAATGCAATAATCTAAGTCCTACATGAAAATATGTGATTAAAGCCATGATGTTATGATATTAATGTTGCTATGATGAAAGGAAGATTATGCTAAGATTGTGATGCTAAATGCTATGATAAGAATGATGTATGAAAGCTAAGATAATAACTAAAATGCAACTATAACTAAGACATGATTCTAAGTTAGAATAATAAACAAATCTAAATGCTAAAAATGCTCCAACTATGAATGCTCCAAATTGGTCCAATGCTATTCCTGCATAATAAACTTGCTAAAATATGTGATTTAAAATGTTGTAGCAAGGGGTTGTATTTATAGGATTTTCAAGGCATCTTGTGATGTGGCAACAATCAACTGTGGAGATTCAAACATGAGATATGAACGGTGGAGATGGAAGAATCATGGAGGATGTTCCCTTGACCAAAGGAAACATGCCAAATGTGTGGGAGAATAAAATGTGTGAAAAGGCCAAGTGTGTGGGAGAATAAAAATGTGTGAAAAGGCCAAGTGCATGGGAGAATAAAATGTGTGAGATTGTCAAGTGTCCAACATGTGCCTAAATTTAAATTGGGAATTTAAATATTAGACATATTTAAATTCGTGTGACACTTAATGAGGTGGAAAGAGGAAAAGTTGGAGACATGTTCTTAAATTTAAATTTGGGATTTAAATTTAATGAAAAGATTATTAATTAAATAAAACAAACTATGTGAATTTGTTTATTTAATTAAAATAGAAGAATGTGATTTTAGATTGAAGAATTAGAAGAGTGTGAACTATATAAATAAATGTGGAATTTATTTATAAGTAGATGAATTAAAGGGTCATTAATTAAATAATTAGTATTTAATTAATTAATTGTCTTGACCGATTTTAGGTGTATATAAATAGTAAAGAGAAATAAAACATCCTTTAAGTGAAAACCGCTTTGTGGCGCTTCTAGGACATGTACCGTAGTGAAAACCTAGCAAACAGGCGCTACGATTGAATAAGACCTACATCTCTATCTATCAGCACTATCTATAGCATTCATCCCCTCCATCCCATAGTAAAACATGTATGCAACCATGGCTTGATAACTGATCAAGTGTTGAACCTTGTTACACCATCTTCATCCATCTACCTTAAAGAACGTAATCTTGTCTTGAACTGGGGGAAACTTCTTGAAATTGGTAGCAAATTGGATCCTTGTACATCCCATCATGGTTGAAAACTATCAAAAATAAAAAACATCTAGAAAACAAACAGAATACAAAAAAAAGTTTAAAACATCAAAATCCCAAAAATATTTCATGTTTTGAATCAACACCAGTCAAACTACGTGGTCTTTGCGTGTATAATGTAGGAAAGGCTATTTTTTTATCAACCCCCGAGGCCCTAGTTCAGTCCCCTTAGGTTTCCATCACATCTTTAAACTTAATCAAAAAATCATTAAAAACATTTGAAAAATTAGAAAAAATTCAAAAACATACTCTTATCAAACAATCGAACTACGTGGTCTCTACGTGTATAATGTAGGCAAGGCTAATCTATGATCAGCCCCCCAGACCCTAGGGTAGTCCCCCAAAACAAACAAAAACATCCAAATAAAATCTCAAAATCCAAAACATTCATAAAAGGTCATAAAAATCCAAAAATAGTGTTAATACAATTGAACTACGATGTCCCTGCATTCATCACGTAGGAAAGGCTAATCATTGATCATCCCCCAAGGAACTAGTTTAGTCCTGTTAGGTCTCTCTATTTGATTCTAAATCTCATGAAAACAACAAAAATAACATCAAATAATTTAGAAAACCTCAAAATCCTACCTCCATTCTCACCTATCTGCAATAAACTTTCCATTCATAATGAACAAACATCACCTTCAACCTTTGACAAAGTAATCCACAAACAAAACAAACATCAAAATAAAAACTTCCAAAGTAAAGATTAAAATGACTGGATCACTATAAGACTATAACAATTCCCAATTATTAACTACCTACCTATCAATAATTCATCATCAACATCCTAACGTATGTCTTAACAGATAAAACATTCCTACAATAGACATCACTAATGGATAACATCCTAAAACATCAAACAATTATGGAAAGTGATACTACAACATTGTTTATCTTTTTTATGATCTTTTTTTTTTTTTTTAATCTTAATATCACATTCCCAAGATCTCTCAAGGATATCCATAAGGATTTAGAGAGGAAGGAATAGGGATATAGATTGTTGATTTATGTTTAGTCTATTTGTTAGATTTTTTTGCAATACTAGCATGGTGAATACTTGCTTTGTTCTATGTGTGGAATTTGTTTTGAGGCAATTCATGTAGAAGTTGCATGTTAGGTACTCCATACCTCTCTATGTAACTAGTCCAAAATGTTTTGAAACAACTCAATCATACACTCTAACAGGGTTTCCATATGTCTAGTATAAGAAAGAATATTAGTTGTTTGTAGATTCAAAGTCCATGCAATAGATACAAAGTCACCTTGGTCATTAATAACTTGGTGCATCATGTCTATTTGCTACATCAATAAGGATTGCTAAAAATACAAAGTCTCTATGAAAGAAAAATCAAACTCATTAGTAACTAACAACATCAAATTTTCTATCCATCTCTAAATTATTAAACACTTCTTCTAACTAACAGCTCCATCGTGCATCACAACATCATTAGTACCACATGCATCCTACATCCACAAATTCATTAGTACATATCATGACCATAATAAAATTAAAAACATCATACATCATATAGAAATCCATACATACATAATATATCATCATCCATCGTATGCATCATATATCATCATCCATCGAATAGATATATAAATCATACATCCATACATATCATATAAATGCATTAGAAAAACTACAAAAAAAACATGAGCATGTATAAATCATCATCCATAATCATCTCATAACACATAATAAGCCACATCAAAGCATGGTATATATCATATATCATCAAAAATGAGAATGTCATATACATCATCAAGAAACATGTGTGATATCCAAATATACAAATATATATATATATGAGGCCTCGTTGGGCTGATGAATGTATATACAAACTATCATATCTATCTAATTCTCTGATACAATAAACATCAACATATAAAGATCAACCAAAATCAGCCCCACTGGCCTTCCTAGGGTGGGGATCTCTACTACTGCTGGCTCTAATGAGGAGATGGCTATGGAATAATCAAACATTGATGAGGTTGTCTCACTGACTAACCACCAGAATCTGCACCTGTTTGCATACTAGGCTATCTGAAACGTGGGAGTCTCTAAGCCCTCGAAACAAAGGCCTCACATAGTGTCTAATAATATGTGCACCGTTGCAAAAGTTGATCCCGCTCTACTTGATATTGAGCAAGGGGAATAGAGGAGACTAGTGAAATCTTTGAAACTAATCTCTCTGCCTCTTTGTGACCAACTCCTACCTCAAGGCATATCTCTCCTACCAAAAACCATCCCACTCTATAGTAAGAATGAAAACCTGACCCTCAGAAGCTTTCCTTCACGCAATCTATGCATCCCTCTCAATAACCTGAGAATCCCTATTCATGGTCAACTAGGATATCTATGTTGTTTCTACTGCATCCATATGTGGAGGAGGGCCCTATAGTGCCTACTAGTCCTAATGAGGTTGATCCTGATGTTGTTGATCACCCTGTTTCCCATCATGCCTTGCTCTATTTAGCTACTCCACAATAATCTAGAGCCTCTTCCTATCACCCCTCCTACTTGTAATTTTGACCACCCTCTAAACCTATCCCATGACTAGCCCAATGCTAGCAAGATCTATAAATTGTAAGGGAATGCAGTGGTCCCACCACTGATCATAATCTCGAGTAGTGCCAAGATCAGCTAAACCTACTACTCAACCCCATACAAATGGGGAAAGTCATCTAAACTCAGCCACAACATCAGTGGAGGAGGTTGTCAACCCCCACACTCTAACCTCTCAAGTTGTCTACCTGAACCATGCATGGTAATCATCTGCAAACCATGTATGGCACTCTCCAAACTGATAGAGAACTCAATTAGGAAAATAATGTTCCAAAAGGGAATCTACACAACCTATAAGCCACTATTTATATCAACAAAATGGCGGCTACTCCATGTCATCGTGTCAAGCCTCATAGCCTAGCCAATGCCTCCAAATGAACTTAGCCATGTCATAAAAAATACCATGCTAGTAGGGTAACCTGTTGAGCCAGGTGTAATGCATGAAATTTGAATAACGGTAAGAGTATGGATCCTCCAGATCCTAATCCAAAACACCATCTAGCCTCGTCACTGGGATATACTCCCAGAACCATACATGTAGAAGTGTCATACCTACAGAAATAGCCATATTGTTGTGATAAGCAGCCTCGTGCATGTCCTTGTACAAGTGTGCCAAAAGACATGGCCCCAAGCATATCTCGTACTGTGCTCCATCATCTACTTGATGCAGATGCCCAACCAATAGGAAAATTCCTACCACTACGATTGAGCACCACAAGCCCCATGATCAAGCCAGCTAAGACCATCGATATAGAATCGACACCATCAACAAGCGGAGACAAGTCTATCTTTGAATCCACCACCTATAGCCATCAAATTCCAAGTACACACTACATTGAAAAATTACCCTACCTAACATCATAAGTAACTAGCTTGTTGTGAATGGGGATATGGAGAATCCTCTAAACATCCTCTAATGTAGTGTTCACCTTGCCAATTGGTAGGTGGAGAGATGATGACTCTGAATGCCATTTTTCTACAAGTACAATCATCATAGCCCTATGGAATCATATCTCGAGCGGGCATGTAACATATGTAACATAGTCCCACAACATCCAAGAAGTCTCTCTCCACCTCAAAGAAACTAGAGAGTAAGTCAAACAGCTATCATGACCTTGTCACTCCCTAGAATACAATGGTTTGAGAACCACCTGCAAACATTCGACCCTCGACATCAAGAATTTTCTAGAAAATCAAATTACGAACCTAAGCCTACAAACAAACTAGCCAAATCATGTAATTTTGATAATAACGAGCCTGTTTTGGACGATAGTAGCAATATTAGGAGATAACGGCTCTATTTTTTACAATAGCAGTCATTTTAAACAATAGCAGCTAAATTGAAAAAAGCGCACAAGAAAAATGATAGCAAACAAGTTTCACAGAAGCAATCACTTTACAAATAGAAAAACAATAGTGCATAGTTTTTACAAAAGCGATATACAATAGAGAGCATGTTTTACGATAGCAATCAAGTTTTACAAAAGTAGTAAAAACACAAAGAATAATAGTAGTAAAATTGAGACAAAAGCAGTAAAAACACAAAATTACCACTATGATTAAAAAAATTCTAGCATTAATTACACAAATCTAAAAAGACAAAAATAGGAAATGAAGTGGTACATACCGCGATGCCTGCACTAGCTGGCCTCCCAAAATCATGAACTACCTCTACATGGTGTGGGGCACCCAGAATCCTCACCATCGCAACTCAACAATCGTAAACGCAAGATCTCCAGAGGTAAGAATTCAGTAAAGGCTAGGAGTACAAATGAGGAAAAATTAACCCTAATTTCCTATTTTTACCCCCAAAACCCTAATTTTTTACCTTGGAAACTCTCCTAGGTTAAAATTAGGAGCACCCTGGAACATCTGAAACCATAAATGATGGTCCTATAGTCTAATTTTTTGTCCTCTATGCATTTGAATTGCAACAGAACCTTTTTGTGAGCCTGACTTGAAAAAGTATTTTTTCTAGCCAATCTCTCAAGGGGGAAGC
Source organism: Sequoia sempervirens (assembly GCA_007258455.2). Classification (NCBI taxonomy): domain Eukaryota; kingdom Viridiplantae; phylum Streptophyta; class Pinopsida; order Cupressales; family Cupressaceae; genus Sequoia; species Sequoia sempervirens. The sequence continues at coordinate 60,213,623 of VDFB02056351.1, forward strand.
CCAGTGTCATATTATCTTTTCATTGACCATCGAGGCACAGTGGGGCATATAAAAAATTTCAAATCTTGATCTAAACATCAATTTCTTTGAAACGAAGCAGCCAATACTTTGTCTCAAAGAGGAGCAAAATGTAGACATGTAAAAATGACCTAACGCATATCACACATCCTAAATGGCATTTTTCCATTATCGACCTCATTATAAGTAATCTAATTGCATTTCACATCATTTACATCATTAAACCCTATTTTCCTCTATTAATTGAATAATATTTAATTATTTAATTAATTCGCTATTTCATCATTAATCTAACTTTATTCCTCCTAATTAATTAAATTAATTTGAGTTATTTAATTATGTCACTAATATACCTTATTCATCTAAATCAATTAAATTGTTATCATTAATAATTTAAATTACATCACTTTCTCTTCTCTAAACTTGAATAATTAAATTAATTATTCAAACTCATTCAACATAGTCAACAAACAAATACATCTAAATATTTGTTAAAGTCAAACATGACTTGCACGTTCATCTCCAATATTAATTAATTATTCAATTAATTAATTATCCTCATCCCTTTTGTGATTGAGAAAATCATTACCACTAATTTCTCACTCTAATCAATTGACTAACTCATCTATTCTTCAATCCCACTAACCTCTCAATCTATTCCTCAATCCCACTAACCATTCAACTTGATTTCATCAATCCCCCCAATCATTCCAATCTAATTCCACTAATCATTCAAATCTATTTCCTCTCAACAGTTCTCAATTGGTGATCGTGATCTCTTACTATGATTCATCTCAAAACATGAAATCTATATAACAACTCTCTTCATTCTTAAAAACAATCAGAGAATCTATAGATTTTATGCAACAAAGTCCTATTGAATTGACATTCAAATTCTTGAGAGCTTTCACACACATCTTTGATCACCATTAACACACTTTGAAGCTTTTGCAACATCAAAATGGAGGCTTTGTATTAATTCAAATTCAATCCAACATCAATAAAAATACAACTTCGACATGGTATGGTAATACTTGTTTTTCTTTGCATTCATTTAAGTTTCTTAGTTGCTTATTTGTTTGGATTCATGGCTTTACATTTCACATTTCATGAGTATGGGTTTGGAATTTGATCTTGTTTGAATTAATTTGTTTAATTCATTCATTTTTTTCCTATGCTATATTTCCCCCTTACATTAGCTCTAAATAATCATGTAACCATATCATTATAGCTTTTTTCATCTAAGATATTGTGAATATGTAGAACCAATATGTCGTTAATTGAGTAGTCATAAAACCATGAAATCATGTATCCAAGGGAATATAAACATTACAAGTACCATATAAGCAAGTAATCATTAGGAAAGATGATCTTGAGGCCCTCTCTAAGGACCCCTCCATACATTTAATAGTTGTAGTACCCCTCCATTTATGCTTATGTTATATGTTGCATGTTTTTTATACTGTTAGACTTTGGTACCTTGTTTGGGATATTTTGATCACTGATTTTGACTGACAGTGGATTCACTTTGTCACATGATGATTCATTATTTGGTGATAATTTTTTTCTCACATCCTTTGATATAGCATAGATGTTTTTTTTCAGATGATCATTGCTATGTATTTGTTTATGATGGACTAACTGTTAGTTAATTTTTCAGTCTGATGTGACGTGTATTGGTGTGGAGAACGGAATCGCATCACTCGCTTGCGAGTGCCCTATGATGTCCATGATTTTCTCCGCACGGTGTGATTGTACAATGGATTATATATATATATATGCATGTTATTGCTTGGTTGCAGGATTGCAGGTACATGACACCGACTCCACCTGGTTACTCAGGTCTGAGCGTGTCAAGACTCAACGGATATGTTGATTGGGAGGTAGTAGCATGGTTCATCCTAGTCTAGTCTATTACCCAGTCATAGTACATCATCGATCTAGTTCAGAGTCATAGATTGTCTTGTCTTTTCCTATTTGGATTAATTGCTTTGATAGGAAAATCTTGTCAATTTTTATGATAGTTATTATTCTTTAATATACTATTATTTAAGTTAATTTTTAAATGTTAAAGAAATAAGTTTTACATGTTATTTAATAAATTAATTAGTTTGTTTGGTTAAATAATTTGATCTTAAAGATTAAATTTATTTAATTAAATAAATTAATTAATTAAATTAAATTGTTTTAGTGTGTGAATAGATTTTATTTAAATTAATTGTTATTTGGAAATGGTGTTTTTAATTATTAAATAAATTTTGTATTTTGAAATTTTAAATTTTAAATAAATTAGTTCATGCAAATCTTGAAAGGCACGATTGCCGAGAAGTTGTTGGAGATATTTTCTTCTTCTCGACAAGTGTGCCAGTTGCATTTATTGTTTTTGGTTAAGGAAATTCTCGGAGGATATATGGGATCTGGGAAATACAGAAGGGTTGTCAATTTTCTTCACGGGAAATGAAAAATAGCTGGCTGTTAAAAATTATTTTGAAAAAAATTGTGATTTCCTCTGTATGTATTTTTGTGGAAGATCCCTTTGGTTGGAAGTTCTTTGTGGTTGGTTATAGTTTTCTTTGGAATTTGGGTTTTCTGGAAAAGCTTTGGAGAATTGCATGCTACATGCAAGAGGCTTTCTTCTACAGGCAGTTTTTAAGCTACAGGAAAACAGGTACTTTCCTTTGTGTTTAAATTATTTTCTTTAATTAAAAAAAAATTGTCTGAGGAAATATTTGAATGAGATTTATGTATTTCTTCTTGGGAAATTCAGAAAATAATTCTGTGAAATTTGATTTCCTCTTTGTATATTAAATTGTGAAAACAAGGAATTATAGAGAAATAAAAGGGGCAAAATAGAGATATATTTTAACAGTAGAAATCTACAGAAGAAAATTGAAAAAAAAATCTTAGAAGGGTTTAATGTTAAAATCCTCTGTAAAAATTAGTGATTAATTTGGGTTTTGTAATAATTTATTGATTTGGGAATAAATTGTTCAGATTTGAAGTTTTCTTTTCCAATTACCTGTTGAAAACTTTGTTGAAAATAATTGCTCAGTTACTGTAACTTTAATGTTATTTGTCAGTTATATATATATATATATATGTATATGTATTGGAATTATATATACATATACATATACAAATGTATATATATAAATGTTTGTGAATATTGAAATTCGCAGTATTTAGCGAACTCGGAAATTGCCATACGCGATTTTAAATAGCCGTTGATTTTTATTTTATAAAAATTTGTTTATGTTTTAAAAAATATATATATTAAATTCTCTGTGAGTCGGCACCCATGGCGGGGCTACCCGCAGCCGTCCCCGCAGGGGCACGGCGGCGAGGGCCGAGCCCAGTGCCGCCCTTGCGGGCAGCGCTCGAATCAGCCGCCGCGGCCAAGCCTGTGGGGCGGGCTGCGATGGCAGCACTACCCACAGTGTGTGGGTTAGGGCTAAAGCCCTAACTTCAAACCTTAGTTTTTTTAAATTTGGCGGATTTTAATTCGACTTTTCTTTTATTAATAATTTTGGCAATAAAAATTATATATATATTTTATATTTATTATGTATATACATATATGATATATGTAATGTATATTATTAATACAATATATATTATATATAAAATATATATATATATATAATATTTATAATTATATATTTATTTATTGTTAAAAGATTTGGAAATGTTATCATGTTTAAATGAGATATCTAAAAGAGTTAAATTATTAGATATAAATATTTTAATAATTATCATGATTAAGATATTTGTGCTTTGAATAGGTTGTTATTCTGGAGTTTATGTTGTTTTTATTATATTATTTGGTTATGAAATTAGGTAAATTATAGATCTGATTTTCATATTGCATGGAAGATGAATTAAATCTTAGATGAATAATTTGGTATTTCAAATTATTGTTTGAACTGGATTTAGTATATCCTAATAAAGACTCTTTAATATTTTTCAATTTGCTTTAAATCTTGTTTCTTTGTTGGGAAAATTGGGAAAGTCTTAAATGAACAAGTCTTCTAGACCAATTGAATAATGTGGGGATTGTGATTGTTAAGTTGAATTCATGTGTTGACTAAGGTTGTGTACATGGTGTCAGCATGGTGTTTAGATACTTGATTTTTGTGAACATAGACATTGATGTTCATTATGAATAGTGTTGAAATTGTATGTTGTATGTTTGTACACTTTGTGAACCTTAGTCAAGAAAACTTAGATTCCTTTGTTATGTTTAGGGGAGTGGCTCTGTGTAAGGGCCGACACACAAAGTGGTGTCAGGGTAACTTACAAAGAGTTAGTAAGTCAGTGATAACTAAATAACACAGTAGTTAGATTAAAATCCTTAATAAGATGATTATGCCTCACTTATGGTCTCTTGAGCTAGTTCAGTCTTGAGTATAAGATGAGAAGGCCTGGAATGGAAAATTGATATCTTGTTACCTTAAAAGATATTCGATTCCGCAATAGCTTGCAATGGGGCCGAGTTTCGTAAGAGGTTACCAGGGTAACCCAAGTTGGGGGCTGGAACCTAGGAAGAAACACCAGGGTAACCTTTGCAATGTTGTGATGACACTCCACCTAGAATAACATTTAACCTTGTGTACTTGCACATTTGATTGTCTTAAATATGGAAGCAATGTAACCATCAGTTAGTTATGTACTTGTGTCTAGGGTTAATAGGTTATGTCTAGGTAACCATATTACTATCTCCTAGCATGGGGGGTGGACCTACGGGTACCACATGGTTGGGTGGAATGTGCACCTTACTCCATTGGGTCCCCAGTTTATGATCATGGCATCAAGAGCTTCATGGATGGAGAGCTTGTACTTGGATACAGATGTACTTTCTTTATTGCATTATTGTAAAATTTGTATTTGAAAACATCCCTCAATTGTTTATGAGGTGAACATTTGTAAATGTAAATTGTAATTATTATTTGATCTACCTCATCAGATGAATGAGTATTGTAATATCTTATCAATGCAATGTAAGAAACATGTTTGTACTTTATATTATCTTGAATGGAATTTCAAATGTTATGCAATGTTTATTTTTAAGTTTATGATTAATTAAAATATATGCAATGCGAAATACTAAAGTCGTCTATGGAAACTCAAGTAGTGTAACGTCACGTAACTTAATGAATGTATGCAACTAATTAACTTAATATTAATACTTTAAAAAAAAATTATTACACCTTTATACACAATTGCAACATTCCTTAAGTTATTAAGATGGGGCATTACAGATTGGTATCAGAGCCAAGGTTACAAACACTGGATGCTCTGGGTAATCGCGAGCCCATTAGGTTGACCTAGTACATAGTGTCGCTATCTATTAGCCTTGGTTGATTAGTATCTAAGACTCGTTATTGTTATGTGTAGGAACATGCCTAGGCAAGGTGGAAGAGGTCGTGGTAGAGGTCGACGTGGAGGCCGAGGGCCAGTCCCTCAAGTTACTCCCCCTCTGAGCCCTCATCAGAGTGATCAGGTAGAACAGTTGGATCAGAGGAATGAGGGACAGAATCCCGAACAGTCAGGAGTAGAGGGTTCACAGATACGTCCTTTATTAGAGGAAGTCCTAGCTCGACTTAGACCTAGGCAGGAAGTTGAGCAGGAGGTTGTTAGAGAGAGAGATAGATCTCCTAGGAGAATAGATGATACAGTGCATCAGGATGCTATTATTGTAGGACACATGAGGGATTTACTGAGGGCACACCCTCCTACTTTTGATGGTACAAGAGGTGGCTTAGAGGTAGAGACCTGGCTACTGGATTTGGGTAGATGCTTCGCCATGCACCCTTACGGTAGCAATACCTGAGCGAGATGCGCTATTATGCATCTTAGAGGATTCGCCTCTACTTGGTGGCGCTTGGAGGAGCAGAAGCTCCACTTGGATATTGGATCAGTGTCTTGGGAGATGTTTTTGGAGAGGTTTAGAGCACGGTTCCTATCGGAACACTGGAGGTAGCAACGGGCTGACGAGTTCCATGATCTACGTCAGTTGGCTCTTTCTATTGAGCAATATGAACGTAGATTCTATGAACTCAAGCAGTATGCTGGTATTGGCGATGATGAGCCTATGCTAGTACAACACTTCATCAGGGGTTTGAATGCCCACATTAGTGGTGGAGTCAGAGTCTTTGAGCCAAAGACTATGGAAGTTGCGGTGGAGAAGGCTCAAATAGTGGAAGAGAACCTTGTTATGGCGTTAGGTGGTCATACAGGAGTACAGATTGGCAGTGCTCCTACAGCAGGTTTTAGTCCACGGGGTGGATAGGCACAGACAAGAGGTTCCTCTAGGAACCAACAGACACCCTCAAAGGGTGGGCAGCAACAGCAACAACGTACACCTCAAAAGAATAATAATCCACAACCACAACAAGGTAATAGTCCACAGACAGGAAAGGGTCGCAACTGGTGGCACAACAAGCGTAATAGGCAGGATCAGCCTGCGCAGAGTGTTTAGTCTACTGTCAGCAGAGGTAGTTTCTAGCAATCCAATGCACCTTCGGGTGGCAGAGGATTCAGTAGAGGCACAGGTTGTTACTCGTGTGGACAGCAAGGACACATTGCTAGGCAGTGTCCGATGAGAGGTTCTACTAGTTTTGGGCCTCGACCTACAATTTCAGAGCCTACAGTGGGTGATGCAGGACGATCACATGCAGTATATGTTGCGGTTAATGACCGCCAAGCTGATCACCAAAACACAGTGGTCGAGACTTCAGGTAAGTTACATGGCGTTAGTGTTTCCATTCTTTTTGATTCCGGAGCTACCGACTCCTTTATTTCACCGACCATCATTGACCGATGTGGTCTTCTAGCAGTAAAGCAAGGCGGTAAGTGGCAGGTTGAATTTTCCTCTGGGGTGAAAGTAGCAGCAGAGAACTTAGTACGTAATTGTGAACTTAAAATTAGTACATTAGCTACCTTAGTAAATCTTCATGTTACACCTTTAGGATCGTATGACATAGTTTTAGGTATGGATTGGTTAGCATCTCATCATGCTGTGATTGACTGTCGACTTAAAACAGTTAGTTGCATTAATGATTTAGGTGCGAAAGTGGAAATCATAGGTATACAAAGACCTATCTCTTTGCGGATGATATCTGCTATGCAATTAAAGAGATGTCTTCGTCAGGGATGTCAACTATTTGCAACAACAGTTACGGATTTGGAAGAAGGTGAGAGTCGAGAGGTATCTCTTGATGATCATCCTATTCTTAGGAAATTCGCTGATGTGTTTCCTGATGATATACCTGGAATGCCTCCGAAGAGAGATATTGACTTTAGAGTTGACTTAGTTCCTAGAGCAGAGCCTATATCTAGGGCTCCATATAGAATGACGGCTCAGGAGTTAGAGGAACTTTGTATTCAGTTAGAGGAACTATTAGAAAAGGGTTTCATTCGTCCTAGTGTTTCCCCTTGGGGAGCACCTGTCATCTTCGTAAAGAAGAAGGATGGATCACTTAGGCTGTGCATTGACTATCGTCAATTGAACAAGGTTACGATTAAGAATCGTTATCCTTTGCCTAGAATCGATGATCTTTTCGATCAAATCAAGGGAGCTAATGTGTTCTCTAAAATTGATTTGAAATCTGGTTATCATCAATTGCAAATAGCTGAAGCAGACATTCATAAAACTGCATTTCGTACTCGTTATGGGCACTACAAATTCACAGTAGTACCATTTGGGTTAACGAACGCACCATCAGTATTCATGAGTTTAATGAATGGTGTTTTTCGTACATACCTTGATCGCTTTGTCCTTGTATTTCTTGGTGACATTTTGATCTATTCGAGAAACATGAAGGGACATGAAGAACACTTGAGATAGGTATTGCAATGTTTAAGGGAAAATCAATTGTATGCAAACCTGAAGAAGTGTGACTTCTTTCAAACTGAAGTAAAATACCTTGGACATGTGATTTCTGGAAAAGGTATTGCTATGGATCCTTCAAAGATTCAAGCTATAGTAGATTGGCCTGTGCCTACTAATGTAGGTGAAGTGCGTAGTTTTATGGGTCTAGTTGGTTATTATAGGCGGTTTGTTTTGGGATTTTCTAGAATCGGTCATCCTATTACTTCTCTTTAGAGGAAAGGGAAAAAGTTTGTTTGGACAAAGCAGTGTCAGTTGGCTTTTTAGACACTTAAAAAAAAGTTGACTAATGCGCCTATATTGATTGTTCCTGATCCTACTAAGGATTTTATAGTTTGCACTGATGCATCCTTAGAGGGTTTGGGAGCAGTTCTGATGCAAGATGGGCGTGTGATTGCTTATGAGTCTCGCAAACTCAAGGATCAAAAATTAAACTATCCCACTCATGATTTAGAACTAGCTGCAGTGGTGCATGCATTAGTTCGGTGGAGGCATTTCTTATTAGGTCATCGTTTCGAACTTCATACTGATCACTGTAGTCTACAATACATTTTTACGCAACCTAACTTGAATGCTAGACAAAGACGGTGGATGGAGTTCTTGTGTGAGTACAATTTTGAAGTGAGATATGTTCAAGGAAAAGAGAACATAGTGGCTGATGCTCTTAGTCATCGTCGACATGAGATCTCTGCTACTACTCTTGAAGTAGATTGAGAGGTCAAATATTAGCAGCACTTCCTACTGATAGATTATATCAGGAAGTGAGGTTAGAGATTGAATCCGGTAGACCTTTAGAAGGTCGATTTGCAGGGTATGTCCTAGAATCAGATGGTATATTATGGCATTTAGGTCGTATTTATGTACCACATTTTGACAGTCTTCGTACATTAATTATGACAGAAGCTCATCGAGCTCCGTACTCAGCTCATCCAGGTGTTAAGAAAATGCATGCCGATCTTTGGCAATTGTATTTCTGGCCTGGTATGAAACATGATATTGCTGACTATGTATCGAGATGTCTTGAATGCCAGCGAGTCAAAGCTGAGCATCAACATCATGCTAGATTATTACAGCCACATCTCATTCCTGAATGGAAATGGGATATTATATCTGTTGACTTTATTGTAGGGTTACCTACGTCATCACGTCGACATGATGCCATTATGGTAACTGTTGATCGTTTGACTAAGGTAGCTCATTTCTCACCAATACGATCATCTTACAATGCTTCATCCGTAGCTAGGATATTCATGGAGGACATTGTTAGATTGCATGGGATTCCTCGTAGGATTATATCGGATAGAGATCCCGTATTCACTTCAGCCTTATGGACTTCATTACAACATGCTCTAGGTACACAGTTGAACTTTAGTTCAGCGTATCATCCTCAAACTGATGGAAAAATGGAGAGAGTTAATCAAATATTAGAGGATATGCTTAGAATGTACATAATGGACCAACAGTCATGTTGGGAGGATTATCTGTATTTAGTAGAATTCGCTTACAATAACAGATATCAGAGTTCCATAGGTATGCCACCATTTCAGGCATTATACAGTCATCCTTCTCAAACTCCTTTGAGTTGGGACCGATTAGAGGATAGAGTGTTACTTGGTCCTGAGATGCTTCGAGACATGGAGCAACAGGTTGACCGTATTAGAGAACATTTGATAGCAGCACAGGATAGGCAAAAGAAGTATGCCGATGCGCATAGAATAGACCGACAGTTTGTTGTTGGAGATAGAGTGTTTCTTCGAGTGGGACCGTGAAAGAGTCCAATCTGTTATGGGAAAGGCTCTAAGCTTGCGCCTCGTTTCGTTGGGCCATTTGAGATCTTAGAGAGAATTGGTCCTGTGGCGTATCGACTCGCCTTACCACCCAGTTTGTCACGTATTCATGATGTTTTTCATGTATCAGTTCTTAGACCATATCATCCCGACATTTCTCATGTACTTGATTGGAATTTGTTACAGGTAGAGGACGGGCAGCTGGCTTTGGAGCCCATGGCCATTCTACAGCGCCGGACGATCGGTCTCAGGGGTCGAGACATTGATCTGGTGAGTGTCCAATGGGATCCTAGCCATGAGACTTCTGCTACTTGGGAGGATGTGACATGCATGAGGGAACTTTATCCCTATCTGTTCGCAGGCTTTCAGGAGCAAGCATGACCCTAGGGGGGGAGGATGTAGTACCCCTCCATTTATGCTTATGTTATCTGTTGCATGTTTTTTATACTGTTAGACTTTGGTACCTTGTTTGGGATAGTTTGATCATTGATTTTGAGCGACAGTGGATTCACTTTGTGAAATGATGATACATTATTTGGTGATAATTATTTTCTCACATGCTTTGATATAGCGTAGATGTTTTTTTTCAGATGATCATTGCTATGTATTTGTTTATGATGGACTAATTGTTAGTTAATTTGTCAGTCTGATGTGACGTGTATTGGTGTGGAGAACGGAATCGCATCACTCACTTGTGAGTGCCCTGTGATGTCCGTGATTTTATCCACACGGTGTGCCTGTACAATGGATTATATATATATATGCATGTTATTGCTTGGTTGCAGGATTGCAGGTACATGACACCGACTCCACCTGGTTACTAAAGTATGAGCGTGTCAAGACTCAACGGATATGTTGATTGGGAGGTAGTAGCATGGTTCATCCTAGTCTAGTCTATTACCCGGTCATAGTACATCGTCGGTCTAGTTCAGAGTCATAGATTGTCTTGTCTTTTCCTGTTTGGATTAATTGCTTTGATAGGAAAATCTTGTCAATTTTTATGATAGTTATTATTCTTTAATATACTGTTATTTAAGTTAATTTTTAAATGTTAAAGAAATAAGTTTTACATGTTATTTAATAAATTAATTAGTTTGTTTGGTTAAATAATTTGATCTTAAAGATTAAATTTATTTAATTAAATAAATTAATTAATTAAATTAAATTGTTTTAGTGTGTGAATAGATTTTATTTAAATTAATTGTTATTTGGAAATGGTGTTTTTAATTATTAAATAAATTTTGTATTTTGAAATTTTAAATTTTAAATAAATTAATTCATGCAAATCTTGAAAGGCACGATTGCTGAGAAGTTGTTGGAGATATTTTCTTCTTCTCGACAAGTGTGCCAGTTGCATTTATTGTTTTTGGTTAAGGAAATTCTCAGAGGATATATGGGATCTGGGAAATACATAAGGGTTGTCAATTTTCTTCACGGGAAATGAAAAATAGCTGGTTGTTAAAAATTATTTTTAAGAAGAAATTGTGATTTCCTCTATATGTTGTATTTTTGTGGAAGATCCCTTTGGTTGGAAGTTCTTTGTGGTTGGTTATAGCTTTCTTTGGAATTTGGGTTTTCTGGAAAAGCTTTGGAGAATTGCATGCTACAGGCAAGAGGCTTTCTTCTATAGGCAGTTTTTAAGCTACAAGAAAACAGGTACTTTCCTTTGTGTTTAAATTATTTTCTTTAATTAAAAAAAAATTGTCTGAGGAAATATTTGAATGAGATTTATGTATTTCTTCTCAGGAAATTCAGAAAATAATTCTGTGAAATTTGATTTCCTATTTGTATATTAAATTGTGAAAACAAGGAATTATAGAGAAATAAAAGGGGCAAAATAGAGATATATTTTAACAGTAGAAATCTACAGAAGAAAATTGAAAAAAAAATCTTAGAAGGGTTTAATGTTAAAATCCTCTGTAAAAATTAGTGATTAATTTGGGTTTTGTAATAATTTATTGATTTGGGAATAAATTGTTCAGATTTGAAGTTTTCTTTTCCAATTACCTGTTGAAAACTTTGTTGAAAATAATTGCTCAGTTACTGTAACTTTAATGTTATTTGTCGTTATATATATATATATATATATATATATATATATATATATATATATATATATATATATATATATATATATATATATATATATATATATATATATATATATATATATATATATATATATTTATATATATATATATATATTTATATATATATATATATATATATATATATATATATATATATTTATATATTTATATTTATATATGTATATGTATTGGAATTATATATACATATACATATACAAATGTATATATATAAATGTTTGTGAATATTGAAATTCACAGTATTTAGCGAACTCGGACATCGCCGTACATGATTTTAAATAGCCGTCGATTTTTATTTTATAAAAATTTGTTTATGTTTTAAAAAAAATATATATTAAATTCTCTATGAGTCGGCGCCCATGGCGGGGCTACCCGCAACCGTCCCCGCAGGGGCACGGCAGCGAGGGCCGAGCCTAGCGCCGCCCTTGCGGGCAGCGCTCAGCTCAGTCGCCGCGGCCGAGCCTGTGGGGCAGGCTGCGATGGCAGCCCTACCCACAGTGTGTGGGTTAGGGCTAAAGCCCTAACTTCGAACCTTAGTTTTTTTAAATTCAGCGGATTTTAATTCGACTTTTCTTTTATTAATAATTTTGGCAATAAAAATTATATATATATTTTATATTTATTATGTATATACATATATGATATATGTAATGTATATTATTAATACAATATATATTATATATAAAATATATATATATATATAATATTTATAATTATATATTTATTTATTGTTAAAAGATTTGGAAATGTTATCATGTTTAAATGAGATATCTAAAAGAGTTAAATTATTAGATATAAATATTTTAATAATTATCATGATTAAGATATTTGTGCTTTGAATAGGTTGTTATTCTGGAGTTTATGTTGTTTTTATTATATTATTTAGTTATGAAATTAGGTAAATTATAGATCTAATTTTCATATTGCATGGAAGATGAATTAAATCTTAGATGAATAATTTGGTATTTCAAATTATTGTTTGAACTGGATTTAGTATATCCTAATATAGACTCTTTAATATTTTTCAATTTGCTTTAAATCTTTTTTCTTTGTTGGGAAAATTGGGAAAGTCTTAAATGAACAAGTCTTCTAGACCAATTGAATAACGTGGGGATTGTGATTGTTAAGTTGAATTCATGTGTTGACTAAGGTTGTGTACATGGTGTCAGCATGGTGTTTAGATACCTGATTTTTGTGAACATAGACATTGATGTTCGTTATGAATAGTGTTGAAATTGTATGTTGTATGTTTGTACACTTTGTAAAAGTCAAGAAAATTTAGATTCCTTTGTTATTTTTTGGGGAGTGGCTCTGTGTAAGGGCCGACACACAAAGTGGTGTCTGGGTAACTTACAAAGAGTTCGTAATTCAGTGATAACTAAATAACACAGTAGTTAGATTAAAATCCTTAATAAGATGATTATGCCTCACTTATGGTCTCTTGAGCTAGTTCAGTCTTGAGTATAAGATGAGAAGGCCTGGAATGGAAAATCGATATCTTGTTACCTTAAAAGATAATTGATTCCGCAATAGCTTGCAATGGGGCTGGGTTTCGTAAGAGGTTACCAGGGTAACCCAAGTTGGGGGCCAGAACCTAGGAAGAAACACCAGGGTAACCTTTGCAATGTTGTGATGACACTCCACCTAGAATAACAGTTAACCTTGTGTACTTGCACATTTGATTGTCTTAAATTTGGAAGCAATGTAACCATCAGTTAGTTATGTACTTGTGTCTAGGGTTAATAGGTTATGTCTAGGTAACCATATTACTATCTCCTAGCATGGGGGGTGGACCTACGGGTACCACATGGTTGGATGGAATGTGCACCTTACTCCGTTGGGTCCCCATTTTATGATTATGGCATCAAGAGCTTCATGGATGGAGAGCTCGTACTTGGATATAGATGTACTTTCTTTATTGCATTATTGTAAAATTTGTATTTGAAAACATCCCTCAATTGTTTATGAGGTGAACATTTGTAAATGTAAATTGTAATTATTATTTGATCTACCTCATCAGATGAATGAGTATTGTAATATCTTATCAATGCAATGTAAGAAACATGTTTGTACTTTATATTATCTTGAATGGAATTTCAAATGTTATGCAATGTTTATTTTTAAGTTTATGATTAATTAAAACATATGCAATGCAAAATACTAAAGTTCTCTATGGAAACTCAAGTAGTGTAACGTCGTGTAACTTAATGAATGTATGCAACTAATTAACTTAATATTAATACTTTAAAAAAAAAATTATTACACCTTTATACACAATTGCAACATTCCTTAAGTTATTAAGACGGGGCATTACAATAGTACCTTCCCATTGTTTTTAAAGGGAATTAGCCTCCAAAGTGAAGGTAATAAAGCAACCACTCACATAGATATAGGGGGAATAGTTTATGGCTAGCTTATACCGATCCCATTTGTAGCCCCCATCCTCACAATAAAATTCCACATCACATCTACTCCCCCATATACCCTATTAGGGATCCCTCCTAGATATATCAATTTACATAAGTCCATAATACATTACTCATATTAGAGTAGTTACAAAAATAAGGAAGCCCCATACTATCAAGTGTAAGATTATAAACCAAAATTTCAATAAAATTCACATTAAATGAAATGTAGAAAGTAAGAATCAAAAGTAACAACATTAGGAAACTCCAAATGAATACAATTAAATAATTACTTGAGGAAAAATGGCCATTGTAAAATTCCAAAATAGTTAAATATCCTAAGAATCTAAAATTCAACACTATTGGCATAATTTATAAGAAAACAAATCATCAATAAGGAAATTACAAATAATTCATATTTCAACAAAAATTTAACATTAGGAACATCCTGCAACTTTATTAAAGCACTTAAGGGGAGGAGGGGAATGATAGTCTCAAAACATATAATATAATAGCATGTAGTATTATGGCAGTCTCTAGGAGTATATTTTCACACTCAAACAAAGAAAATTGACCCTTTAACCCCTTTGAAAATCCACTTATAATTCAAATTAAAAATTGAAACATAGAAAAAAGAATTTTATCCATAATAGCAATTGTAAAACATAAACATATGATAATAAAATGGAATAATTTAACAAGTTAAACTAAAATTGACTCACAACATTAAACCATAAGGTAAAGCTAAACTTAACTTACAAACATTAAACCACAATATTTAACTCTTCCTCTATAGGGCACAAGGTCACACTAACTATGTCAATAAATGAATTATTTGAGAATGGTTTTGATGATTCTCCCTTCTTCCCCATTGGCATTAATTTCTTGCATGTGCCTCCATAATAATATTCTTAATAAATAAACAAGATAGATCCTCATAGTAAATCACATTATTTGCAAATATCGTTAAGATAAAATTAATAATTGAATTTATGATCATCCACCTAATTAATTTCCTATGCATTTGAATAAATCAATTTGAATCTACCTTCAAAGAAAGTGGCATCATTACAATTGAATTCATCCTTTATCTTTTCTACCTAGTTTCTCTTTGATCAACGCCTTATTATTGAGACTTAGCATTCATCAAGATTTCAAATGAATCACTTACCACCTCTACTTACCAAAGGTTCACCTTTAGCGTTTACCTTCTCTCACACATGTATACTATTTTCCATCTATCCCCTTTATCTACTTGGATAATTTCAAAGGTCGTAGTCCCTCTCACGACTAGCATCTACCTCATAAAATGTAAAGCATTTTAGTAATACAATGAGCTAAATATAAACATAAAACCATCTCTTACTTATTTTTAAATAACTTTTGTTCATTGCAAGATTTCTTGTGAATGAAAATGAATTTTGCAGTATCACACCCAATATTAGTTAGACTAGGTTGTTACAATCCAAATTTGGATACTACAAGTAATTCACATTAGATTTATAATATATATTTAAGAAGCTAGAAGATACATAGTGAAGTCACTTAAAATCAATAATGTTGTTTTATTATTGGGAATGTTATGATATAAACGAATTAGTAATCCCTTATTATAAAAATTTATAATAGAGTATTTAATTTATTTGTTACATATTCACATCATGGCATTTATAGAGAGGAAGATCCCCATAAAGTGCATCAATACAACTAATGATATCCACAACTTCCCAAGATAAGGTTGCATAATTTTATCAATTTTAATCTAGTTAACTACCAATAATGGTACACACAAAATAAAATGGAGTCATAATAGACACACACAAGGAGGGGCCTTACACTATCTTGATTCTACTCAACTCAACATCATTTTTTATTTCAACAATGAATTCTTTTTTATAAAAAGCATTTGTTGAGAGCAGTGTAAACGTGTAAACAAGAATTTTTTATATTCATTGGCCCAACCATTGTTCCAACACATTGAGTTGGGTGGTTCAATGCTACCAAATTCCTTATTTCACACCACAACTAAATTGTCTTCCAAAAAAGTCTCTTAAGACACCTAAGTAAAATCAGCCTTAAATATTTCATGATAATCCTCTTTATGATTGTATTAGTCTTTCTACACTATGTAAAATCAAGTTATAAAAGGTGAAATGAGAATATAAAAACACAATAATCATGGCATAAATAATATAAAAAAATGAAATGAGAATAGAAATGCACAAAAATCATAACATAGACAAAGATCAAAGTATGAAAGTACATAAGAAGAAAACTATAAAACACAAATTAGATACTTACATGTTGATAATACTTAAATCACAATATAATTTGATTCATTGTTGCACATGAAATCTTATTGATAAACATGCATTGGATCACATGACTGATAAGACTCAATAATGTGACTACTACCTATTATGTGTATCGTCCTTCAAAATCAAAACACCAAATAAGATAACCTATTGGAGTTTACTATTAAATAATCATAAAGATATGAAAAATGTAATTAGTCCATACACACTTTTGCTACTTGAATTTTATGTATCCTCATAGGTAGATTGAGAATAGTGCACCATGTGAATCAAGTTCATAGTATAAAAATCTACATTTTTAACACTATTGGTAACCATCATATATCTTGATGGATATCTAATAGCCATCACAAATGGTTTGAATGATCCAATGGCTATCACTTAATGTTTTATGTAAAATTTCTCAAGAATAACCACTTGCTAGGGAGAAACTACTCACTAGAAAATGAGAACCTACTACATCACCCTATGCACATAGTTTGTTAGTATATATTTATTTCATGTCATGTGTATACCACCACTACCCATGTATTTTTCCTATGACCAATAAGAACCTTGATCACGGTTTAATACAAGACCAACAACTAGCCTACCAACAAGTATTCCACCTCAATGTGTGCATATATATTTCTACCAAAGTGGATTCCTTTGTAAAAATGTATAGAAATAAAGAAACCACATAATAGGTCCCATTAGATTAATGTGAAATAGAACATAAAGGGCTATACAACTCACATGATTTCAAAGAAAATATATTCACATAAAATTATTAAAATAAAAAATGAGAATAGAATATTAAAGATACATTCTCATTTTGGTTATAAGTTTTTAGCTATAAATGTAAGGTTATTTATACAACATCAATATTGTCAGAAGTTTGGGGAGATTGTTGAAGTTTGTCATTGATGATGTTGTTTTGCAACATGAGCATGGGAGGAACATAACAATGTGATACAATTTTTTCATTCATGTCAACATTGTTTTGGATCATTTTGATCCATCCTAAAATGCATTGGTGTTGTTAAGGAAGACATTTATGCAAAGTGAGTTGGTCAAAAAATATCAGTCGCATAGAAATTTAACCAAGTGTCAAATTTGCCAGTTTAGTGTGACAATGTGTTAGTTTTTGGGTTCGCACCACTTCACAAATGAAGATATCACTTTGTGCTTCTAAAATTGATTTGTTGGATGTTACATATATCTAATTACAATATTTCATTGTGTTTGGACAAGTGGATCAAGAGATGAGTAACAAAGCTTGACCTAGCATTTTATAGTCATTTTTTGTATAGTGTGTTTGTGTGGGAGAGTCTGCACTTCTCCATAGATGATTATTTGTCCTTGAAATGTTGAAGATAAGTTTCCAAATTTTGGTAGATTATGGATTCTAGATGGCATTGGTTTTTTAGGTCCACGTGTCAAGTTGTGGATACATAGATGAAGGTTTTTCATTTTAAGTCTTATATGGAGCCGACCTAACATGTTTGATGTTATGTGAAGGTTAAATATGTATTGATATCTTATGTGGGATCTATTATAGGTCCATACTGACCTATCTTAAGATATTTCGAGTTCTAAATTGTGGCACATTGTTCAGATGAAAATTTTTGGAGCTGACAAGTTACATTTTGGGTATTACATATAATTAGGCTGATCAAATTGATGTTATACTTGATGTGGATATATATGTTGGATTGTTTTCAATGTTGTGGAGAATGAATGTGACATGTATTTTGTGTGATGTGAATTTTACAAAAGCAATGCAAAATTAAGATTGTGAACGTTAACTCGAAGATCAAAATTGTGTGAATGAAGAGTGAGGCAGAGTGGTGAATCAAAATTAGATAAGGATTGTTATTTTGCTTCAGTGGAACTGTAATTCATGAATACATAAGATGCAATTGTAATAGTTCAAAAATAGGTTGTGAGCCACCATCTCTCTTCTATCTTTTTCTCTTTGGACAGTGAGTCCATTTGTAGTTAGCATTTATGTAATATAGTGTAATCGGTTATAATATATTGTGAGCTAACCCTTACCATGGTTTTTCCCATTTTAGGCATAAAAATCCTAGTGTTCATGTGCTATGTGATGTTATTTTTTTATGCTTTCTTTCCTTACTATAGTTGAATATGCATTAGTAATTGGGTGTTTGATGTTTGAATGGTTTAAGAGAATATTGATTCACCCCCCTCTCAGTATTTTGGGTGTCCAACAATTGGTATCAGAGCTTGGTTCCTTGGAAGGAGCTTAACTACTTTGTGAAGGTCTTGGAGATTGAACACATGGCTGATAGGATGTTTCCTATTCCTCTGGAAGAGATTCCTATTGTTGGATATATAGAAGAAGGTTGCATGCTTGATAAAGATGGAGAACTCAAAGTTTCTCTTGAAGATCAAGAAAGAGCTGAAGGTGAAAATGGATATCTAAAGGAAAATTTCAAAGAAGTAAAGGAATATATCAAAAAATTGAGAGAGAAAATCAAGAATCTCATAGAAAGGAATAAGGAAGTCGGTGAATAGTTAAAACAAGAAAATGAAAATATTACCAGAGTGAAAGTGCAAGTTGAAGAAAATAAAATAGTTCAGGAATGTCTAAATACAATGGTGAAAATAAAATTTGATTAATGAATAAGGCTTGAACAAGAAGTTGTAAATCTAAGAACAGATCTAGAGAAAGAAAGAATTCATGAAGACAAATTCAAAATGAGTGTTACAAAGCTTGATGAGATGATTATAGGATAGAAATTCTCTAAAAGAAAAAATGGCTTAGGATTTGAAAAATGTGAAAGCTCAAAAGAAGATCGGACACCTAATTCATAAGAGAAGATCAATGAACTAAAGGATACTAAAGAAAAGAAGAACAATGGAAAGATCTAGAATCAAAGAAATGAAGCTAGAAGACCTTCAGTCAGAGAACCAAATTCTCAAAGGTACCCATCTTTCAATTGATTTTGTTCATCTTGCAATAAATTTGGACATAGAGAAATGGGTTGTAGAAGCAGAATGAATTAGAATGTTCCATCCTTTACTGTTGAATGTTTTACATAAAAAATATTTGGTCATAGAGCAAGTGAATGTAGAATTCAAATGATGAATGCATATAAGAATGGTAGAATGATTCAATATTTCAATGGTTACGGTTATACTTGCTATGGATTTGGACACAAGGCTAATCAATGTAGATCTAGAGTGAATGGAAGGAATATTGTTCAAAAGAATGTCATATGTCACAATTGCAATAGACCTAGACATATTGCTAAATTTTGCAGAAGCAAAAATACAAGGAAAGATAATCTAGTAAAAAGGAATGAACTAGTTAAAAAGGTTGGTCTGGTTGAAGTAAAGAAGGAAATGGAAAAGAGTTGGAGAAAGAAGGAAGAGACAGAAGACAAGGGAGAATTTGTACCATCCTCTAGTGCAGATGTTTCCTTCGAAAACTAAGCCAAGAGCTTTGGCTTAGGGGGAGCTTTAATGAATATCTTTTATCCCTCACTAGAAAAGAGGAGTTGATGCCAAAACATGAAGATATGTGATGCAGATCAACATGCTTGATCTATTGGTGAAGATTGTGGAAGAAAATATGATGGCGCGGAAGTTTGTAGAGCTTTGGAAGTTATTTGTGCATACAGATAAAGTGTTTCCAGATTTATGAGTTGAAGCATTTAATTTAGAATTTGGGTAGATCGAAGGGTTATAAGAAAATTCACTATGGAAAATTCATTTCACAAAGGCATTTGAAAAGGAGCAGAGCAACGAGAAGAGAATTTGAAGTGCATAAGGTGATTTGAGTTTTAGAGCATCAAAACCCTAGTTCGAAAAACAAAGTAAAAGGTATTTTGTGAATCTTATGTGCCCTAATCTTTAGAAATCTTTGTTTGAAATTAGTTTGAATTTATATTAAGATAGCCACACCAAGGACTATAGAGGTTACAGAGAAACCACAACCAAAATTCAAAAGGTACCCTATGAAATCCATAGATGATGATTTATTAGGAACATTCTCACATGTTCCATATAGGTTTTTATCAACTAAAGACATTAGGGCTTACATTCATGGAAAAATGGAAGAGCATTCTCCCACTAAATTAAGTGATAAATGGGAAAATGAGTTAGCAGGAGAGGACTTTTCCCTAAAGCCAGAATACAAAAACCTAGTTGAGAAGAAACTAGATCTATGGTAATGGTTTCCCAATTTGTTCTATGATTTCAAGTGGATTAGAATGGCCTTGAGAAAAGTTCATGATTAGTTCATATGGATTGATATGCCTCACAAGATAAAAAAATGAAGTGATGAGAGAGGTCATTGGTCTATGCTTCACCAGAATGATTCCTGTGTTGAAATCCATCGAAAATGAAGTGGTTATGGAGAAAACTAGTGCTACTTATAATAAGAGAGCTCTTATTGTCAATCCCATTAGAAACCCAACTATTAGATATGCTACAATGGTCATTGGTTACAAAATCTATTATACAAATAGAGACAATTTTGTATCTGCCACCATAGTCAATGTGGCACATGAGATGGTAGAGAATGGTACAGATTATGACCTTTGTGAGTTTCTTAGGAAACAACTATTGGAAGTGGATTCACTCTAAGAGGGGGGGGGTGAAACAGAGTGATACAAATTTTAACGCTTAAAGCACAAATTAAAATTTTTGAACTTTAACACAATATGATAGATTTTGTTTGAATCTTAACTCAATGCAACAAGTGAAACTTGAACCTTGAATTCACGTGTAACACTTATTAAAAGCACTATATGATATTTTCAACTAAAATTTATGAACAGTCTTGATGTGCTTTTCAAAATAGAACTTAAAGACTTCACAAAATATAACTGTGAAAACATTCACATATGGAGTACAAAATGCAGATTTCTATTTGCTCTATGAAAGACTTTTTACATCAGATTTACACACATTAAATTTGCATGACCAACTTGAAAATTTTAAAGTATCAAATCATTGACTTACATCAATATGAAATAGAATGAGAGAGACAAATGATAACACATAACACAAAGATTTCCTGAGTGGAAAAACCCTCATGGGGTATAAAAAACCACTCGCTAAAACTTCCTTTTCATTAATCAAAGAGCACCAACTCTGTAACAAGTTTCTGAAGCACCAACTTCATAGGGGCACAAACTCTGTAATAATACAAGAGCACCAACTCCACCTAAATTCTAAAGCACCAACTTTAGTAGGAGCACCAACTCCTTTACAAAGTCACTGTCTAAATTGTGTATACAGAAATGACCTTACAACTGCATTTACATTTGCAGTCCCAAAATCACAACTGATTACAAAATGCAAAAATGATCTTCAAAGATACCCACTACAATATGTACTATTCATAACAATACTATGAAAAATCTCCCAAACTAAACACAAATGTCTCTGTTGTGAAAACTAGAGATTACAGTAGAAACCCTCTTTTCTTCTTTTCACAAATTTGCTCAAAATAACTCAATCAAAACCACACTCCATTTCTGAATGCAATATTTGTAATGAAACCAGAGATGTGTTACAATAAAGCCCTCTTCTTATTTTCTCTCTTTTCTCTTTTTTAATCATGGATTTTTTCCATGTATTTATACAATGCACAAAAACAATTATTCTTTTCAAAAACCCGTAACACCATAACCAGGGTTTGTATAAACAATGTTGTTAAACCATGATACCCATAATGGTTTGAAGAATAACTATAGATATATCAATGAAATGCCACTAAAAAATGATAAAACCCTTGAGTAGACTCAGGTTAGTAAAAACTAAGATTAATCTTTAACACATTTCTAATCTCCATCAAAATCTTAACCACAAAAACAATTATATTTGAAACCAATAAAAGATCTTTCAAACCGAAAACCAATTACTTGTCAAGGTGGCCAAACTTTTACCAGCTAACTATGTAACATCTTCATAACAACCTCACTAAAACTCATCCAGCTGCAAGCACAAAAAGAACACATTATCTTGCAATTTGGAGAGGTAAGGGATCTAGTCAATCGAAAATTCTTACTCATTTCAAAATCTCTTCTCAGTTCTGATAAAGAAAAGAAGATAAATCTGGTACCTACTACTCTGAAAGAGGGAGAAGAACTTTTGTTAGATCTTGAAATGTGGAAAAAGTTGCTTGTGAAGGCTAAAAGAGAATGGGATAATGAAAGGAAATCTTGGGAAGATCACCTAATGAAGTTGGAGGTGTCAACCACCTTCGGTTGACTCATTCTTTATCTTTTATGCATTTTTGTTCAAATTATTTGTATATATGAAGACAATATAAATAATTTTTTTCAATACCTTTTTAGTTTTTGCTCTGATACAAGACTCAAGGGGAGTCAATTTATTATTTTCCTAACTATATATATGACTACATCTTTCAGGGGGTGTTCTAGTAAGAGTCATAACAGTTTATATAGGTTCCCTTCACCCTTGATGTCAAAGGGGGAGAGTATTTTTGGATATTTTTAGCATGTTTCCATCAATGAAAAAGGGGGAGACTGTTATAAGTTTGGGGAGATTGTTGAAGTTTGTCATTGATGATGTTGTTTGGAAACATGAGCATGGAAGGTACATAACAATGTGATACAATGTTGTCATTAATGTCAACATTATTGTAGATTGTTTTGATTAGTCCTAACATGCTTTGGTGTTGTTAAGGAAGACATTTGTACAATGTGAGTTGGTCTAAAAAGATCAATTGCATAGAAATTTAACTAAGTGCCAAATCTACCAATTTAGTGTAACAATGCATCGATTTTTGGTTTCGCACAACTCCGTAAATGAAGATATCACTCTACACTTCTAACATCATTTTTTTGGATGTTAGATATATATAATTCCAATATTTCATCATGTTTGGACAAGTGGATCAAGAGACATGAGTAACAGAGTTTTTCCTAGCATATTACAATCATTTTTGTACAGTGTGTTTGTGTGGGAGAGTTTGCACTTCTCCATGGATGAGTAGTTTACCTTGGGGTGTTGAAGATAAGTTACAAGATTCCAATAGAGCATGGATTCTAAATGGCATCAAGTTTTGAGGTCCACCATGGTCGAGATGTGGATACACAGATGAAGGTTTTTTCTTTTAGGTCTTATATGGAGCCGACCTAACATGTTTGATGTATGTGAAGGTTAAACATGTTTTGCTATCTTATGTGGAATCTATTATAGGTCCATGCTGACCTATCTTAATATATTTTGAGTTTTGAATTGTGGTGCATTATGTGGATGAAAATTTTTGGAGCCAACAAGTTACATTTTGGATATTACATCTAATTAGGCCAACCTAATTGATGTTATACTTGATGAGGATATATATGTTGGACATTTTTTGGTGTTGTGGAGAATGAATGTGACATGTATTGTGTGTGATGTGAATTTAAGCAAATCAATGTGAAGTTAATATTGAAAATGTTAACTTGAAGATCAAAATTGTGCAAATGAAGAGTGAGGTAGAGTGTTGAATCAGAATCAAATAAGGATTGTTATTTTGCTTCAATGGAACTGCAATTCATGCATACATAAGATGAAATTATAACAATTAAAAAATATGTTGATAGCCACCATCTCTCTTCTATACTTTTATGTATGGACAGTGAGTCCATGTGTAGTGAGCATTTCTATAATATAATATAACCGGTTATAATATATTGTGAGCTAACCCTCACCGTGATTTTTTTCCATTTTGGGTTTTCTACATAAAAATCTTGGTGTTCATGTGTTATGTGATGTTGCTAATGTTTCCTGCTTTCTTTATTTACTGTAGTTGAATATGCATTATTAATTGGATGTTTGATGTTTGAATGGTTTAAGAGAATACTGATTCACCCCCCCTCTCAGTATTGTGGGTGTTCAAAAAACATAAATGCTATGATTTGTTATCTTTTTGGTTAGATGAAAACAAACACTATTGAGAACCAAATTGAAATATGTGACACTTATTCATTTGACATGTAGGGGTCTGGTCCCTCATTATAATCACTCATTGGTCCAAGGAAGGAATATAAATAAATCATATAGGCCATGGTATACCAATCAATATGGAATATTCTTCTAAAGAAAGAATAAGATGAAATAATATTTATAATTCCTTAGGATCCAACTTAAGTGTTAAAGTAACACATCAATGCAATTAGAGATGATATTATAAGCAACCTAAGATTCTAATGTCATCATGAAGGAGGTTAGTTCTCTTGATAAAGTGATTGCACAAATTTTTAAAAAAACTCAAAATAATGAGAGGGGTTGAACTAGTATTCTATTAAACCATCCAATCATTAAATATCCAATTACCAAAGAATATTTAACTATTATAAGGAATGAAAGCATGAAAACATCCACAACATCAAATAACACATGAACACCAAGATTTTTACGTGGAAAACCCAAAATGGGAAAAACCATGATGAGGATTATCTCACAATATATTATAACTGGTTATAGTACATTATAAAAAGGCTCACTAATAGGTGGACTCACTATCCAAGTGAGATCACAACTCATAGAGAAAAGAATGATAGAAAGAAGTGGCTTCACAACCAAGATTTGTACTGATATGAAATGCATCTACCATATGCTATATTATATTCCTTTGAATATCAAAATGCTAACTTGATACAATTCACCCAACTCATATTACAAATCTTTGCTCCGCTTTACATTTGCACACCTCTTCTCAGCTTTCATAACTCATTCGCTCAACACTGCTTATTTTTGCATCATTTTTGGTATTCAAATCATGTAAACATTCAAATTTGATGTCCAAAAATTCAAAATAGCCTAATATGTATCAAACTCATCACAAACATCAATTAGGTCGACCTAATCAGATGTAGCCCTAAAACACACAAAATGTGCCTTATCAACACCTAATTCAAATCAAAATTCCTTCATGCCCAAAAAAACATGTGTGAAACTTAATATAGGTTGGCATGGACCTATAATAGCTCCCTCTTACATTCACATCATATTTAATCTTTGCAACCCTTTACATACATTAGGTCGACCAAGCATAAGACCTAAAATAAAGATACTCCAACTAATCATCACCATAGAACACGTGGACCTCAAAATGTCATGCCATCTAGAAAACACAATGCTTTAACACCTGTTAAAATTCTCCCAAAACCACAAGTCCTAACTCAAATCCACAGAGGAGTGTGGACTAGATAAGTCATATCCATTTCATAGAAAACTGTGTAAACCTTATATGTTGATCTTCTATTACTTGCAACTTACAAAACATTTATCCAAAAAAAGTAAAATTATGAATGAAGATACTAATGACATCCATAAAAATCATATTAGAATTAAAAAATTAAATCTCAAGGGGTGAATGAATGCGGACCAAATTACCAGAGGGTACTATGTACTAAATCTTCTAGTGTAGACAATTAGCAAAAATACTTAACTATTTCTATGTGTGGACCAAACCCTCTTACAAAATGTCTCTTCTATAATCATCCTTCTTACAATGTTTACATCCATCATGTAGTGTTGACATCAATGACAAATCATCAATGACAACCTTCTTCATTCTTTCAACAATCTCCCCCTTTTCATTGATGGCAACATGTGCCAAAACAAAAAATTCTCCAGGTATCTCTCCCGCTTTGGCATTAATGGCAAAGGGAGTGTTGGTATTAAAAATTTGTATGCTCCCCCTCAAACATATATACAAACTAAAATATCTAAACTTAATGTACTATCTCCCCCTTAGTAAGTTAACCAAAAACTCCTAATACATCTGCATATTTACAAAAGAATCTGTAAACTTGAAAAACTAAAAAATGCATAGAAATAGAAATTGTCAACCCAAAGATGTTGACCCCTAAAGCTTTTGGAGAATGGCTTTCCAAGTATATTTACCTTCTTCCCAACTTTTTTTCACTACTACAACCATCCTATGTTGAGACTCAAGCTCCACCAACGTTTCCTCTCCTTCCACAGTACTGGAGGTAATATTTTATAAATTTGAAATTTTATCAATATTGACGATGGTACTTGAGACAGGTATATGCCTTATTTTTACCAAGTCCCTTAACTTCCCAAGCTATTTTATTATCTCTTCATTTTGGCTTTGCAAGGTGAAGAATTTTTCATGCAAATCTATTATAGTAGATCAGGTCTGATCATTTATTTCTAGTGTCATATGATAGGAACTTTATGTATTACTTATCTGGGACTCAATTGAGTCCATTTCATCTTTTATGCCTTGTGTGGCATCCAACCACTTCATGCATACAAAAACAAATTTTTTGCCTCTTCTTCACATTCCTACACATCCTTTAAACATTCTTCAACTTTGTTGTGTGTAGATGCACACTTCTCTATAATATCCAAAAACTTATTTTCTGTAAACCTCATCTCAACCTCTATTTCCACTTGTCCTTTTAAACTAGAGGCATATTCCTTGAAGGAATCAATCAATAATTTCAAATTTTCCATTGCAAAAAAAATGTATCAACATTAGTTCTACCCATTATCTCCTACAATGTCTTTATGGCTTCATCCATCAATTCACCACTCCTTTGGTGTATTTCAATAATTTATTTTCTAGTTGATGCAGGATACACATCACCTAGCTACAACTTATGAATAGGAGATATCTTATCTAAATCTACACTTCCCTGCTACATGGGCAATAATAACTAAGATGAAATAACTGGTTGGAACCTTAATTGCTTAGAAAAAATACCTTTCAAGGGATTACTAAAGGAATATTTACTAGAAGGCTTGGGTAACTCCTCAAATTTCTCAGCTTCTTCATTCTTTCTGGTATCAGTTTCCTCTTCTTCCTCTACCTCTTCTTCTTCACTGGAGGCCTTATCTTTATCTTTTTCTTCATCTTCACTTATCTCCTCTTCTACCTTGTCCTTTTCCTTCTTTCCTCTACATCAGTAACTCCAATGATTTCTACATGCTTCTTTGAGCTTCAATTTCTAGATCTTATTCTTTACTAGTGGAGGCAATGAGAATCATGTCATACTTATGAGCTATGTCAGTAATCTTTTCTTCTTTTTTCCTTTGCATTTTCTCAAGCTCATCATGTTCTCTTCCCATAAGAATTGTGACCCTCTTTTAGTTATGAGTTCCTTGTTGTAGACTTGGGCTAATGTGGCCTTGTTAGCATCAAATAAGGAGAAGCCAATTTTCTCCATAGCATCTGATCTAATATTCTCTTCTTTTTCTATAGCCTCTTTTCTCCTTTCCATTAAAATTTTCCACATATCATCTGGAACCTTCTTTATTTTCTGCATATCTACTTCAATGATGACAATCTACTTGATGATTTCTTCAATTATGGTGGTTTTTTCCACCTCATTTGCATTTTGGTATAAAGAAGTTGTTTCTTTCAACATTTCATGATGCAAAATTCCTTTGAATAATGTGTCCAACTTCATTGGATTGTGAGTTCTTTCCGGATTTTTCTTCTTCTTCTTATTCTTCTTTTTCTTCTCTGGGTCAATTATTTTTTATTTCTTTTTCTTCTTTTCTTTCATCTACTTATGCATGTGTATTCAAAAATATTTTTTCTTCTTCTCAATTTCCTCTTCATCAAAGGTATAAACAATGCCTATCCTTTGTTTCTTTGTACCAATGCTTCTTCTTCTTAGGATCAATGGGGGACCTTCATCGTCTTTTTCTTCTTTAGATAATACACTCATGTTCTTCTCTCTTATAGCTTTCTCTTTTCTTCTTTTAGGCATAGTGGTAGTAGTGGGGGTTGTTAGAGTAGCTTTCCTTCTCTTCGCATGCCTTGTGACCTGTTCCATCCAAGGTTCCTCTACCACTAGAGCACTAGTATCCTTTCTCTCAATTCTACTAGTAGTGGATGTTGATTTGAAGGGCCTTTGGATACTGGGGAGAGTGGTGGAAGTTCTTCCAAATCTTCTAGGTCTGATGGACCCACCAGTTATTCTTGTCTCTCCCTCTGTTCTTGATCTTGTTTCCTCACTTGTTCTTATGTGAACCCTTTTCTCCTGGAAAATGTATTTACCATATTTTCCACCACCTTCTTTATATTTGGCTTCTTCAACTCCATATGCACTTCCATGGATTTATCTTCATGTGTCCCATATCTTTCTTGTGTAGTGTCCTTAGGACTTTTCAGTAATATGCCAACATAACCATTTACTTCATTTTCATTAGTTTCGTATCCAAGTGGTAGAATCCAAAACGTTCTGGGTTTTATAGCCTCAATGATGCATTCATCATTTGTGACCAAAATGTGATGTCATTCTACTATTTTTCCACCACAGATTTAGGGATCCTCTCCCTTTCATGCATTCTCTTTTGGAATACTACAAAGAATGCAGTAAGTGCTTCATCTTAATCTTTCATGTCACCAATGTTGTGTAGGTATTCCAAGATTTTATGGGATATCAGTCTACTCTTAACCCATATGACATTGTTTCTTCCTGGAAGCTCCTTTAGAAAGTAAAACAACAAACAAACTACCAAAGAACCAAACTTGAAGGGGTATTTCTTCTCTCTAGTTTTCTTCAAGTTCTCAAATATTTGTTGCTTGAGCAAATCACACAAATCACAATATTTTCCTTTTTCCACCATCTCATAGGCTACATTAATTGTTGTGGCTGACACAAAATTCTCTTTTTTTGTGTAGTATAACTTATACCCTATGACCATAGTTGCATCTTATTGTAGGATTCCAAATAGTGTTCACAGTGAGATCTCTTTGATCAAATATGGCTCCCATCAATTCCATCACATCCTTGTTCTTCATAGATTTCAATATCAGTATAGGTCTGGTGGCACAAAGTCTAGTAACCTCCCTTATAACTTCCTTACATATCAAACGAGGCATGTCGATCCATTAAATTTATCATGCAACCTACTCAATACTATTCTCACAAACATAGTTTCATCATCATAAATGAGACATGGAAACCATTGCCAGACATCCAGTTTCTTCTTCACTAGGTTTTCATACTCTTACCTTAATTTTCTAATCATCTCTAATTAATTGGTCTTTCCATAGGTCTATAAAACTTTTGTAATTATATTCTTCCATTTTCTCGTGGATGTAAGCCCTAACATCTTCTGTAGACAAAACTCTGTATGGGATACTCAAAAAAGATTTGAGCAGGTCATTCTCAAACACTTTTATGGGGAATTTCTATAATTTTGGTCAAGGCTTCCCACTTATATTGACTACAATACATGTTTCCATCTATAATGAATTCAAAAGCTTCAAATAAAATCTTTACTCTAACTTTATACAATGGTAAATACCTTTTTTTGCTCAGCTAGAATTAGGGTTTGGATGTTCTGCTTCAAAATCACCTTTGAACTCTTGAATTTGCTTCAAATTGCTCTACTTGATCCAAATGCATAAAATTGAATAAAATTGACCTAGTGTAGATACTTATAACCCTTCGATCTTCCCTAATTCACATTCAATGTGCCAAACAATAAAGCTGGTAAAACTCTTCTATGTGCAATAGTAAACCCTAAATCGCTCTGCAAATCTCTATAATTGCATATTTTCTTTCGTTGTCTTCTCCAAAAGATCATTATTGTCCATCTCCATCACATATCTTTGTGCCAAGTCATGACACCTTATATCGATTGGGGGTTGTTTGATTATTTTTCATTGCTCCCCCTAAGCCAATGCCTAGGTTCAATTCCCGGAGGAAACATCTACACAAAGGGTAGTATAGATTCATTTGTAATCTATGATTCTTTGTTATTCTTGGTCTCCTATTTTTTTCTCTAGATCTTTTCCATTTCCTTCTTTACTTCAACTGGATCGATCTTTTTAACTAGTTCATTTCTCTTTACTAGATTATCCTTCCTTGTATTTCTGCTTCTGTAAAATTTAGCAATATGTCCAGGTCTATTGTAATTATGACATACAACATTATTTTAAATAACATTCCTTCCATTCATCCTATATTTGCATTGATTATCCTTGTGTCCAAATCCATATCATGTAAAATAGTAACCATTAAAAGGTTGAATCATTCTACCATTGTTACATGCATTCATCATTTGACTTTTGCATTCATTTGCTCTATGTCCAAATTTCTTGCATGTAAAGCATTGACCAATAAAGGATGAAAAATTCTAATTCATTTTTCTTCTACATTCCATCTTTATGTCAAAATTTATTGCAAGAATAACAAATACCATTGAAATATGGGTACCTTTGAGCATTTGGTTGTCTAACAAGGGGGTCTTCTAGCATTATTTCTTTGATTATGGATCTTTCCATTGTTCTTCTTGTCTTCAGTATTCTATGGTTTATTGATCTTTTTTGCATTAGGTGTCTAATATAATTCTGATCTTTCACCTTTTTCAAGTCCCAAACCACCTTTTTCTTTGGATACTTTCTGAACTGTAATCAACTCTTCAAGCATTGTAGAACTTGTCTTGAATTTATCACCATAACTTCTTGATTTCTCCAGATCTGATCTCAAATTTACCACTTTGTGTTCAAGCCTCATGCATTCATCAGATTTTCTTTTCACCATTGCATTTAGACAATCCTCAATTCTTTTCTTTTCTTCAACTTGTACTCTTAGTTCAGTTATATCTACATTTTATTTCTTCAATTGTTCATTGACCTCCTTCTGCCTTTCTCTAAACTTCTTGATTTTTTCTCTCAATTTTCTAATGCAATAATTCTATTCTTTAATATTTTCCTTTGGATATCTATTTTCACCTTCAATTTTGTCAAGATCTTCAAGAGAAACTTTAATTTCTCTATCTTTTTCAAGCATGCAATCTTCTTTTGTGTACTCAATAGCAGGAATCTCTTCTGGAGGAATAGGAAACCTTTTATCAATCATGTGTTTGATCTCCAAGATCTTCCCAAAGCATTCAAGCTTCTTCCAAGGAACCAAGCTCTAATACCAATTGTTGAACACTTGAAATACTGAGGGGTTGGGTGAATCAGTATTCTATTAAACCATCCAATCATTAACCATCCAATTACCAAAGCATATTTAACTATTAGAAGGAATGAAAGCATGAAAACATCTACAACATAACCTAACATAGAACATCGGGTTTTTACGTGGAAAACCCAAAATGGGAAAAACCACAGTGAGGATTAGCTCACAATATATTATAATTTATTATAGTATATTACAGAAAGGCTCACTGCCAGGTGGACTCACTGTCCAAGTGAACTCACTGCTCATAGAGAAGAGAAAGATAGAAATAAGTGGCTTCATAGCCAAGATTTGGACTAATACAAAATTCATCTACCATATGCTAGATTCAGTTCCTTTGAAGCTCAAAATATTGACTTGATACACTTCATCCAACTCAAATTATAATTCTCTACTCTACTTTACATTCACACACCTCTTCTCAACTTTCATAACTCATTCACTCAAAACTGCTTATTTTCACATCACTGTTGGTATTTATATCATATACACATTCAAATTCGATGTCCACAAACTCAAAACAAAATTGTATATATATATATATATATATATATAACTCATTGCAAACATCAATTAGGTCGGCCTAATCAAATGTAGCCCTAAACACACAAAATGTTCCTTGTCAACACCTGATTCAAATCAAAATGCCTTGCACCCAAAAAAAAATGTGCAAAACCTAATATATTTTGGTATGGACCTATAATAGCTCCCTATTACATTTTCATCACATATTTAATCATCATAACCCTTTACATACATTAGGTCACCCAGGTATAGGACCTAAAAGCAAAATACTCCAATTGATCATCACCATAGGACACGTGGACCTCGAAATGCCATGCCATCTAGAAAACACAATTCTTTGGCACCTGTTAAAATTCTCCCAAAACCACAAAGCTTAACTCAAATCCACAGAGGAGTGTGAACCAGATAAGTCATATCCATTTCACAGAAAACTATGTAAACCTTATATGTCGATCTTTTGTTACTTGCAACTTACAAACCACTTATCTAAAACAAGTAAAATTTTGAATGAAGATACTAATGACATCCATAAACAACATATTAGAATCAAAAAATTAAATCTTAAGGGGTGAATGAATGTGGACCAAATTACCAGAGGGAACTATGTACTGAATCTACTAGTGTAGACACTTAGCAAAAATACTTAAATGTTTATGTTTGTGGATCAAGCCCTCTTGAAAAATGTCTCTTCTACAATCATCCTTCATACAATATTTGCATCCATCATGTAGTATCGACATCAAAGACAATTCATCAATGACAACCTTCTTCATTATTTAAACAAACTCTTCATCAAAATACACCAAGAATCAATCCTATTCTCATCTACTCAAAGCCATCTCAAATTATAGACAATTCAATCAATAAACCAAACTCACTCCATTGTATATATTAGGACAAAAAATTCATCTAAAACATTCCATCCAATCAAGCCTCTAAATGACCAATCCAAAGTGAGCAACCAAGACCTAGACTAGGACCTAGCTCACTAGACAAGATGAAACATAAAGAATAAGGAATTTATTCAATTTATCAAATCAAAATATTTTCATTTAACTTGTGTAATTATTCTTTTATTCAATCAATCATTTATAGAAATTATGGACAACATTGTTAAAACAAATTTGTATTAAGAAAAATCCATATAGGCATACAATGTTATATTTCACTAAAAGTGGAATATATGTACAACAAATCCATATAGTCTTAAAAAAAAGCCATATAGGCACATAATTTCACATATCTATAATAAAAGTATATATGTACGAAATTTCCATATAGGCATACAACAAAGACCCTAATGTTATCACTTCCCTCTAGGGGAAGGGAATATATCATGAGTTGCCTTCAAGACTATTGAGTGGGTGGAGAGGCATATGGTGATGGTTTCTTTCAAACCCATTGACTCGACCTCCTCCTATAATATTTTGGGATTTCCACCTAATACAATAAAAATTATACACATTAATATTAAAAATTTGAATTAAAGAATAACATATAATGGAATAATCACTTACTCCAAACTAATAATATTTATAAACTATTTTTTTCCTCTCTTTATCAATAAGAGGGGTATATTCATGAATTGGAGATGTGAATTATTATGGAAAGAATCAAGATAAAAATTAAACTACAAATTAATCATTCAAATTTTCACTAATAGAGAGATAAAACAACAAATAAAATATAAAATTTACTAATTTGGCTTATACCTCTATTAAAGGAATCAAATATTCTATTGTTGTAGAAACACCATGCTCAATTACATCGCATGAATACCTAGAGGAGTATCAATTGATGTCATCAACTGAAAATAAAACAACATTATCAAATTACCAAAATCTACCTAACACCTCAATGATTAAAAATAGTAAACGTTACATCAATGAAAGATGTATTGCCACTCTGATTGATAGGTCCAAAATTTGAAGGCCCAACATTAACCTATTCAACATCCATTGTGAGTTTTAAGATTACCATTGATATGAGGTTAAACTATTTATATGTACCATATTTATTATTTATTTACTAATTGTATACCTATGGACTCGACATTGTTGTGTAATCGGGACCTAAAGGGTCACCAAATCACTCTGACCCTAAAATTTTATTACAATAAATTTAGTAATTATTTCAAAAATGAAATATAATAAATTGAATTTGAACTTGTTCAAATTTACCTCTTAATCAATGTAATGTGTTTCATCTAGCAGCCAATCTATGAAGACAATCTGCTCTAATATAGATGTGTCCTATTGCTAGCCATGTGTACCCCAATCATCTTTAGATCCATAATCACAAAGAGACCCATAGTGTCAACACAAATGAGGTGAACATTGGGATATGGAACACTCACTCTCATCACCTTGTGCTAGAGGCCTATTGCATTATAAATGGTTTGAATGAGTGAGCTAATAAAATATAGGTTCTTGACCTCAACACTTGCATTCACGATGGAAGGGATTGTGACATGCTCAACATTTGGACAACAAAGGGGTATTACTTCCTAGTTTTGGGAAAGTTATGCCCCCACTCTATCCTATGCAGAGATCTAACCTCTACCCTTGAACTCTCACATGTCAAATTTATAAGGAAGTTAAGGTAGTGAAAAAATTCCTACACTAACCCTTGAGAGGAGGGTAATGCAAAAAAAATCATATCTTTACAACAAAAAATAAACATAAATATCATCAATACCACAAAACAATGATTTGCATGGGAAAAATCCTTTTGAGAGAAAACCCGGACACACTCCAAAATCCATGTAATATATTATTCATACAAAATCATGAAGATTATAATATTCTTGTAGAGAAACCTTCTCACAGAATTATTGCAAACCAAATATTTGGAGATAGCACAAAAGCTATGAGACTCTTAAAATACATCATAATGCAGAGTTCTAATATAATACCTTCTTAAAATAGGATTTCCTTCTAGGGAAATACAAGACAACAATACCATCAAATATGATAATGATCAATGTTTTAGATATATAATAATAAAATATACATAAAATGTGGCATTTAGGGGTATTTTCCTTGAACCCCCATTGGGATGCATGGCCCCTAGACTCCTTGTTGAGGGGATGGTCCCCCTAGACCCTACAAGGGTACCACCTACATCTCCCCATTCTCAAATATATTAACCTATTATAATTATAACATTGAGACACCATTTTTTCTAACATTCTCCCACTTGTAAAACACCTTGCAAGAGAAACAAGAGGATCAATACCATGATTTAATTGCTAGGGTTTGAGAGGCCCGTAGACTCCAAACACCATATGAACTTCTTTGTTCTCACAACCTTAGTTAAATAATTTGAAACATTCATCAAATTATCTATCTTAACTAGCTTTACCTTTTCATCCTCGACCATGTCTCTAAAAAAATTATATTGTACATCAATGTGCTTGGCCTTGGCATGAAATATCAAGTTGTTAGCTAGGTAGATTGCATTCTTATTGTCACAATAAATTATCATTGCACTTTGTTTTATTCCAACATCTAAACATAGTCTCTTAATAAAAATAGCTTCTTTACAAGCATGAATAGTTTCCATATACTTAACTTTAGTAGGGAAAAAGCAACCACAACCTATCACTTACTCATCCAACTAATTGCACCACCAAATATGGTGCAGGGGCACCAAATCCATTTTTGAAAATAAGGTCTTATGATGGGTTTTAGGGTGATTTGAGTCTTATTTCATGAAATAAGGTCATAATAGACAATTTTTCATGTAATTTGAGTCATATGGGATCCATTTTGTAAATGGTGTAAATCTTGCAAAAGTTGTCACAAAGCAAAATTGCAAAAATGCAAAAAGTGCAAAATGGGAAGTTAAAGGGTCAAGTAAGTTCAAAAGGTAGTTTGTATTAGTTGTGTCAATTTATTTTTGGTACGTAAGGTTTAAATACAATGTGTGTGGGTCGAAGAGAAGTTTTGGAGTTGATTTTGTTGAAAGAAACAATAAGAAACCTTAATTTTTTATGTGTTTTCTGGTAATTTTGCTGCTACAGAAAATTTGTACAGCCTGTACAACTTGATAATGATGTCAAATTGATATGAATTGATGTAGGAATTTTTTATCTATCATTTGGTTTTGATTTGAGTCATTTTCACAAGGTTTAAAGGTTTTTACAAGAATTTTAGTAAAAGCATCCTGAATACCCTGTTTGAGGGTTTGAGAGTGTAAACATGGTGTAAATGACAATTCCACTAATGGAATCTTTTGAAAGTCAGTGGAATGGTACTATATAGTTTATTTTTCATGTTTTTGTTAGTTTCAAGAGTAGGGATGAGGGTTTTGGGTGAATATGGTGATGCCCTATGCTGTAAACCTTAGTTTTTAGAGCAATTTTGAGGCATAGAGGTTAGGATTGGTTGGAAAAATTTTGGGTAGTGATTTGTAAAGGTTGGAATAGCTTGTGCAAGTCATTTTTGAATTTTTTGAGGTGTTGGTTGGCAGAGTAGAGACCTGGAGTATAGAGATCCAATAAACCCTCATTGGAAGCAAGCCTAAATAGGGTTTTAGGTGAAATTTTGAAGTTTGATGAGTTTGTGGATGATCCCATTGGTAAAAATTGTGGATTCAGAGCTTTTGTAACCTGGTTAAGGTCCATGAATGGATTTTTAATGTTGTTATGGTGTTTATTTGGTAGTTTCTTTGTAAAAGTGACCTATTTGGGGCTCATGTGCAAGCGTAGCAGCAATTTTTAGAGGGTGAAGGTCTGAAACAACCTCATGCAAAAACTATATATATTGAATAATTCCATAATGGGTGTCTAGAATGAAAACCTTTTTGTGGGTTTGAGGATTATTTTAGAAGATATACATAATTTTTTCAATTCAGAATGCTACAAGGGAATATGAGTGAATTGGTGAGTTGAATAACAAGTTGGAGTTTTTGTGATTTAAAAATTGTTTGAATCTGATTCAAATATGATTGTTTGAAGTTTCCTCCTACTCTAAATCAATTGATATCAGCACATAGGTGTTAGATCTTTTGAAGGTGAAAAGTTGAAGATTGAAGAAGAGAAAGGTTGAAATTTGAAGGACAAGATGCCTCCTAAAGGAAGTGGAGCCCTTGGTAGGGAAATAATATTGTTGAAAGAATCAAAAGAAGCACTTTTGGCTAGATTTTTATCATGGGAGACAAAGCAAAGAAGAGGAAAGGCCACTAAAGAGGAAAGTGACTGAGAGGAAGAGGAAGAGGGTGAGGATAAAAACCCTCCAAGTGGAAGATTCCAAGGTGATGAATTGGACCCTGATGAGAGAAGGATGGTTAAAATACTTAAGGCTATTAGAGGATATGCTTCTAGTGAGAAAATAAATGTCCCAATGTATAATGGAAAATTGGATGTTGAAGAGGTATTGGATTGGATAGATGCACTGGACAACTACTTTGAGTACAAGGAGGTTGTTGAAGAATAGAAGGTAAATTTTGCTAAAACCAAGTTGAAAGGTCATGCTTTGACATGGTGAAATTATATTCAAGACAAGGGAGTGAAAATGGGAAAAACAAAAATCAATTCATGGGATAGGATGGTGTCAAAGATAAAGAGCCAATTCTTTCTAGGTGATCATGTTATACAAACTTTCAAGAAGTTTCAAAGTTTAAAGTAGAAGGATAAGGATGTCATGGCCTACACTGAATAATTTCACAAGTTGAGTATTAGGGCTAGTCATGTTGAAGATGAGAATGAAAAGATAACAAGGTATATGTGTGGCTAGAGATTTCAACTTCAAGATGAATTGAGTTTGGCTACTCCAAGAATAGTTGAAGAATGTTTTCAATTGGCTAGTAGGGCAGAAGAAAAACTAAAAAGAAGGAAAGAAAGGGAAGGAGGAGGCAAAGGAAACACTAGTAGAGGAAGAGGTACAAGGAAAACTTATGAAGACCAAGAAGATGCAAGTAAAATAAAATACCAAGTGGTTGATCAAAGAGGTGGATTTAGAGGCATTAGAGGAAGATTTGGTGGAGGTATAGGTTCAAGCTCTTTTTCAGGAAGATGTTACCATTGCAATTAGTTTGGGCATCAAGCATGGAAGTGTCCAGAGAAACAAGGTTCTACTTCAACTGGTGGTGATAAGAGAGTTCAATTGGTGCAAGAGTATGACTGTGAAAGTGTAAACTCTCCTAATCAACTTGCTGCTCTAGAAGTTGGGGAATCTTTGATGGTGAGAAGAAAACTACTTGAAGCATCCAAGGAGAAAGTCAACACCAAGGAGAACACTTTTCAAGACCACTTGCAAATGCAATGGAAAATATGCAAAGTAGTAATATATTCAAGAAGTACTGATAACATGGTTTCCATAGAAATGGTTGTTAAACTGAAATTGGAAAAGATACCTCATGAAACACCCTATAAAGTGTCTTGGTTGAATGAGAATCAATCCATTTTGGTGAATGAGCAAGCTTGGGTTGAATTTAGTATAGGTGGATACAAGGATAGGATACTTTGTGATGTGTTGCCTATGGATTGTTGTCATTTGTTACTCGGAATACCATGAAAGTTTGATATGCATGCAATTTATGATGGTAGACACAATACTTATGCCATTGAAAAGTCAAACCTGATAAAGAGAAGGTCAAGGATGAATTGACTGTGGAATGATGCAAGATTCATGAATAAGAAATGCATGATTGGTTAGAAAGGCATGATAAGATCATAATAGAGATAGTGCTTTGTTCTTTGGTTTCATAGGAGGATAGTGGATAGTTAAGTTTGGTCAATACAGATGTTTGTGAACATGGTAAGATACAGGTTCTAGGAGCAGAGAAACTGAGGGGAGAGATGAAAGCAAAAGATGAGGTGATCAAAAGTGAATGGAAAGACATGTGGGTGAATTCAAGTATGCTTCAAGAGTAAAGAAGAGGAAATTTCAAGAAAAATTAGGTAGAGGTAAGTTTCCAGGTGTTTGAGCAAGTTTAACATCATTTCAAAATAAAGAGAAGGTCAGAAAATGTTCATCAAGGCAGCTTATGAAGATGGAACAATGTCTAGGTAACAACAAGCTCACTACTGTAAAGAATGATGCAAAGATTCAATACCTTATCCAATGGAAAGGACTACCAGATGAAAAGGATTTTGGAGATCAAAGAGATGGTGTGGACATCCTACAATTCAATTCTCAAGGGACTTGAGTTCTTTTCAGTCTGAGTGTATGGTGCAGGGGCACCAAGTCCATTTTTGTAAATAAGGTCTTATGATGGGTTTTAGGGTAATTTGAGTCTTATTTGGTGAAATAAGGTCATAATAGACCATTTTTAATGTAATTTGAGTCATATGGGATCCATTTTGTAGGTGCCATAAATCTTGCAAAAGTTGTCACAAAGCAAAATTTCAAAAATGTAAAAAGTGCAAAATGAGAAGTTGAAGGGTCAAGTAAGTTCAAAAGGTAGTTTGGGTCGGTTGTGTTAGTTGATTTTTGGTATGTAAGGTTTAAATACAATGTGTGTGGGTTGAAGAAAAGTTCTGGAGTTGATTTTGTTGAAAGCAACAATAAGAAACCTTCATTTGCTGTGTGTTTTCTGGTAATTTTGCTACTACAAAAAACTTGTATGGCTTGTATGGCCTGATAATCATGTCAAATTGATCTGAATTTATCTAGGAATGTTTTAGCTATCATCTAGTTTTGATTTGAGTCATTTTCACAAGGTTTACAAGTTTTTACAAGAATTTTAGTAAAAGCAGTCTGAATACCCTATTTGAGGGTTTTAGAGTGTAAACATGGTGTAAATGACCATTCCACTGAATCCTTTGAAAGTTAGTGGAATGGTGCTAGATAGTTTAGTTTTCTTGTTGTTGTAGGTTTCAAGAGCAGGGATGAGGGTTTTGGGCAAATATGGTGATGCCCTAGGTTGTAAACCATAGTTGTTGGAGCAATTTTGAGGCATAGAGGTTAGGATTGGTTGGAAAAATCTTGGGCAGTGATTTGTAAAGGTTGGAGTAGCTTGTGTAGGTCATTTTTGAAGTGTTTGAGGTTTTGGTTGGCATATTAGAGACCTAGAGTATAGAGATCCAATAAACCCTCATTGGAAGCAAGCCTAAATAGGGGTTTAGGTGTTTGTGGATGATCCCATTGGTAAAAATTGTGGATTCATAGCTTTTGTAACTTGGTTAAGGTCCAAAAATGGAGTTTTAAGGTTGGTAGGGTGTTTAGTTGGTAGTTTCATTGTAAAAGTGACCTATTTGGGGCTCATGTGCAAGCATAGAAACAATTTTTAGAGGGTGAATATCTGAAACAACCTCATGTACAAACTATATATGTTGAAGAATTCCATAATGGGTGTCTAGAATGCAAACCCTTTTGTGGGTTTGAGGAGTATTTTGGAAGATATGCACAATTTTCTCAATTTGGAATGCTACAAGGGAATAGCAGTGAATTAGTGAGTTGAATAACAAATTGGAGTTTTTGTGATTGAAAGATTATTTGAATCTGATTCAATTGTGATTGTTTGAAGTTTTCCCCCTGCTCTGCATCAAAATAAATTAAGCACATAAGCACTAGTACATCATTTTCTATCCACGTCACTTGCCAAGTCTAAATCCACATAATAATGAATATCAAGGGAAATTTTGTCTCCTATCAAATTACCATGATAACACAAGGAATAATATGAGTTACCCCACAAATATATAAATAATATTTTAATTGCATCCCAATGAACTCTACCAATATTATAAATATCTCTAGAAAGAAATCCCACTACTTGGGCAATGTCTAGTCTAGTGTAGACCATAGCTTACATCAAACATCCTAATGTACTCTAGTAAGGCACTCTCCTCATATCTTTCATCTCTGATTGGGATGTTGTACAATCTAAAACTTAAAACGCCATTCCAATTATAAAAGGAACACCTAATGGACCACAATCCTGCATATTAAACCTTTATAAAATTGAATTGACATATTTAATCTAGCCAAGTGATAGTATTCTATTCACTCTATCTCTTCCAAATTTCATCCCAAGAATGTGTTTAGTTGCACCAAGATCTTTCATTTAAAATTTAGTTGCAATTCATGTTGCAAGTATGAGTAGTTTGTGTTGTCATTGATGCCAAAAATTTTGGGGGAGATTGTTGCAAGCTTATGTTTGTGTTTTCTAGTGATGGTTGAGAAGTTGTGTTGATGCCTTGATTAGTTTCATTATGTTGTCATTAGTAAGTGCTACTGGTGTCAACCTCTGGTGTTTCTTTGAAAAGCTTCTATTTATGGATGATGTTGGTTTGGTGGTGATGATGAAGTGCTAAAGATGATGAGTATGTGCCTCTAGTGCTTGGTTTCCAAGTTTTTTTGATAAATTTTAAATAAAAAAGGAAAATGGTGTGTGGCAGAGGTGTTATGGTGTATAGTGTGGTGTTATGGTTTTGGCCTACATTTATTTTTTGTTAAATATCTACTTGTGTGGCTCAAATATGTTGGTTAGAGGTATTCTGAGGTTCTATATCCAGAATTTCTTGGTTTGGATTGTTGTGCAAAAGAATTTTTGTTCACCAGTGTGTGAACTGTGTTGTAGTGGTGTCTAGGAGAAATGGTTTTACTCTACATTTCTCTGCAGTTTGGTTTTTGGTCCTACAGTTATAGAAGTGTGTTGATAATGATCATATCTACCTACAATCAAATTTATTATTGTTTGGTGCATCGAAACTTGGTTTCTTGAGTTACAATGTATGGAAGGTTATCTCATTGTATTGGGTGTGTGCATTCTTCAATTGAAAGTTGTTGTGAAGGAATTTGTTGGATTTTAGGGTATTTGTCGAATATTCTAGATTTTATTCAAGTTTTATGTGTGATTTTTTATTCATATTTGGATTTGAGGAAGTGTGTACTTAAATTTTAATGGTGTTTACACTAGTTCAATCAACCTTGGGTGTTTACACTAATTGTGGATTTGGTTCAAAAATTATGGAAATGTGGTGTGGCATATATGTATGATTTGTATTTGAGTTAAGATGTGGTGTGGTCCACTTTCATTCCTTTTCCACCACAAGAATGCTTAGTGTTGGCCTAATTTGAATTTTCACAGTTAAGGTGCATAGCCAACCTTGGAGAATGTTTTCAAGGTTGAAGAAGGTATAAATAAGTGATGATTTGATGGATAATTGTTTCATGAAGTGTGTGATACAAATTACAGAGTTGTGAAGTGTAGTGTGGGTGTAATGAGCTAGATCACTGGAAGAAGTGATCAAAAGGTGTATACAATCTTTAGAGAGACTATTAAGGTGTTGGTGATATTGTGGTGGATCTTTTTTGTTGCATTGAGATGTATTTCTCATTGTAAGACTCTTCTTTCTTCTTTTCTATAATTTGGTAGTGAGCCTATGGTAGTGAGACCTTCTTTCTTTTGGGTAGTGATCCCTTCAGCAGTGAGCCTATTATATTTGGTGTTACAATTACTTTATATTTTTTAGCTAATCCTCACTATGGTTTTTCCCTTCTTGTTTTTTCCACATAAATCTAGTGTTCTATTATGCATGGTGTTGTTGTGTTTTAGTTTTTTCTTATTTTCTTTCATGCTAACAAAATAAGGGTTAATTTAGTTTATGTGAATCTAAATTTTTATAAGGGTTTTGAAGTTTTAATGTACAACTTGTATACACCTAAAATCGGTCAAGACATTTAATTAGTTAAATACTAGTTATTTAATTAATATTTCATCTACTTATAAATAAATTATTAATTTATTTAAATAGTTTATATCTTCTAATTCTCCAAATCTAAAATCATAATTCCTCTAATTTAATTAAATAAACAAATTTCTATAAGTTTGTTTTATTTAATTAATTTTCACTAATCCCAAATTTGGAATTCAAGCACATGTCTACAAATTTTCATGCCACCTCACCAAGGTCACATGAAATTAAATAATTCTAATTTTTAAATTAGAATTATCCTCAACAAGCTTTTCACACATTTTATTCTCCCACACACTTGACCTTTTCACACACTTTATTCTTCTCATCCATTTGGCATGTTGCCCTTGGTCAAGGGGACATTCTTCAAGATTCTTCCATCTCCACCGTTCATCCCTCATGCTTGAATCTGGACCGTCAATCGCTACCACATCACAAGATGCTTAGAAAATCCTATAAATACACCCCTTTGCTATAGTATTTGGCATCCCACATTTGAGTAGAGTTATCATGTAGGAATAGCTTTGGAGCATTGGATCATTTGGAGTTTGAATATTTAGCATTTAGCATAGTTATCATTGTAGCATCATGTTAACTTAGAATCATGTTTTTCTTTATAGTTGCATTTTAGTTCATCATATCAATGGTTATTTGAGCATATACATAATCATTTTAGCTTCTTATCATATTATTAGCATTGTATAATCTAACATCATTATCCATTTGTCAAAATATCTCCATTATCATAGTATCATGACTTTTATCACATAGTATCATGTAGGAACTTAGATTTCTTACATCTTAATAGCATCTCATTTCTCAAGTTGTCATTTTAACAATCATAGTGCACACCTAATATCTGAGAACCAAATGATTTAATAAATCCTTGAGAATAGAGAACAATGGAATGTTTTTAGGAATTTAATCTTGTTTCAATTTGATTCAGTTTTATTGATTAAATCTCTTATATAATACGTCTCATTGGTGTTTGTGTTGATTTACTAACTCTCCCACATTTCACACACACATAAAATGGCACCCACCGTGGGGTACAACCCCATTTTTAACAATTTTCTAGAAAATTTCTTGTGAAAAAGATGGACTTGATGTTTTAGCACAACCATGAGTTCTTTCAGCACATACAACAAATCTTTCAGCGCATCTAAGGTCTGTTACGATGCATATGACATTTCTTTCGGTGTATCTGGAAAATGTTCTAGCGCATTCAAGGAGTCACATTCATCACTTCTTTTAGCACATTCATTACTTCTTTTAGTGTATACATGAGTTCTTTTAGTGCATAGACTAGTTGTTTTAGTGCATTAGATTGATATTTTAGCACATTGAATGACTATTTTTGGCGCATCTGTGTATATTTGAATTTTTTTTAAAATCCAAGAACTAATTGGTGTTTTCTACTTGCAGGTACTTTTATACACTAGTCAAAGACAATCTTATCAAACTACTGATGATTTATGTAGGGGCTGGAATTGTTTAATGCTTTCTTTTGATTAAGATAGGCATCTAGCTTAATTAAAAGGTTAAAGAACCCCATGTTCTATGTGCTTAATGAATGGTAGGAATATGCTCTCCCCTTAACTGGGTGACCAATAAAGCTAGACCCTTTCATTTTTATTTTTTATCCATAGAGGGCCTACCTTGTGGGAAAAACTAATCACCCAAGGGAACGACCTAACCGGTAACATGCTAAAGCCAAGCGACTTCCAACCGGGATATAAATGTGGCTACTTGAGGAAAGTTTAAGTATCATGAGGATTGTTCTGACAAGAAGGGAAGCAATGGTCTCTTGCTGAATGGATGATCCCCCACGAAAAAAATTCCTATATTAGAACCATTTGTTGTAGCAAGGCCAAAAAAATTATTCTATTTACTAGCGTAGGAATGGTCATTTTGAGGTCGTCCCACATTTTTGTGGCTTTTAGTAGAGATGAGAAGTATGACATGGGAGTTTCATGGGTATTGATGCTTGGCTGCCCCGAGAAGTGAGTGTCATGGAGGGGAGCCAGTGGGGTCAAGCATCTAATCATCCGCTAAAAGTAGGCATCACTAGAGTAAAATCCAAGTAGGAATCCAGTAAATATTGTCCTACACAGCCTTAAGTTGTACATGTTTGATGTGTTTTACCAATGTGTTTTCAAAAAAAATTCAAACAAAACATCACACAATGAAAGTGAAAGCCTTGATTCAAAAATCATCCATTTGAACACTTGATTCTTACAACTTACAAGCTAGAAACCAAATGAAATCCATTGTTCAATAAGTTACACCTTGGCAACATTCAGATTCAGGGATTAAAAACAAGACAGACTACCAAAAACCTTGAAATTTTCCAGAATAGCGCATTTGTCCTTTGTT
Organism: Sequoia sempervirens; assembly: GCA_007258455.2. Taxonomy (NCBI): domain Eukaryota; kingdom Viridiplantae; phylum Streptophyta; class Pinopsida; order Cupressales; family Cupressaceae; genus Sequoia; species Sequoia sempervirens. Next base: position 60,258,620 of record VDFB02056351.1, read on the forward strand.
CTAGTGTATCCAATCAGTTTTATAGCGTTTTTGTGCAGTCTTTTAGCGCATTGACCTTTTGTTTTAGCACGTTTAGGCAATCTTATAGCACATTTGTGCAATCTTCCAACACATAGACCCTCTATTATAGCGCATCTATGCAATCTTCCAACACATAGACCCTCTATTATAGGGCATACACTACATATTTCAGTGCATCGACCCTTTGTTATAGTGCATCCAGGCAATCTTATAGTGCATACACTGCATATTTTAGCGCATCTACCTTATTTTCTAGCGCATTCAGGCAATCTTATAATGTATCCAAGCTATCTTCCAGTGCATCCATCCTCTGTTATAGCGCATCCAGGTTGTCTTCCAATGCATCTGTCAAATCTTTTAGCGCATATGGGCTCTATTTTAGTGCATCTGGGCTCTATTTTAGCACATCCATTAAATGCAAAACCTGAGAGTTAAGTTTATCCCCTGTTTCACAGTTTGAACCAAAAGTCAAAATCTTTTTCCAATCCAAAGTCATCCCTCAGGTATAATAGAGCCTAAACTTGTTAAAACTGACTTCTACAAGTGGAATTATCCAATCTAAACCTAGATCTAAACATCTCAAAGTGCCTAAATCATCAATCTTATCATATCTTTGATTATTAAGCCTAATTTCATCATCATAAATTGTCATCCTTTTATCATGAAACAAAGCTATATAATCAAATCAAACTTGGTCTCATCAATAGAATTTGTCATTATATTTGACTTGGTTTTCATCCTTGGCACTATTCCAAACAAAGATCAAAGTTTAGTCAAATCATAACACTTGTATGCCTGTTCAAACAAGGTTACAAAAGTAGAAACTCAAGGAAAAAGAACTTGAAACCCAAAACATTGAAACCCAAAACATCAAAACTCAAAACATCGAAACTCCAAACATTGAAACCCAAAACACCATGGTTGAACCTGAAGAGAATCCTTTCCATGGAAGCCACAACACTGAAGGTGATGAAATAACTGAGGAAGACATCCAAAATGATGAACAAGATCTAAATTTTCCACAAGTGCTTAGAAAAGGTTTTTCAAAGAAATGGGAAAAAATACTTACTAATGCTAGCTAAACAAGGTGCCAAATTTCCTGATGACTTTGATGTTAATCAATTGAAAGCACCTCCTGAAAAGCCTAAAAATGACCCAGGACAAGTGATTGCATTAACTCAACAAATGATAAACCTCCAACAACAAATTCTTGACATGAAAAGGGGAACCTCAAAATGATACTTGCTCCAAGAAATTTGTCCATTTCCTTTTGATCAGTCCATCAACATGTCCCCTTTTCCTAAACATTGTGAATTCCCAATGTATGATAAATACAAGGGTAAAACAATCCAATAGATCATGTGAGGGAATTTAGAACCATGAGTCTTGAATTTTCACATGAAGAAACCTACTTGATGAGATTGTTTCCACAAAGCCTAGATGGACAATTCCTTGAATGGTTCTCTAAACTTACACCACCCATCAAAACCTTTGAAGAGTTGGTTAACAAATTCATCACTCAATACTCCTATAAAATTCAACACAAGATCACAATGAAATACCTTTGCAATACCAAACAAAAGAGGGGTGAATCATTCCTTGTATTTTTGCAAAGGTTGTTTGCTAGATATTCTCGTCCCACACTGGAAAAAAAAAAGATGGAGATTTTTATTGACAATCTAAATGATGAAATGAGTTACAGATTGGAATTGCAATGTCCCCCTACATTTGAAAAATTGATTGAAAATAGCATCAAGATTGAAGAAGCCTTGGTCAAAAGAGGATTTATAAAACTTTACAATGAAAAAAACTCATCAAACTCCTCCAACAATTACAGCAATAGTGATAAACCAAAGTTTTGGCAAAGAAACAAAAATGTTGGTAACCATGATGCTTCAATGGAAACACAAAATTCCCAACTGGTATTTAACTTGACATCAGCTGTCATCAAGAAAAATCAAAACAACAATCCAACCAACAATCAAAACAACCATCAAAGCACCAACCAAAACAATAATCAAAAGAATGCTGAAACCAGACCACTACCATATCGAACATCCTCAAATCAAAGAAATTTGACACCTTTAGGACAATCATTGGAATCAACATTAAAGGAGCTTCTTGCAGCTAAGGTCATAACATTACTGGAGCACGAGATTATAACCCACAAGTTAAACCATCCTGGTGGAATGATGCACATTACTACAATTTTCATTGAAACAAAGGACACAAGACAAATAACTGTATACAACTGAAACACTTGATATAAGACATGATTGATAACAAGACCATATTTGTAGAAGGACCCCAAACGAACAATGATCATGGAGCATTTAAAAACCCTCTACCCAACTATGAAAAATGGGAATCTTCTTCATCAAACAACAAAGGAAAGAATGTAAACTATGTCTATGACACTACCATTCTTAACATTTATGTAGTTCACAATCAAATTCATGATAAATAAGACATTGTACCAACTGATTTGAAAGTTTGTCAATCCCAAGCTATGGTGGAACACTTGACCCCACCTCATGGCCTATCATTTACTGAAAATGATGATGCATCACTCACCCATCCACATAATGCTCCACTTCATATTGAGGTTTTGATCCATAAATGTCTGGTCAAATGTGTTCTAATAGATAGAGGAGTTGGTTTAAATATCTGCTATTTAAAGTTTATATAAGCATTGGGATATTTATAAAATGTAATAGACTCTAGTAAAAATATTACCATGAAGGGATATGATGCAAAAGAGCGCTTATCTAAAGGATCAATTACTCTACAAATCAGAGTTGGCCCTATGGTGAAAGATGTGGTTTTCCAAGTCCTTGATCTCCCCTTGACCTATAATATCCTCCTTGGAAGACCGTGGATACATGAAATGCAAGTGGTGTCCTCTACATACCATCAATGCTTGAAATTTTCTCTCGATGGAGTTGAAATCACAATACAAGGAGATCCTAATTCTTTCATGTTTGGCCATAATCAAAGTCCTAAAGCTGAAATCACCATCCCTAGCAATTGTGAAGCATCCCCTCAAATAAATTTTTATCCTGAACCCATAAAAGCATCTACCACAGTTACTACACTATCAAACCCTAAGGTCCAAATCCATGATCTAGGATGCGGAGAATACTGTTTGGATGAGTTGCTAGTGAATGATATTGCTATTGTCATCGAGAAGGGTCAGACTTCCAATAATGATGTCAAGATAGCCACAAAAGAAATACAAAAAGATGACCGTGTTGGGATTGAAACCTTTTTTCATCCTAATGATACACCTACCCTTTCCATATGGAACTACACCCAAGCTTTTGATACCTATGATAACCCCTTGTTTGTCCAAGATATCTATGATAACCCCCTGTTTGATCAAGATATCTATGATAACCCACTATTTGACCATGATCTTGTTGAGGAAATCCACTTATCATCCTTCCATCACACATTCCCTAGGATATGGTATGAATCTCCTAATGTTCCTCCTATTAATCCATCTTTCCAAGTCACTAAGGTTTTGCAAGCCTCCATTGGTTTTAGCAGTGTTGAAAAGGATAGTATCAAAGACTCTGTTGATGAAATCACCACTCCCACTCCATCCATCTCATCCACATCCATCCACCTTGTTGACATGGATCAAAAAGTATCATCTAAAGGAAGTAAAAAGGAGGAAAATTAAAAATCAAAGGTAAAAATGCCTTTTTCAAATGGAGATTCAAAATCAAAAGAAAGCTTGCCAAAAAAGAAAAATCAAGAGAAGTCCCTTAGCCAAAATAAAAAGCTATTGGACAAGTCAAAAGAAAAAAATGATCAAGAAAAGGCCCTTAGCCACAATAAAAATCTATTGGACCAATTAAAAAGAAAGAAAGATCCAGAAAAGTCCCCTACCCAAAATAAAAAGCTATTGGACAAATCAAGAATCAAAGTAAAAAATAAAAGCGAGCAAAAGTTGATCTCCAAACACGCCTCTCCCTCAAAAATCACTGGGGGAATCTACCAAATAAGAAAACCAAAGAAAGAATTTGTTGATCTATGGTCTACATCCATGTCACTCATACCACATATTCCCTTCCACTCATCCATGTTTGTTTACCCACCATATCATTACACCTCCACTGGTGATATCTTTCAATGAGTCTTTGATGGTGACCCCTTCACGTACTATAACTCATTGGTCACCCAAGATCCTTTTTGTCTAAAGTTTGATGGCCCATATAGGGTGCATATTAGGGATCCTATCATAGCCTTTTTTATTTGTCATATCTATCATCCATCATACTTTCCACTCATACTTCTCATTCTGATCGGGTCCTTTCATCCAACACGATCATTCATACAAGATTGGAGCATCATTATATCAGTCTTCGAATTAGGAGCATATCAGTTGTCCATGCCTGAAGGATATTTTTTTGATGAACCCCTCAACAACCTGCACCTCAAGAAATTATACAACTAAATCATCCAGTGCATCGGAAAAGGTCCTGAAAAAATACAAAAACATCAGAAAAAGTCTTGAAAAAATGGTTACCTTAATGAAAACCTAGCAAACAGGCATCTTTGTAACAACAACAAAAATCAAAAAAAGAGGAAAAATACAAAAAAAATCAAAAGTGAAAAAATACAAAAAAGGTGAAAAATCATAAAATCTAAAAAAGTGCAATAAAAACAAGTAGTGAAATCCTGGCAACAGGTGTTATTTGTGATAGGTTAGCTTTTCCATCTATTTGAGCATGTTGACCATTCGCTTTCACCATCAATCTGCCTATCATCGGAAAGATTCATGTACATATCTTGGCATCACGGTCATGTCTCACCCTAGACTGGGGGAAAATCTTGAACTCATTGGGGGCAATAAACTTTGAGCTTAAACCAACAGACAAACAACAGTAAGACAAATGCAACAAACACAAAGATCATAGTCCAACCCAACATTGAACATTGATCACCATCAGTAACACATCAACCATCCAAAATCAAACATCCAAATCAAACCAATCAAAACAAACCTCAAATGGATGATGTTCCTTCTAAATCATGGCTTTATCACTATGGCATGAATGTTCAACTGTTGAACTATGATTTTTTTCATCATATCTCTAGAGCACCTCAATGATGAATTGAGCTAGAGGAGCTAGGAAGGAGTATGATTTTTCTTTGTCTACTATTTGTGAGTTGATCACCATTACTATGCAAATTGTCGTGAGACGTGCTCTACAAAGTATCACAAATGACATTCTGAATTTGCATAGGAAAATGATTAACTCTTGTCTATTTACGCGGGTAATACTCAGGTCATCTCGGTTCAATTATACTTAGATGCTTGTGTTAACTTGCAATATCAAAAATGATGGAAGTAGTACTCAGGTCATCATGGTCTACATTATTCCATCAATGCTTGTACTCACTTTCAACATTTTAAAGGCTCAATGATGATAAAAATCATGACAAATCAGTTGTTACAATGAAAACATTTGCATATTAGATCTGCATGATTAAGTTAGAATGCATCCATGTCAGTTTTGCATCTATATCTATAGGGTTTTCAGAGCTACAATAATTTCACAATGATGTTATCTCTCACATTAATGGATTGAGTACATTTGACATTAACCAAAAACACATCATTTTCATATAGTTGCACATCAGTTGCATCATCATTGCATACATCATCTCATTATTGCATTCATCATCTCATCATTACATAATCATCATAATCATCATGATCATCATCATATAAACATCATAAACACATAGAACTATGCATCATCATGTGGTCATTTTATCCATACATACATTCATTAGCTCATTTATTTGCATTAGAAAAGAACAAAAACACAAAATGCATCACATTTCATTAGAATAATAGGATCCATCACATACATCATATAGAAATCATTCATAAAGCATCATAGAATCATAACACATTAGTTGCATCATCATTTGCATTCATAGCACATCATATCATCATCATATAGATCACATAGCATCATAAAATTGAAATCAAATGCATCCATCATAATCATCATGATCATCATCAAATCAGCATCATATAAATATCATAAACACATGTAGATCACTAATCATCACTACATATCATATAAACCTTAAAATAATAATGTCAAGTGTACAATGATATCCAAACATGGAGAGATACATCAACAAAGTGGCAGAAATCACAAAATCTCTAACTGAGTAAGTGTATACATCAAGTATCAGTACATCATCAAGTATCAATACATCATCAAGTGTCAGTACATTAATCAATCCTATGCTGGGGCATATCAATCAAGATGATAAATCACATCAACTGATAATATCTAAATCGGCTTGCACCAGATGCAAAATCATGTCCCATGTCTTTAGGAAGCATTCCCTAGACTGAATAATTCTAAAATCCTCCTATGACCACAACATATCGCAAATCAGCAATCTTATCAATCAATCTAATCGGCTCTGATGAGACTTTGATCAAATCTCATGAGCATCTATCATTGATCCTCACCTATCATGAGGTCAATCATCAATCTATCATTGATCTTCACCTATCATGAGTTCAATCATCAATCTATCATTGATCCTCACCTATCATGAGGTCAATCATCAATCTATCATTGATCCTCGCCTATCATGAGGTCAATCAACATCCTATCATTGATACTCACCTATCATGAGGTCAATCATCATCATCCTATCATTGATCCTTACCTATCATAAGGTCAATCTTCAACTATCACATCAAAATCATCAAATCAATCGGTTGAATGCGATCATCAAACATCAAACACAAGGAGGCAACATAAGGCATCAATTAATCATTTCATCACCTAGTGGCTTAAACATCATTTTTCGAGAGATAAATTAGTTTCTGCGTCATAAAACTTTGAAATCATCATCAAGTCATCGAAAAATCATCAAAAATTCCAAAATTCCAAAAAAATCCTAAAAATTCAAGAATTCATCGATTTATCTCCCAAGGGGGCATAAATAAGTCATCACCTGAAAATCAGCATCTGGGGCATCAATTTTTTTTTTGTCGACATCAACAGAAAATTTTTCTTTGAAGCAACATGTAAACACATTACTTCAAAGAGGGGAAAATTGTATACACCTAAAATCAGTCAAGACATTTAATTAACTAAATACTAGTTATTTAATTAATATTTCATCTACTTATAAATAAATTCTTAATTTATTTATATATTTTGTATCTTCTAATTCTCCAAATCTAAACTCATAATTCCTCTAATTTAATTAAATAAACAAATTGCTATAAGTTTGTTTTATTTAATTAATTTTCACTAATCCCAAATTTGGAATTCAAGCACATGTCTACAAATTTTCATGCCACCTCACCAAGGTCACATGAAATTAAATAATTCTAATTTTTAAATTAGAATTATCCTCAACAAGCTTTTCACACATTTTATTCTCCCACACACTTGGCCTTTTCACGCATTTCATTCTCCCACACACTTGGCCTTTTCACACAATTTATTCTTCGCATCCATTTGGCATGTTTCCCTTGGTTAAGGGGACATTCTCCAATATTTTTCCATCTCCATCGTTCATCCCTCATGCTTGAATTTGGACCGTTGATCGCTGCCACATCACAAGATGCTTGGAAAATCCTATAAATACACCCCTTTGCTATAGTATTTGACATCCCACATTTGAGTAGAGTTATCATGCAGGAATAGCTTTGGAGCATTGTAGCATCATGTTAACTTAGAATCATGTTTTTCTTTATAGTTGCATTTTAATCCATCATATCAATGGTTATTTGAGTATGTACATAATCATTTTAGCTTCTTATCATATTATTAGCATTGTATAATCTAACATCATTATCCATTTGTCAAAATATCTCCATTATCATAGTATCATGGCTTTTATCACATAGTTTCATGTAGGAACTTAGATTTCTTGCATCTTAATAGCATCTCATTTCTCAAGTTGTCATTTTAACAATCATAGTGCACACCTAAAATCTGAGAGCCAAATGATTTAATAAATCCTTGAGAATAGAGAACAATGGAACTTTTTTAGGAATTTAATCTTGTTTCAATTTGATTCAGTTTTATTGATTATATCTCTAATATAATATGTCTCATTGGTGTTTGTGTTGATTTACTAACTCTCCCACATTTCACACACACACAACTAATTCACCCCCCTCTCTATTGTCTTGTGTACATTTAACAATTGCTATCAATGCAAGGTTCCTTAGAAGAAAGCTTAACTGCTTGACATAGCTCTGTGATGGCGCACAACATGGATGCTCCTTTGTTTGATGGATCAGACTATGGTTTCTAGAAGACAAGGATGGAAGGTTTCTTGGTATCTCTTAGATTTGGATTTTGGAAGTCTGTTGAGACTAGATATACTATGCCTACTAGAGGTCTGAAGATTGATGATGAGATCAAGGCCTATAAGAACAATGGTAAAGCAAGGTATGCTCTTTTCAATGGTCTTTCTAACCTTGAACTTGTGAAAGTTATGAGTTTGAAATCTACTAGAGAGATCTAGAAAAAGTTGGAAATTATTTATGAAGGAGATGATAAGGTCAAGAAAGCTAAGATACATAAGCTAAATATCTTATTTGAGAACCTATGGATGTCTAAATATGAAAACATTACAACTTACATGTAGAAGGTGGATGAAGTTGTCAATTCCATCACAGGTCTTGGTGGAAATCTTGAAGAAGAAAAATTGTTAAAGAAGGTATTGAGAACTCTTCATAAATATTATAGTCATTAAGTTTATGCTATTGAGGAGGTTCAAGATTTAATAAAATACTCTAGATATCAGTTGTATGGTGCTTTATTTTCTTTTGAAATGAGAGAATTTGGTATAAGTAATGCAAAAGTTGAGACTACTTTTGAGGTTGGAAAATCATAAAAGGCTAAGGAATCAGATCAGGAGGATCTTAATGATGTTGAAGAAAAATTTATGAGGAAAAAGGGTACATGTAAATATAGAGGTAAGATACCTTTAAAATGTTTGATTTGTGGTAAGATAGGTCATTATGTGTCAAGATGTCTAAACAGAGCTTTAAATGAAAAAAATAAAGAAAATAAAAGTTAAGTAATTAAGAAAAATTATTATGTTAGAGAAGAGGCCAATATATCTAATGATAAATCTAACTATGGGGATGATCAAGATAGTGAATGCTTGTTCATGGATATTAAAGATGAAACTAATTCTACTAACTCTAAGAGATGTGTGAAGGAAAGTGCTCCAGAAGTAGGTCACAATACTATGGTGACTTCTCTTCATGCTAGAAAGGAGAACTACTAGATTATTGGCAGTGGATGGTCAAATCATATGATCAGTGACAAAAGTAAGTTTGTTAAACTTGAGAAATATTAAGGAGGTATAGTTAAGTTTGGTGATTATACATCTACTAAGATACGTGGAAAAGGTTCTATCAATTTTGATGGAAATCATAATATAGGTGATATTCTTTATGTTAACGGTTTGAGGCATAACCTCTTGAGTGTTGGATAAATGTGTAGCAAAGGATATAATCTTATGTTTCAGGATGATGGATGTGAGATCAAAAGAGCTTCGAAACTATGGTTTTTGTTGGAAGAATGACAAATGGAAATTTTTATCATCTTAAAGGTGTTGATGGTCACTGCTCTATGACTCAGATTAATGAAAGTTGGCTATGACATAGAAGGATGTGTCATATTAATTTTCATTTCCTAGTGAGGATAAATTTAGTTCAATATGTGAGAGATCTACCAAGGATTACAAATCCCATTAATGTTCTCAACAATGAATGTCAAATTGGGAAGAAAGAAAGAAGAATTTTCAAAGTAAAAGACCAATCTACTACCAGACTATTGGAATTAGTGCATACAGATCTTTGTGGTCCTACCAAAGTAAGAAGTCTTCAAGGTGATAGGTATTTCATGCTATTGATTTATTATTATTCTAGAATGACATGGGTTACTTTCCTCAAAGAAAAAATAGAAGCTCTAGATAAGTTTAAAACATTAAAAGTTATGGTTGAGAATGAAATTGATATGAAAATCAAGATTTTGAGGATTGAAAAAGGTGGAAAGTTCACCTCCAATGAGTTTAATATTTTTTGTGAGAATCATGGGCTAAAGAGGCATTTATCTACCCCTAGGACTCCTCAACAAAATTGAGTGGTTGAAAGAAAGAATAGGATTGTTCAAGAAGTTGCAATAACAATGATGAAAGAGGAAACCCTACCAGAAGTCTATTAGAGAGAAGCAATTCATATTGTTCTCTACATTCTTAATAGAGTTCAAGCAAGAGTAAATAGTGCAAATATTCTTTATGAGTTGTGGTATGGAAGGACTCCTATTGTCAAATGTTTCAGAGTGTCTAGAAGTAAGTGTTATATCTGAAAAAGATGAAAAATTAGGAAAGTTTGATACAAGATCTTATGAAGGTATCTTCCTTGGTTATTCTACAATAATCAAAGCTTACCAGTGCTACAATAAGAGATTGAAGAAGATTATTGAAAGTGAAAATGTCAAAGTAGATGAAGACTTATAGAACAATTTTGTGGTGATAGATGGATATGAATCAAATGAGTCCTATTGCAAAGAAAATGACAAAGATAAAGATAAGGAAAAAGAGGTTCAGATTGAAGAAGAAGAAGCTCCAAAAAGGATCCCTAAGACCGCTAAGTATGTGTAGAAGAATCATTCTAAAGATCAAATCATTGGTGACAAAAGAAAGGGTGTGTTGACAAGAAGAAAATTTGTTATGGCTGAAGAAAAGGTAAATCTATGTTTACTCTCTAAAGTTAAACCTAAAACAATTATTGAAACATGCAAGTATGAATATTGGATCAAGGCTATGGAAGAAGAACTAATGTAGATTGAGAAAAAATAGACTCGAAAATTTTTCCCAAGACAAGCAAACAATAATTTGATTGGAAATAAGTGGGTATTCTGGAACAAACTAAATGAGAATGGAGAATTGGTAAGAAACAAGGTAAGGCTTTTGTGTAAGGGCTACTCACAAGTAGAAGGAATAGTTTTAAGGTGACTTTTGCTCCAGTGGAAAGAATGGAAGCTATCAAGATGTTTTTTGTCTTTTACAACACAAAGATTTCAAAGTATATTAGATGGATGTGAAGTCTGCTTTCTTGAATGGTGAGTTGGAAGAAGAGGTATACATTGAACAACCAGAAGGATTTTAGTTATCAGACAAACCAAATATGGTTTGCAAATTGAAAAAGTCATTATATGGATTGAAGTAAGCTCCTATGGCTTGGTATGCAAGGTTGTACAGGTACTTGATACAACAAGGATTCAATAAAGGTACCATAGACAGTAATCTTTATTTCAAATTTAAAAACTATCAAATCTTGGTTGTGGTTGTGTATGTTGATATAATTTTTGGAGGAAATGAAGCTATGTGAAAGAGATTTGTAGAAGAGATGCAGAAAGATTTTGATATGTCTATGTTTGGGGAGATGAATTTCTTCCTTGGGCTGCATATCAAACAAATAGAAAAAGGTATATTCATTTCACAATAAAAGTCTGTCAAGTAAATGTTGAAGAAGTTTGGAATGGAAGATTCTAAATCGGTATGTACCCCTATGGTTACTAGTTGCAAGCTCAGTAAGAATGATGAATCTTCTAAGGTTGATCAGAGAAAATATAAATCAATGATTGGAGGACTACTATATCTAACTACTACTAGACCGGATATCATGTATGCAATTTGTCTTGTGGCTAGATTTCAAGAAGATCATAAAGAGTCACATGTTGCAGAAGTGAAAATGATATTTAGATACTTGAAGGGCACTCTCGAACATTTCTTTTGGTATCCAAATGAGATTGTCTTTTTCTCTGAGTGCTTATACAAATGTAGATTGGGTAGTATATGTTGATGATAGGAAAAGTACAAGTGATAGTGCATTATTTCTTGGATGTAGATTGGTTTCTTGGTTGAGAAAGAATCAAGATTCGGTATCTATATCTATTATAGAGGCAGAATATTTTACAGCAACACCTTGTTACACACAGGTGTTGTAGATGAAGAAAAAATTGAAGGATATCAAAGTTGTATATGATCAACCAATCTATATCTTTTGTGAAAATACAAGTTTCATTAATATTTTAAAGAATCTAGTGATGCACTCAAGGATGAAACATATCTTAATCCGGTATCACTTTTTGAGAGAGAAGGTTGTAGAGAATGAAGTTAAGCTTGAGGATGTGCCTACAAAGGATCAGGTTATTGATATATTCACTAAGGCTCTTCCTAAAGATACTTTTGAGTATCTTCAAGATAAGTTAGGGGTTATTACCCCTCCTTATTTGAACTAGATGCATAAGGATATGCATCAATCCAATAGATTTCAACATTTATTCCTCATTCTAAACCAATGTTGAAGGCTACCTCTTAGGGGGAGTAAGTAGTTCCTTTTTGGTTGTTCTAGTCAGGGGGAGTTAGTGTTGGTGTAGGTTGGTTTTTTTCTTTATCAGTTTTGTCAAAGGATATGTGCAATGGTTGCTAGTTGTTATAGTTTTATCCTTAGGGGGAGTATGCAAAGTAGTAAAGAGAGAAAGTATGTATGTTTGATGTCAAAGGGAGAAAGAGATGCATATGTGTTAACCTTTTCCATTGATGTCAAAGGGGGAGAGAAAAACACTATGAAAAATATTTAGTTGTAAAAGGGGGAGAGAGTAATGTGAAAGAGAAAGAGAGTAAGTTGGTATGGAGCAATGTGTTGGTGATCAGAGTAATTATGTTTTTTGTTGATGCTTTTTCATATCATGTGTTGCCATCAATGAAAAATGGGGGGATTGTTGCAAGTATGAGTAGTTGGTGTTGCTATTGATGTCAACAATTTTGGGAGAGATTGTTGCAAGCTTATGTTTGTGTTGTCTAGTGATAGTTGAGAAGTTGTGTTGATGCTATGATTAGTTTCATTATGTTGTCATTAGTAAGTGCTATTGGTGTTAACCTCTGGTGTTTCTTCGATAAGATTTTTTTTTGTATGATGTTGGTTTGGTGGTGATGACGGAGTGTTGAAGATGATGAGTATGTGACTTTGGTGCTTGGTTTTCAAGTTCTTTTGAGAAAATTTGAATAAAAGATGAAAATAGTGTGTTGCATAGGTGTTGTGGTGTATAGTGTGGTGTTCTAGTTTTGGTCCGCATTTATTTTGTATTTATGATCTTCTTGTGTGGTTTAGATATTTCAATCAGAGGAGGTATTCTAAGGTTCTCTATATAGAATTTATTGGTCTATATCATTGTGCAAAAGAAGTTAAGCTCACCAGTGTGTGAATTGTGTTGTAGTTGTGTCTAGGAGAAATAGTTTTTCTCTGTATTTCTCCGCAATTTGGTTTCTAGTATTACAATTTTTGAATTGTGTTGATAATTATCATATCTACCTACAATCAAATTTATTCATGGTTTTGTGCTTTGAAAGTTGGTTTCTTGAGTTATAGTGTATGGAAGGTTATCTTAGTGTACTGGGTGTGTTCATTCTTTAGGTGAAAATTGTTGTGAAGGAATTTGTTAGATTTTTAGGGTGTTTGTGGAATATTCTAGATTGTATTCAAGTGTTATGTGTGATTTGTGAGTCATATTTGGATTTGAGGAAGCATTTACTTAAATTTTAATGGTGCTTACATTGGTTTAGTCGACCTTGGGTGTTTACACTAATTATGGATTTGATTCAGAAATTGTGGAAGTATGGTGTGGTGTATATGTATGATTCGGGTCCTAGTTAAGATTTGGTGTGGTCCACTTTCATTCCTTTTCCACCATAGGAATGCTTAGTTTCGACCTAATTTTAATTTTCACAGTTGAGGTGCATAGCCAACCTCGGCGAATATTGTCAAGGTTGAAAAAGGTATAAATAAGTGATGAGTTGATGCAGAAATTGTTTCATGAAGTGTGTGATGTGAATTATAGAGTTTTGAATTGTACTGTGAGTTTGATGAATTTAGACCACTAGAAGTAGTGAGTAGAAGGTGTCTACAATCTTTAGATAGACTGTGAATGTTTTGGAGATGCTATGGTGGATCTTTTTTGTTGCATTGAGATGTATTTCTCACTATAACACTCTTCTTTCTTCTTTTCTGTAATCTGGAAGTGAGCCTTTGGCAGTGAGCCCTTCTTTGTTTTGGGAAATGATCCCTCTACTAGTGAACCTATTTTATTTGGTGTTTCAATTACTTTATATTGTGAGCTAATCATCACCATGGTTTTTCCCTTCTTGGTTTTTGCACATAAATTTAGTGTTCTATTGTGCATGGTGTTTTTGTGTTTTTGTGTTTTTGTGTTTTTGTTATTTACTTTCATGCTAATAGATTAAGGTTGATTTAGTTGATGTGAATCTAAATGTTTATGATTGTTTTTATTTTTAAATGTACAACTGATTCACCACCCTCTTAGTTGTATTGTGTGCATTCAAAAATTTAAGACTTTAGTTTTGAATTAATTCCTTTCTCTTTACCAATAAATAACATATCATCACCATATAATGCAATATACAAGAAACAATGACCATCGGTCTTATAATAAATATATAATTATCTAATTTAGAATGGTCAAGTCCCAAACTCAACACATATGTATCAAATTTTTGGTACCATATTCTAGGACTCTTTTTGAGGCTATACAAATATTTGTCAATTTCAAAACCACATTACTTTTAATTTTCACCACTTAGTGCCCTAATTGTATCATATAAATATCCTCCTCCAAATCACCATGAAGGAAATTTATTTTTACATCCATTTTCTCAACTTTTAGGTCATAAGAAGGAATAAAATGTAATATCCTACAAGAGAAAATATCTCACCATAATCAACACCCTCAACCAAAGAGTAACCTTTTGCAACCAACAGTTCTTTTTACTTCTTAATACCTCCATCTAAACCAAATTTTTTCTTGAACACCCATTTGCAACCAACAATATTTTGTCCTATAGGCAATGGTACTAGAACTCATGTGTCATTCTTTCTTAAAGATGTCATTTCTCCATCCATAGCAATCTTCCAAGATTTTGCATCATTCAAACCTAATGTCTCTTCTACAAATCTTGATTCACCCATGTTAGTATTCAAAGAAAAAATCCATCTCCACTCATCAGGTCAATACCTTTCAAGTGGTTGTATATGTCTTTTAGACCTTTAAACTAGTTGATTTGGAGGTTCTTCCTCATATTTTGAAGATCCAAAGCAAGATGAGCTCTCCTCAACTTCTTGTCTATCTAGGGGCCTCGATTCAACTTTTTTAGGCATAGAGATAAGTTGAATCACATCTGTTTGTTCATTTTTTCTATGTGAAATATAATAAAATAGGGTCTAATTTCTCTAAAAATAACACTTCCACTATATATTACCTTATGTGCAATAGGATCCCAAATCTTGTATCCTTTCACATTATAACTATATCCGATGAAGATAGATTTTATAGCATTGTTCTCCAATGCTTTTTACTTCTCCTTTGGCACATCTGAATATGCCTTGCAACCAAAAACTCTAAGATTTCTTAGTTAATTCTTTTTACCAGACCATGACTCTATAGGAATATTATCAAAAAGAGTTGATGAGGAGACTTGTTAATAAGGTAATAAGTAGTTGCAATAACTTCATCTTGTTGATGGTGTTTTATGCACAGCAACAACTCAAACATAATATAATATCCTATCTCTCTTGAAAGGTAAATCTCTATCACCAAGCCTCCAGAGATAACCCCAAAGTCTCTCATGTCAGGTCTTGACAATGTAATAAAATAGCTTAGGGATAATGTTAAAATTGTTCATTTTCCACATGGGGCCTTACAAACAAATGCTCAAGATTTTTTAAGTTCATCAAATATGACTATGTACTGATGCTTTTCAATCCTAAAATAACCCAGATATTACAGAAATAGCAAAAGATAAAATGGTTTAAGAGAGGTATATATTCTTAACTAACTTCTAAGAGCAATCATCAAGACAACACAACATTTAAATGAACCAACTCTTCAAACCAATTGTTGCTAAACCTAGATTAAACCTGCAATATCACATAAATAGTTCAATCTCCTAAGGCATAATGATTTTTAGACTGTGAATCATTCACACATCAACCCAAATTTAGTATTGAAATGAATAAATACCCACAATTGAACTCAGCACAACAAGATATACGCCTAGGCTAACTTTACATAGTAACATACAATCAACAAGCTGCTAAAACTATGGATCAAGGGTTGCTCAAACACTTAAAATACAATATCATGAACACAATTTAACTTCAACTATTTCTAAGATCATTCATAAATAACTTACTTAGAGTGATTCATCAAATTCTAAAACACATGAACCATGCATGGAGAAATGACACAAAGAAGAACACCAAAGAACAACGTCTTCAATTGTATTTTATTCACCAAAAATGTGCAACAATTCAAGTATCTCAAGTACTACAATGCCTCTCGGATCTCTTAGCTAAAATGTTGAAGCTTTTTCTAACTATCTCACCTTGAAAAATGAGGGGAAAACCCCAATTTATAACACTACATTTTAGGGCAGCCCAAATTAGGGTTTACATCTTAAGTTGGCCAGGGAGGTCAACCACATTTCCCCCCTAAAATTCCTTAGTTCAAAATTACAATAAAATACTGAAGGGCGGCTCAAAAAATTCAACTTTTCAATAAATACTCCATCTAGCACAAAATTCAAGGCCTAATCGACTTGTCTTCACATGCAAAATTGGTGTTGATGACACGTTCTCCAAGGTAGTCAAGTTGGGTCACCTTTCTGCCCTTTCTACACCTCATCTCTTCCAGAAATTACTTTAGTTTTCTTAAGGACTAGATCCAGGTCGGCTTGGTTTGGGGTAGATATTAAATCATTCCTTTCCTTTATTGAAATTAACTCTCCTACATATTTAGTCAAGGTATTTTCCTAGTCAGCATACAAATTTTGATATCTATCTAGGCAAGAGATGTAGATTGTAGCATCTTCCAATTCCTCTTTGACAACTGGGACCCCAATAATTAGAGAATATACCTCATGCCACCACTTCTGCAATTGTCCAACATTCAATTTTTTTTGCCCAAACTTCTTCCTTCTAGTAACAATTTCCATGAAAGCATTGCAACTGTCAAAAACCTCTTTTACCTTGGTTTGGGCTTTAGATATTTTCTTTGGTACCTTCATTTTAAGATCATCTCTAAATTTGAAGGCCTCTATCCATCTCACAACTATGTGAGTGTTCTGCATTGTGAGGACACCTTCCTTCACCAAAACTTTTGTTGGAACTGCAAGTTCTCCAATTCCTTGACAATTGCATCATCAAGATCTTTGCATTTAGTGACAAAACGAGTCATATCTTGGGAGAGAAAAGATGATCTTTCATACATCTACAGTAATTCTCAATCATTTCATCACCCCTCTCACACTCTGCAACCATTCTTGTGTGTATCTCACAAATGACTTCAGCCTTTCAATTTCTGAGACTTCCTCCTTGGATAACAATCCTTCTGGGAAAGTAGTCCCTTCACTGCTTTGTGATTACAAAGGTTTGATCAGGTGTTGAACATACTTGTGAACCTCCCTCAATTGTCTCTACAATTCCTCCTTTTCCTATTCCTTTGTGGATGGACCTAGATTCATAGTCTGCACTTTGTATTTTGTAGGTCTTATTTCATCCTTATACTTATTTTCTGCGGGAACAGCAACATGGATAATCCTATTATTAAATTCATCTCTTGCAAATTTGGAGATAGATCTAGCTCTTTTTCTCTCTTTAGGTTTCCCCTAGCTCTCAAGGAACTTGTCCCAATTTGGAGTTTCATCTTCTACAATAATAGCCTTTTGTTTCAACCTTTTCTCTAAAAATTATGGGGTAGTAGGCTACTCTTTTTTTGTACCTTTTGATCGATCCTTAGGGGAATCATCTGTAACATCCTTTTTATTCCTACTATATCCTTCCTTTTCTATTTGTTTCTCATTTCCATCCTGCTCATCTTCATGCTCACCTTCTGAGTGAGGCACATCAACATGTTCACTTATTGAAGGCCAAGAAGGCATTTCCATAGTAACTTCTGATGTTACTTCCTTATTTTTTACCTCCTTCTCCTTCAATTCCTTCACGAGGTCACTCAATTGCCCATTCTTTGGAGTTGACACCTCTTCATCTTGCATCCCCTCATCAGGATTATCGGGGATGCCTCCTTCTCCACCTGATTGTTTATGTTCTTTGAGGGCTTCATCTTCTTGTACATTTTGTGTTGGGGATGAGGAAGGAGAATTATTTCCTGGAGTTTCTTTCTCCATTTCTTTCATAAGATCATCAGTAGGTTCCTCCTCAGTATGCACCTTTTTTATCTTCAACCCTTGACTCTCCCACAGGGGATACCCTCTACTTTGGTGAATTCCTCCTTACATACACCTGTGGTTTTTCTCCAGAACTTTCAATTTCCATAATATTGGGAGAAATAGTTGATTCTTCAGTGGTCTTAGTCCTTTTGGCCATCTTTTGGTCCTCAATCACTAATTTCATCTCTTGGCAGGTTGAGGAGTTTCTTCTCCTTCTTCAATAGCTTCTTTGGAGGTTTTTTTTACCTTGGACACAGGTTGCCTCTCAGTTTTCTTTACCTGGGCTTGACTCCTTTTCCTTCTCTTTAGAGTGAGAGGCCTATTTTCTTCTTGATCATCCTCATGTTGAGGTTCTACAACATCATCTAGTTGCCTCATTTTCCTCCTCCAAATGGTATTTGAGATTCCCCATCAAGTCATAAGTGAACCTTGTACCATCTTTCTATAACTCCAAGACCTTGTGCTTGACCCAAAACTTAGAATATCTCCTTAATAGGTTAGTCACCTGGTCAAGATCAACTACTTCCTCTTCTAACCAATTGACAGGTGGCAAAGGTTGGTTTCTATAGGGCTCATAATCATGATATTGTACAAGGTCATCTTCATCATCATCCACCTGATCTAGCACTTGATCTATTTTATAAACTCTAATGAGTTTCAAGGGAAACCTAGAAAACCCTCTTCTTATAACATCAAACGCATCCCTATAGTTAGCCCAATAGTCCTCTATGTGATCCTTATGTTTGTATTCTCTATTTGCTAACTTTTGTGCCTTTCCATAAGCATCAAAATTGTCCCTATTGGTGT
Source organism: Sequoia sempervirens (assembly GCA_007258455.2). NCBI lineage: Eukaryota > Viridiplantae > Streptophyta > Pinopsida > Cupressales > Cupressaceae > Sequoia > Sequoia sempervirens. Next base: position 60,277,775 of record VDFB02056351.1, read on the forward strand.
GTGAATATAAATTAAACTACACCATTTCCTTTTCTGAATATTGGGCACTCTAGAGGGAAGGGCAAGCTTCCAGGGTACCAATTCTCGTTGAAATTTCACCTCCAAGCCCTTTCGTATGTAAATCTTGTAGCACAATCTCAAAGGCAGCCATTTATCTTGTCACTTCCAACAAAATGAGTTTGTTGGTGGGATATCTTGGAAATCTAATTGGCACTGCATGAGTTCCTTGTATTCTAATGTAAGAGAACCTCTAGAACTAGATAAACCACTACCCATATTACCTAATTAGTTCCATTACATCTATTGAAATTCTTACATGAAGAGCACCTTGCAGCAATCTTGGGATATACATGAAGAAAGCATCATTTTCCCTCCTATAATTTGTTGTCTTGTACTGGAGTTGAGGATAAACATCCCATATTTTTTCCTTTCTAGGAACCCCTTTGAAACTTAGGCCCTTATATTTGTTCTTACTTGCCAACATGTAGACAAGGTAGGAAGTCATTTTGAACACATTGGTATCTTGTATAGTTCTCAATTGCATGTTTAGATTGTCACTCAATATACCTACCCAGTGATAATGTTTTCCTCCCATGGTCTGAGTAATTGGGTAGAAAATCTAGGTCCTAAAAGTGAAAGCCTCTTCCAATCCCATCACCCTACCTAGGAGTGTGATAATATCATGGTAATCCATCTTGAAGCCACTCCTATGTAATTGCTTTGGGGGCTTAGAATAATGTGGCTTTGGTTTATCAATCTAGGAACTATTCATCATATCCAAATCCATGGAGGAATCCTTAGCATAAAACTCCTCTACCTCTTTGATGTTAGTTTCCTTATTAATCTTGTGGTGGGAAGCAATATTGAAGGTATCTGCTATAGATTCTTCAGTTAGATTGGCCATGACCTTTCCTTGTGGACCCACTATTATTCTCTTGTCTGCATCATAATGTTTTGCACATTCTAAGAAAAATTCAGGGCACAACAGTGTGTTTGGAAACCCTACTACCTGAGCCAAGCCCATGTGTGTAATGATTTGTTCCTGCTAGTTGTGTGCATTGCCAAACATCCTTTGATGGAAATCATCGTAGTCAACATGCCCCATATTAGTATCTACTATCTTGGACCATGTGGAAGAGATCCTTGACTCAGGCCATATCCCTTTGAAATCGTACTTTATTCTCTCTGCTCTCTTCTTGACCTCTTCCTACACAAGTGAAGCCATTGTCTTGGAAGTCTTTCCTAGACTCAAATCTCCCTACATCTATTAGAAAAACATAATAATCACCATGATGCTAATCATTGATAAATCAACATTATAAAAAAGAGCAGATACACAACATGTTCCTTATTAACCTTTAACACTCTTTATTAATCTTAAAATTCAATGATAATCTCCTAAAAGCTCATGCATCTTAGGATTTCAAAGGTTAGCAAGAATTTTAGAAAATCCACCCTAAGGTGGATTCTCCAGAAGAACTAGAGCTCAAAAAATACACCCCAAGGTGAAATCCCCAAGAGGTCGTGCTTCACACAAAATTTGAGTTACAAACTTACCCTAGAATACACATGATCCTTTCTAAATGACAACACAATATCCAAGCCCAAATTTTCTCATACAAGAACTCAAACTTTTGGGGACTTGGGATGAGTTGCAGAAAATCTGAGGTACCTCTAATTTTTTGAGCCGATTAAGGTTTGGAAATTCCACCCTGGGATGGAATTCCTGAATGATCTATCTCAGTACATGCCTTAAGTTGTAAACCACATTCCCCAATGATGCATGATCACTTTTACAACCACTAGTTCCATCTCACACAAACTTTGTTCCTTTCTTTTCAATATAGGGACAATATACATTGCACCAAGATACCACATTTCCCCTTTTTCGATTTTGAAATTTAAACCAATTAGGGGGAAATGAGAATGACTAGGGCTTATATTACACCATTGATGTTGGGTCATCATACTATTTTTTTTCCTACTTGCATGAATTTGCAACTTGCACATGATTCGATAAAATACCATCGTTTGGATTCTAAATCATGCAACACATGAAACCCTAGTTTAAGACTGCAAGTGGATGACGATGACAGGACAAACCCTAATGTGCATGAAACAACAATCAAATCCTGAAAGGAGCCAACAAATAATGTTGACCCTTCCCACAAGACCCATCTAATCCCACATAATCGATCAAAAATGCACATTCATTAACATGAACCATCATGAAAGAATGTTAAAATGTAGGGCTCACCATTAAACCATCATACAAAGTTCAAGCTAGGTCATAATCATAAATAAAAAGAGGGGTAAAATCCTACCTTTGAAGAGAAAAAGTTGGGAGACAAGCAACCAAGTGCACCTGTGAATTCAAACCAAAATGCCAATAGTAGGGTCGACACACCAAATACAATCACCAATCGTGAAGTAAGAACAAACTCTTTGAATGCAATAAGTCAAAACTCAAAATGATAAGTCCCAAAATAACCCCTTGATATCACATTAATTGCACCTATGTACCCATCCTCAAATGCAGTGTCATGAATTTTAAGCTAGGACTCAAAAATGCGACAAGTTGGCAGATTCAAAAAATATGAGCGAGGTTGGATTCTCCAAAGGGATTAGACCAAGGAAATTCCAAGCCACCTCAGATTTTTTGAGATGACTCATCACTCAGAAAATCCGTCTGAAGGCAGAATCTTTGAACCTCACCCAAACTTAGCCAATTTTTCCCGTAGATGAAATTTTACATAAAAGTATGGAGTTTTAATGATGACTTGAGATCAAAATTTAAAATCAAAGCACCCTAAGTGTTGATAAAACATCAATTTCTCCAAGTGAAGCAAAAGGTAAAAATTCAGAGGGACCTATCCCTTAAGGGGAGAAAGTCAAACCTAAAGCAAAACAAGGAACGAAGGCAAGAAAATGGAGGGTCCCTACCTCTGGTATGGAGACTCCGCTGGGGAAAGCTCCATAGAATTTTGGTGACAAACTCAAGTCAAGAACCTAGAGTCTCTAGTTTCAACCACCGTATTAGGTGGGTATAAACTAAAGCTTCAAAATAAATGGACAAGCGGGCCTTTCCTGTGTCGAAAATCCTAGTGTATGCAAATGTATTCATTTCCCTCCCTCAGCTGTCACAGAGAAACCAAGTTTAGTCATGTTAAGCTACATAAAGATTCTGACTCCAAAAGCATCCTAGATAGAGCCTCTTTTCCAATTAGGTGTCCATAGCCCCGATGAGGTTATCATTGTGATCCTCCCAAACATTGCTCTACTGCCAGCCAGACATCCATAACCCCAATGGAGATATTCGGATCCTCCTGATAAGTTGATTTTCCTTTAAATATTCAATACTTTTCTTTTCTTTCTAATATTCTTCTTCTTTTCGCTTCTTTTTTATTTCAACTCGTGAACAATGAAGTTCACACTCAGGGTTGAGAATCACAATGGCACTAAAGTAGAAGTAAGATTTTTGACTCAACTAGACCTCACAAGGAACCTAACAGCAACCTCGGGATTCTTAAGATGTGTGTAGATGTAAGATTCGAGCACATTTTGGAACCAACTTAATCAAATGACCTATCCACTTTATACATTTAGATCAAGTGATGTTGAATGGACTTTCACCATTCCATCTGGAAAAATGATTAAATTTTGTAAGGGAAATACTCAAGACAGTCCCATATAATAGAAGTGTTGTGCAATTTTGACACTTCCCCAAACTACAAAATAGAGAAACATCAAAGCCAAAGAAAAATAGCAAACAAAACACCTAAACTAACCAAAGAAAAATCAAAAGAAAACTAAACCAAAAAAACTGGAAGAAAGCAAACACCTACTCTAACTATTTACAAAGATGAGTTGAAGACAGCTCAAGTGAGGAAATAATGCTTTAAATGCTTCCCATTAATTGGCAATGGGACATCTTCTCCGGTGAGAGTGTTGAGACGAAAAGCATTGTCTCCTGATTTCTAAAATTTGATAGGGGTGAAGCCACAGCTTTTCAAACTTACTGTGTTCCCCATTTTTCTCATGTACCTTATCCTAGTACAAGACCAAGTTTAAAATCCGAAAGGCCTTGACCCTAGCCTTACGATCAAACCACCTTTTAACAACACCTTGATGTTTGGAAAATTTTTCCAAGGTTGCATCCCTCTTCTCCTCCAGCTATAATAGTTCAGCCAAATGGGCCTTTAAACACTTTCCTTCCTCATGATACTCATTGATGAACTGGAGAGTGGGAATCCTTAACTAGATAGGGAATATAGTCTCAAAGCCATACACTAAGTGATATGGAGACATTCCTAGGGATGTCTTCTTTCATGTTTGATCTACCCACAAGGAAAATATCAATTGAGTATGTCAATCCATAGGATTCCTCTCAAGCAACTTAAGGATCATAGTCAGAAGGTTCTTATTGGTGGACTCGGTGACACCATTCCCTTGATGGTGATAGTTTGAGGAAAACTTTTAAAAATACCGTGATCAAATGCCTAGCTCAAGAACTTCAAAGAAGAGAATGAAAAACCATTGTTACATACCAAAGCAAAAGGACAACCAAAGTGATTAATGGTACCCAATTCAAGAAAATTGATCACTACCTCAACAGTACACTATTTGCAAGTGAGAACTTCAATCCACCTAGTGAAATAATCAGTCACAGTAAGGATATACCTGTGTCCTACAGAGGATGGTGGGTTGATTGGGTAGATGAAGTCCATACCCCACTGTGCAAATTGTTTTACCTCGATAACTAGCTGTAATGGAAGAGAAAAATGCTTCTCCTTCATAGCACATGGCTGACATACATGATAGGTCCTCACATGGTTGTGTGCATCCTTAAATAAAGTGGGCCAGTAATACCCTGTCCTCAGGATCTAATGTGTGGTAGCAGGTTTGAAACCATGGCCTATGCCATATTTGTCATGAAATTTTTTCATCACACGAGTTGCTTCTTCTTTTCCCAAGCACCATAAATAGATACCCTCATGATTCATTTTATACAAAATGCCCCCTTGTAACATGTAACTGTCATTTTTCAAGTGCAAGACCCTTCGTTGCACCATGTTCAAATAATCTGGACATTTTTGGCTTAGCAAATAATAAACAATATCATCGTACCATTCATCCAGAGATACATCCTAAAGGTGATACTATTGTGCAACAATTTTTGGCCCTGTTTCAGCCATTATCTGTGTTAAATCTTGGTCCTCTTACCAACTTCATGGGCTTAATTTCTATATCATACTCTTGTAGAATGGTAACCCACTTGGATCTTCTTTCTCCCATCTCATTTTGCATTAGCAGGAGCTTCATGGTTGGGTCAAGTACAATAGAAAAAACCTTATTTCATAGGATATAATGTCTGAACCTCTTAACTCCTCGAACTAAAGCATAAGATTTTTTTCCACATGTAGATATCTTATCTCCACATCCTTTAGAGGATCACTCATGAAGGCTATCAGATGTTCATTCCCCTCATCTGATTTCTAGGTCAACATTCTTGCGCAAGAATGCTCTGATGCAAAGGATTATATATAAAATGGCTTTGTGTAACTAGGACTCACCAGTACTGGTGCAACAACTATAGCCCTCTTAATTTCATCAAACACTTGTTTAGCCTCATCATTCCACTCCACCTTTGTGTCTTCCTTTGGCATTGCATTTAGTGGCTTCACTATTTCTACAAATCTCATGATAACTATCTAAACAAAGTTAATCTTCTTGAAGGACTTCATCTCCTTCTTGCTTGCAGGTGCTGAATTTTTAGAATAGATTGAATTCTATCAAGATCAATTGAAATGCCATTATCAAAAATGACATGTCCTAGGAGCTTCCCTTTAGTTACCCTGATTATGCACTTCTTAGGATTAAGGGAGATGCGAAATTCCCTACATCTCTGAAATACTTTGCACAAATCTGAAATGTGATCACCTTTGCTCTTGGATAAAACCATCAGATTATCCATATAAATAATAATACATTTTACTATGATGTCCTTAAAAGAAATACCCATCACCCTTTGGAACGTGGCCCCTACATTGATCAATCCAAAAGGCATTCTCCTGTAAGCAAATGTACCCCACTTGGTGATGAAGGCAGTCTTATGCCTATCTTCATATTGGACCATGACTTGGTTATAACCAGAGTAACCATATAGGAAGGACATCATCTGAGATCCGTTCACAATTTGTAAAACCTCATCCAATGAAGGAAACTGGTATTTGTCCTTTTCAGAAGCTAGATTGAGATTTCTAAAATCCACACATAATCTTATTTCCCTATTCTTCTTACGGATAGGAACCAAATTGGCCACCCATGTGGAGTGTCTAACTAGGAATATGATTTGAGAAGATAATAATTTATGCACCTCCTTCTAAATGATAGGTTCTAACAATGCATTGATAGGCCTCTACCTCTGCCAGAAAGGTTTTACTCCAGGTTTCAAAGGGATAGTTTGTGTAATAATGGAGGTTTCATAAGTCTTCATAACTCCATGCTATGACATCCTGATAGGAATGTAATGCATCTATTATACCTTTCCTTTCTTCTAGAGTACATACCTTTCCGATGACCACATTCTTGACATTATCGGGAGTGCCCATGTTGTAGGTATCACACTGACTTTCTATTGAATTAGTTTTTGTCTGCTGATCTTGATCCTTTATCCTATCCAGGTCAAAAATCCTCTCCAGTTGTACCAGTCCTCTTGGGATTGTGTTTGTTTTCAAATTGAGAATTCCTTCCATGTCTAACTCTACTTCTTGAGGCTCCATTTCATCAATCACTTGTGAATTGAACACATCAAAACTAGTTATGAAGTCTAGGATATGCTTGTCATCCTCAAACACTTGGAAATTTGTAAAATTGTCAGGTACATAAGGAATTGGTGTTAATTTAACAGTGAATTTCTTTAATCCATATAAGGATATGGGCTCCAACATACTAGCTGATTGGGCCAGAGCATCTGTAGTGTAATTCTTGGCCCTCGGGATCAGCTAGATATTAAATGCATAAAAATGTTCAATCGGGTCCCACACTCTATTATGATAGTTAGTCATTCTCCTATCATGACAAGAGTACTACCTTCTAACCTATTTTACCACTAACTCTAAGTCTCAAAACACTTGCAATATCTTGACATTCTTCTTCAAATCCATAAGCAATCCATGGATCAGTGCCTCATACTCAACAACATTATTAGTGCACTAAAATTGCAATCTGTGAGCAGCAAACAATGTTTTACCTACTGGACTTAGTAGTTTGAATCCAGCCCCTGCACCTTGCTTACACTTTGAACCATCAAATCGTAGAGTCCATATTTTAGTAGAAGAAATACCTTTATAATCTCTAGTACTCTCACTCCTACTAGAGGAAGGATCCTCTTACATGACTAGCTCTTTCCCTTTCTGATCCCTGTGAACTTCTTGCATTTCAAATCTAACTATTGGAGGCGAGTTAATGCATCTTTTAATCTACTCTACAACAGTTTGGTAGAGACAACACTCAAATTTAGGATGGGAAGTGTTGTGCACTCTGCACCAGTTGGACACCAGCAATTCCTCAAAGTTCATTTTTCTTCCCAAACTTATCTGGTCCTCAATGCATTTCTAAATAAATTCCTAAAAAATTGTCAAATAACCCAAGATTACCATCACCCAATTTAGAATCTTCATGTGTTTCTACAATTGCCTCAGTACTACTAGAGGACTGAGATGAATCCTTAGGTATTTCTTGCATCATAAACACCTCCTCCACTTCTATCTCTTTAGCAGTAGCTACTAGGATGTAGTTTCCTAAACGTGCCTCATAAATTAGTACTTCATTAGAGGTATTCTAATATTCAGTAATCAAGTACCTCAGTCTAGGCTCTCTCTCAATCCTAATCTGACTTGGGACTCTCTTCGATGGTAGCCACATATGAGAGTGATCCATTGAAGTATACCCATTAAGGACTCTCATGAAGTATCTTCCAAGGATCATTCCATAGGCATCAGGTATATCAGCCACCTGGATATTAATAATTGTTGGACACGTGGGTCTGATGCCACCTGCATTGGGATCATGTTTAATTCTCCCACTACGCTCACCTTTATTTTATCTAATTGGGTCACTTTATGTTGGGAGGAAGTAGGAGTGATTCCAAGAGCTTTACAGACTGAGAATGGCATTACATTTGTTGATGCACCAGAATCTAACAAGCAATTATGTAGATTTTTGCCAAATATCCAAATAGAAATTAAAAAATGAGTATCCTACTTGGTTTGGAATAAAATTACTGCAAAATAAACATTAACCACTTGACTATTGTCTTTTTCTTTATTTATATCCTTTATTTGATCCCAAGGTGACTCCTTGGTGGGTTGGGTATTTTGACTTGGATCTAACTGAGAATTCTATGTTTTTTAAGCTACATCTTTAACCAATGGTTCAATAAAACCAATCTTCTTTACAGCAAAATCTAGTGAAAACTTTGTGGATGCATGGTCATTTAAAGAACCCAACACAACACTCTAAATAGTTGGAACTCTTAGCAACTTGAAGGCTAAAAGGCTCACCTTTACTTTCTTAAGCTCCTCTACTACATACTCTCCCATTTGAAACACAGTCATATCATATTGGTGACCTCTTAATGAATTTCCCTGTTGATCCTTGGTTGCTTCCCCTTTTGAAGTATCATAGGATCATCCCCTAGAAAAATATTGCTTTGGAACATGAGGATATGAAGGATTATTACTGGCATTGGGATCAGGAGGAGTGCTAAAATTGTTCAAAGGTGTGCATGTGGTAAATGGTCCATTAGCCTACCTATTTCTTAAATCATATGGCCTAGTCGTTTTGTGGAACATTTTAACTTTGTCTATTCTTTGCTCTTCTTCATCTAAAGGACCATTTTCAATAGCTCCATCATTTTCAAATAGTTTTGATATCAATACTCTCCATTATATACTTGTTCTGATTATGTACTTTCATTTGTGGATTCTTCTTCAGACCCATTTTCTTCTCCTCTTGGGAAAGGGGCATGGTTCAACACCAATACTGGAAAATTATAAGGATCTGAGGGTACTATTTCTTGACCATATGAAGGTCCTCTTGTAGCATCTTGTACCTCCATCTGGAATATGGCAGCAGTTATCTAGAACTCGGGGCACTGGAATTTTGAATGTTAGGTTGTCTTGTGAAGTCAACAATATCCCCTAAGAGCAGCCTCTGCTAGGAGGACTCTACTAGTAGTCTTTTCTGGATTGTCAGGTTCATCCAGTAGTGGTGTAGGAATCCCCCCATTGTTGGGTCTAGTATTCCAGGCCTTATTCTTCCTTGGTGTTGGCCTCCTAACAAATTTTTGTCCTGATGACTAGCCCCTATCATAACCTTGGACATACCCTTACATAGAATCCCTATTATCTCTATTATAACCAGACTCTCTATTATCCCTGTTATCTTTATTATGGTTAGATTGGATGCTTCTTTGAGTAGCCTATAATTGGCTATTCTGGTTCCTCAAGTAGGTGACCTTTGTAGACAGTTCCCTAACTTGTTCTACCAGTTCATCTAGGCTTTCCTTGTCTGAATTTCTTGGTGCTAACACATAATTTGTAGAGTTTTGTAGATAAATTGCATGAGAACCTTCATTTAGAGATTGATTTAGCACCTCATAGTTCTATAAATAGCTCAATATTTTATTTTGTTGTTGGGGAGAAGATGTATGGCCTACGTTGTGTGGATAATTCGATATAGGGGCTGCTTGATTCAATGGGGGTCCCAAATGAGGAACTATAGGTAGTTATGGGACTGGATTCATGATTGGAGTCTAATTGGTTATGGTCTAATTTATGGCCTAGACTTTTCCTAGATGAGTGGTAGGTTGTCATTAGGTTCTAACACTTTAGTGAATAAACACATCAATATATCAATCGGGCAGTGTCTGACGACTATATGCAATAGAAGACATCTCAACTTCTCCCTCTCAGGTTTCCTAAATACTAACCAACTGAATAAAAGTTCTACGCTAAGGGGCCTCTAATCTTGAAAGAAATAAATCATCTATCTACAAAGTGGGAAAATGACTCAAACCAAAAAATAGAAAACTAAGAATCTGAAAAGCATTACCACTAGACTAGAAAGCATGAAAATGATTAATCTAAAGAATGCATAAATTTTTGAAGAAGTAAAACATGCAAATAAATTAGGAAACATTTATCTAATGCAAAAGATAACAATCCAATAGATAATCATAAAAAAAATAATCAGAATCAACTAAAGAAAGGTGCTCCGAACATTCAAATGTTAAGCTCAGAAACTACAAACTTAGTTACAACCTGTAGGCTTGACACTGACAACATAACATATACTCATGAAAATGAAATGAAATTTCAACTATTATCTACAAAAGGAAAATACAGAATAAGAAATAGAATACTTATCTATCTATAACCCTCGAGTGGCTAGCTCTCAAGTGTGTCTATAGCTATATCAAATCACATGCACTGGAAATCTCTAAGTTACTTCATTCCAAAGACTCCATTCGTATTGTTCAGTAATTCAAAGAGTGGCGGGAAAACTCATTTTTATTCATATGGTAGTTTTTATGCAAAAGAAAAATTGGTAGCATAACGATAATCTTCTTCTCTGTTCATTATTTGCAACAGTTACATATTTATATGAAGAGAACTAACCAAAATCCTACTTTCTAGTTAATAGAGTCTTTTAACAAATTTCCAATAATAGATGGACCACAAAGCCCATGACATACAATATTAAAGAGGCTCGCATGAGCCATAAATTTTTTGAAATTGAAAAATAACAGACTATAAAGACTTGGCCCAAAACGTGTGCTCCTAAAATTCTGGCGCCCGCTCACTGATTTTCAAAAGTGTTAAGATCCACGTTCATTTCCCTTTTGACTAGAATGTTGATTGGGAGTGGAGTTGACCTATGAAATGCTTGAAGACTAAACCATTAAATTAGCATAAATGAGCTTAATTCTCCTAACTTCAAGAAGTAAAGTTTGTATGCTTATTCATAAAAAGAGAGCAATTATTTTTCCTAAAGGTAATCAATTGTCAAGGTAATTTGGGCTGAAAGGTTTAGCTTTTCATATTTAGCCCATTATGTTGATGAGGTTATTTCTACCTCAACATTTCCTCCCCTTCCTAAGTTTGAGCAGGTCCTCCTACTCTGTGGTGTGCCCCCTATCCTTCATTCCTCTTGTTCATCTCCTCATACTTGGCACTAAGATCATACACATCATCTGCCTCTGTGTCCAATGTCTCTGGGTTCCTCAAGAATCCTTGATGGAAAGTGACTCTTTGTTTCCACCTAGAAAAACTATCCTCACTTTGGTCCAGATTGGTGTATGTTGAAGGAGGTGGTGAAAGAAGCAAGGGGGTTTGTACCTCATACCAATCCAATTAATATTTAATTCTTCAATAATTTTAGCCAAGGATACTACTCTTTTGTAGGACCATCTAATATTAAGGGGTGAAATTATTTCCCTTTTCTTGAGATGCATAGGAAGAGGGGTATAACTCTCTTCACATGCATGCCATGTTGATCCTATTAATTGTGGCCCTTGTTCCTGAAAGTGATCATAACACAGCCAGAGATAGTTATTGTAGATGACCTGTACTTCCTTTTTAAGTTTAACACCGAGAAATTGTACCTTGAAAGAGAAAGGCTTCCTATGAGGGTACCTCATTTGCAACCCTACGGTATTTTCCACCTATGCATATTCTCTTGATCTATCTTTCCAGCGAAGTTGATTTTTCATTGTAGACAAGAATGACCTCAATTCTACTTCTTGCACAAAGAAGTTAATAAAGAAATTTGTATATTTCTCTAAGAGAAAATTGTGGACAAAGAACTCACACAACAAATTCTACTACTCAGGCAGTGACTCAACAAATCTTTTTACAAATTCCTTATCATCAGGACCATGTGGCTAGTTTTGGCGAATTCTTTGCAATTTCCATCTTAAAATTTGTTCATTGAGAAACATGGAGTACAACCTAAATGGTCTTCTACAATCTAATAGTAATTCACCAATTTCATAGGCATCCTATTTACCCCTATATGCTTGTTGGAAAGATTCTTTTAACATTACCAATTCCCTTTTTAACCTATTATTCTCAAACTCCACATCCCTCAAGAGATAGAAATACTCTATCCATTTCATTAAAATTGGAAGAATGCGTACCTAGAACCAATCTATAACAATAGGTTCAGTTTGTGTCCCCTTTGATTCCATGACTGGTTGAGTGTCACTCTCCTGCAGATTTCATGCTAGCTCCACAATTTTACTCATAGAAGCATTTAGCTCAGTTTCCTATCTACTCCTCTCTTCTTCAAAAGCATTGAATAATTGCATAAAATTATTTTTTAGATCTTGAATACACTTATCTTTTTCACATAGAGCAACCTAACGCTTCTTACCTTGCCAGTTCCATTGTTGAATCTAATATTGCAGCTATTCAATAAGCTTGTCTTTTTCCTCCATTTTTGCTATCAATTTTGCAATTTCCTGATCTCTTTTATGTACAATGGCAGTTTGCACCTTAATTTCTTGGTTTTGTTGGTTAGTTTGTGCTTCGTCCTCCTGCAACCTGGCTCTCAATCCAACAATTTATTCTTTTAACTTTTCCAATTCCTCATTTTTTTGACTGGATTCTATATCCCCTTGTGTCCATAGAGAAAGATGCATGAGGAATTTCCTCATTAGGATGAGGCACATTGTCCTCCTTGGTGTCCTCAGGAAGGGATGAGTGAGGCACTTCTTCCACTTTTTCATCATCATGGGGTGCATTTTCTGCCTCAGTGTTCTTAGGAAAAGATGAGTAAGGCACTTCTATTTCTTCATCAATATGATGTACATTTTCTTCAACTTCCGGTATACTCCCCACTCTTTCAACAAAAGGAGAGAATCCTCCCACAGGTTCATCTTCATTCTACTCTGAATGTGGTGATTGTATTTTCTCCCCTTCCTATTCTTTAGGTGATAGGGTTTCTTTGTCCTTTTCCCTAGGAAGTTGATCCCCTTGCTTTTCTACTTCATCTATTTCCTCATTCTCAAGTGGACTATCAATTTCTACCACCTTTATTGGAGTTTTGGTCTTCTTTCTTTTTGAAGTGATGCCTATGTCCTGGAGATCAATTTCATTGGACCCTAAAGATAACCTTTTACTCCTCCACAGGGGAGGAGTTGTCTGAAAAGTAACTTTACTTTGGTTCTTCTTCTTTTGGGGAGACTCCTCTTCTCCTCCGGAATGTACAATTCCCACCTCTCGTTCCTATCCTGGGGTTTGTAATTCATCTGGAAAAATTTTTGGCACATCACCATTGGGAGTTGCAGAGGTATGTTGGGACTCAAGGGCGTCTAATGTATTTGAGGAGGGTTCTTCTATAGACTGCCCTTTTTGTTTCGAGGATTCTCCCTCCTTGAGTGACCTTCCAGGCTCTTCATTTTTAAATTTCCATAGAACCTTTGCCACTTCTTTTCTTGGTTTTTGTGGAAATGGTGTTTACATATTAGTTGTATCAAACCATGATGTTTAAGGGGCCCTATCCCAACTTTATACTTTTCCATCATAGAGGTGACTAAATGGAAAAGAAAAGCTGGTAAATTCACCCTAAGAGTAGGGTCCTCAATGTTGTGGCATAAATGATTCAATAGGTGGAAAGGGGGTCCCACAAGTGTAGTCATTTGTCCCTCACAAGTGAAATATTTAATAATCTAGGCTACAGTAGACCTTTAGGGTTCTAGAATAGACATTATGTTGATTCCCTTCTTTTTCCCCCTGGTGTTTATGGTCATTACAGGTTGGGGTTCCCCTTCCCTATGAAATAGTCCTATTAAATTTTGATAAGGAACATGGGTATTTTCATTCAATTGAATTCCTTTATTCTCGATACTGAAAAGATGAGCAATGATTTTCATACTTACCCAAAATTGTTTTCTACGCACCACAATCTTCCCATCTACAAAATTCTTGACAAATTCCTTCACCAGCTGCTTTGTGTACCCTTCAAATTGTTTCATGAAGTCCATCCATCCAACTCTTTGAAATAAAGCTTCTATATTGCTCAATGCCAACAATGGCATTCCAAAAGTTGGCTCAGAATTCTTCTTAGCGCCTCCCATTTTCTTTATCTCCTGGTGAGATTTTGCAAAACTCTAGAATTGTCTCCTCACTGAATTGCAGACGAGAAAAGAGTTCTGCATCAATATACTCAATGGGGAAGGAACTAATTACCAACTTTCTTGTCACCTTACTATATAATTATGACGGCCTTTCATGGGGAATTACAATTACTGCCATACTCTTAGCAATCGTATAAAAGGGCACAAGTTTCAAAATTATAAGGAGGAACGGATCATGCCAATTAATTAATCTTTATTCAAAATAGGTACTAACCCTTTAAAATAAATAAATTTGCACATACCTTAAGCCTTGTCATTAGATCAAACATCACTTACCTATGCTGACATAATTGGATAGTCATATGGTTGGCGAGGGTGGTGGCGGATAATAATGGCATGGATGGGATGGTTGAAGTGATGGCAGAAATTATTATGACAAAAAGGTGTCATAATAATCTGGTTGAAGTGATGGTGGAAATTATTATGACAAAAAAGTGTCATAATAATCTTACTTATTATGGAAAGATTCGGCATAATGTGGTGAAATAATCATAAGGGAGAAAATCCTGAAGCAGCATTAAAGGATGGGCATGCGCGAAACTTAGGAAAAATCAAGAAAAACTAGAAAGAAAAAATTTATACAAAAATTTGAAGCATTATCGAGAAATGCAACCAAAGTAGAGAAGAAGAGAGTTTTGGAATATCATAGAGAGATGTCATTAGAACATAGTAACCATAATGAAGATTCTAGAGCATCGCTAAATAGATATCATCGGGTCAGTAACCAATATTTTTGGAGCATCGCTGAATAGATGTCATTGGGTCAATAACCAAGATTTCTAGAGAATCATTGAAAGATGTAGTTGGAGCAGCAACCAAAAATTTTGGAGCATCGTCAAAATATGTAGCCAGAGCAACAACCAAAATTTCTAGAGCATCATCAAAAGATGTAGCCGAAGCAGCAACCAAAATTTTTGGAGCATCCAAGCAGAATTCTAGAGCACCCGAGCAAGGTTCTGGAGCATCACTAAAAAGATGTAGTCAGAAAGAAGAAATAGAAGAATTTCAGAGCATCACTGAGAAGATGTCACCGGAAGGAAGAAGGATGTGAGATTCTGGCCTTGGCTTCCTGAAGCACCATTGAGTGATGCATCCGAATGCAGGATTAGGATGAGAAGTGGAACCAATCTATTGTGAAAATTCTAGAGCATTGTAGCAATGATTCTGGAGCATCGCAGCAACTGCACTAACAAATTCTAGAGCATCACAGAAGGGTGTGTTAGAATTGGGTTCACCAAAAGATGAAGTCCTACAAAATATAGAAAAATCTTTAGCCAAGTCCAAATGGTGGAGTTGATGAAGAAATTGAAGAAACTTTCATAAATGAAATGATGTTTTATTTATTTATTTATTTATTTAATTGTTTATTTATTTATTTATTTATTTTTAAGTTATTTATTTGACAAACTATATTGACCCTACCATAGCAAAGTCAATGTAGTGGATTTCTCCCTACATTTCTACCATTGTTGTAAACTCCTCCTTGTTAATAGGTTTATGGTAGATGCATAATCGGTTCTCATTAACCAGAAGAGTTCGGGTGTCACCATCAATTGGTTTTAATTGGACAAAACCATTAGCAAACACTTCAGAAATATTGTATCATCTAAGCCAGTGTGTCCTGAGTTTCCCTTGATGATCCTTGTATCTGGAATTGAACAATAATGCCCAATCCCCTGTATGGAATTCTTTCTCTTTGATATGTTTTTCATGCCAAACCTTACGTTGTTGGACCAATTTAGTTTGATGGACGGCATCTAGACGGAGTTTGTCTAGTTCACTAAGCTATAAGACTCTCTTGATTTTGGCTCATTTAAGATAGATGCCCAATTCCATGGTTGTCCTAAGGGTTTGGAGCTCAAATTCAATGGGTAAGAGGGGATTTTTCCCAAAGACTAACTCATAGGGGCTATAGCCAGTGGTTGATTTTTGAGTCGTGTTGTAGGCCCAAATAGCTTTCAATAGTTTATTAGCCCATTCTTTCCTTCCCGAAGAAACCATTTTTGTCAAAATACTTTCAAGTTCCCTATTAGTGACCTCAACTTGTTTGTTTTCCTGCACGTGGTAGGGTGAGGACTTCTTGTGACTTACTTGGAAGTGATCTTTGAATGCCAACAACACTTTGGACATAAATTGGGGGCCCAATCCGTGACAATTTTCCTTGGAGGTCCGAATTTAAGGAAAATTCTATTGTAGAGGAAATCAGCTACCTATTCTTCTTTGGCGATTCGTAGGGATTGGAATTCTTCCCACTTGTTCAAGTAGTTGGTACAGACCATAATGTATTCTTTCCCTTGTGAAGGAGGGTCTATTGGTCTGATAAAATCCAATCACCATTTTTTGAATGGTTCAAGGACTATTTGAGGCTGTAGGGGAATTTCGTTAGAAGTAGTTGGCCTACCTACTCTTTGAAATTCATCACACCTTTGAACATGCTTCTTGATGTCCTTATGCATTGAAGGCCAATAGTATCCTACTCCTAGAATCTTGTGAGTTGTCCTTTTAGTAGAATAATTCCCTCTAGAAGGGTCATCATGATAGGCCCTGAGGATGCTATAGGTCTCATCTTCCCTAACACACCATCGCAAAACCATATCGGGTCCACATCAAAAAAAGATTCCATTAATCCATTTAAAAGGGGCACTCTCTCTAATGAGGCATTTCTTCTATTTTGATAAAAAGTGAGGTGGTACTTCTATGGTGGCTAAATAATTCATAATATCATAAAACCAAGGGGTTTTAGTGGAGATGGCGAACAGATTTTCATCTGGGAACTCATCCTGTGCCGGAGCACAGTCGCCATCATGTTTAATCTAGGATAAGAAGTCTGCGACTACATTGGACTTCCCTGGTTTGTCAACAATTGTCACATTGAACTCCTAGAGAAGGAGTAACCACCTAATTATCCTTGCATTTACCACAATTTATTCATGAGATACTTGATGGTTACATGGTCTGTGTGTACTATAACTTTGTATCATGTGACATAATGTCAAAATTTCTTGTGGCATGCACTATAGCCAAGAATTTTTTCTCTCTTGTGGTGTAATTCTTCTCTATTGGCGTCAATTTTTTGTTGATAAAATATATAGCATATTTCCCTCCATTCTCATCTTCTTTCCCTAGAACCGCTCTAATGGCATCATCAAATGCGTCATCATAAATGTGAAATGGTAGGCTCCAATTAGGTCCTCAAAGGATAGGGGCAGAGATGATTTTCTCGTTGATAATTTCAAATGAGGACTGACACTCAAGCATCCAAATGAAGTCAACATTTTTCTAAAGGAGAGAAAACATCGAGGCTGCAATTTTGCTAAAGTTTTCTATGAATATTTGGTAGTATCCAGCATGCACTAAGAAACTCCTAACATGAGTCTAAGTTTTTTAGGATCTCAAGTTATTGTATGACTTAAATTTTCTTAAGATCAACTTTAATCCCTTTGGCTGAAATATGATGTCCTAGCACTATTCCTTGTTCCCCCATGATCAAACATTTCTTGTAACTGAGGGACAATCAATGATCCTCACACCATTTTAACACCTTCTCTAGATTTGTGAGGGCTTCATCAAAAGTTGAACCATATACAGTGAATTCGTCCATATAGACTTCCACGCACTCATTTACCAACTCAGCAAATATAGCTAGGATGGCCCTCTGAAATGTGGTAGGAGCATTGCATACCCCAAAGGGAAGAACCCTATATGAAAATTTCCCCTAAGGGCAGGTAAAGGTCATCTTATCCTGGTCTTCTACTGCTACATGTATCTGGTTATATCCACTAAATCCATCCAAGAATGAAAAATATTTCCTCCCAGCCAAGTTATCCAGCACTTGGTCTACGAATGGCAAGGGAAATAGTCTCTACATGTCACTTTGTTAAGCTCCCTATAATCTACACACACTCTCCACTTCCCATTCTTCTTTGGAACTACAATGAAGGGTGAAATTGGGTAGATGAATCCTACCTGCAAAAGTTTCTCAATATCAGTTTCAAAAATGTCTTTGAGGGAAGGATTGAGTCTCTGTTGTGGTTGGCGAACAGGTTGAACATCCTCAGTATAGATATGATGTGTACACACACTGGAGTGTATTCCCCTCATATCTTTATAGTCCCAAGTGAATGCTTTAGATCTACTCACCAAGGTATCACACAGTCTTTGTTCTTCCATCTCAGTCAACCAACTATTGATATTCAAATTTTCTCCTGGCAACAACATAATGGTTTTGACTCTAGGATAGTTGGATGTGACAGTGTAGATGGGCCTTGGCAAGGTGTTGAAAGGACCGTTGTGAGGTATAGTTTTATGAAGCCGGGAAACATTTGCAAAGAAGTGGTGGGTTTTTGGAATCAAATTCATCAAAGGACAACGTAATCTGATGAAACTAGCATCATCAAATTCTACGTGGTCTATGTTAATTAGGTGTCCTAGAATTTCTTCTACATCCATCATTTCTTCACTGCTAGAATCCATTGCAATACTTTCCACTTTGTTTTCTAATTCATCCTCTAATTCTTCACCGTGTTGTTTGATGACTACCATGGCCAGTGAAGCCAAATTTTCCTGTCCAGTGGGACTTTCTGGTTCATCAACCCATACTTTATTATGTTCGGTAGGATTGGCAAGAGGATACAAGAATAAATGTTTGCTATTAGATCCATGTGAGATGGTCATTCCTCCCTCTCTGCAGTCAATCTTAGTTGCAACGGTAGCTAGCCATGGTTGTCCTAGAATTATTGGGTAACTGTCTTTGGGTGTCAAGGATTCGATTATCTGGAAATCTATTTGGTATTCCCATCCATCCACTTTAACGAGAATGTTTTCAACGATTCCCTCGGGAATAGCTATGGATTGGTTTTCCATTTTTAATACTATAGTTGTGGGGCATAGGTCAGCAAGTCCCAATTTCTCCATCACATCCACATTCATTACATTAATGGTTGCTCCAAGGTCCACCAAAGCATTAGATATTGCTACCCCATTAATTGTGACTGTCATAAGTGGACTCCCTGGATCATCATATTTCAGAGCAGTGGATGTCCCATCCAACAAGTCAGTTAGGTACCCATTTATGTGGATGGTGTTGATTCATTTTGGTTTTCTCCTTGGGGTCTTAATACACAATTGTTTAATCAGTTGGTTTAGATTTGGAATTTCTTTAATTGCTTGTAGCAAAGGAACTTCAATCTGTAATTGTTTAATTTCCTATATCAATGCAGTTTCTATAGGTGAAGTTGTTTCTAGAGCATCTTTCATAGGAATTGGTTTCAAACGCTCCGAAAAAGGTGCTTTGGTTTTGTCTTTAGGAATAGGATTCTTCAGAAATTCAGTTGGAGATTGACCCTCCTCCTCCTACTAAGGTAGGTTGAAAGCTCCTGCTGAAGATGGTGGGTTGGGTTCATGTTGCATAGTGTTTGGGATTTGTTCTATGGATGCGGGTGTTATTGTAGTTTTCTTAGTAGACTTCTTGACAAGTTCATCTATGATTTCTTTAATAGTCGGCTGAGAAAGTGTTTTCCCATACCTTATTTGCAGATTCCCACATTATATGGCATTAAGTCCAGTGACATTATCTTGTTCTACAGAATATACTAGAGTGTTTGGGAAATTGTTCTTTGGGTTCAGAACTGGTTGTGCCAGAAGTGGTGGTTGGTTAACTTCTTCAATCTATTAAGTGTTCTGGGGAGGTGGTAAGAGGGTCTCTTGAGTAGGAATCCTCATGGGACCAGAATAAAATTGATGTTGGGGTTGATTCTATTAAGGAATGTAATTTTGAGGGTACCACTACTGTTGAGACTGGTTGGGCCACTGAGGGTTACCCCAAGATTGGTTTTCCCATTCTAGGGGTCCCAGAGGATAGGTTCCCCAATTAGAGGGTATTGGAGCTGGTGCCTGAGGCCAGGGCACTACCCATTGATTATTGTTCCAATTTGGTTGGGGTCGCTAGTTAGGATTAGAATTCTGGCCATAGGAAAAATTACCTCCAATTCTTTGGTTGACAATGTTCACTTCTTCCTCGACTGGGGTTGTTCATTTCTTGGAATTTTTTATGGCATTCAGTAGCTCACACTAATCAGTGGGGTGATTTTTTTCACACACTTGACAAACATCAATCTTGTCAACTTTGTCCAAGGGACATTCTCTTAGCAAATGTTTGTTTTAGCACCTAGGGCAGTAAATAGACAAGGTCTCAAGATTTTTGGTTTTATCCTGTATGTCATCTAAGGTGGTGTTTAGTTGAATAAGGATGTCAATTTTGAAGTTGGCCAACTCATGAAGTTTATTTATGTCATTAGAACCATGTAAGGGGGTGAACTTTTGGATACCTCCGCAAGTGCGAGGGAAATTTTGACATAATTCTGTAATTTCTTCCAGTCTCAGTTGCGACACGTCTCCCTTTCCCATTAAATATAAACTCCTCTGAGCTTCATCATCGAGACCTTTGAGGAATAAGGTCTTCAAAATATCAAGGCTTATAGTTTCTCCACCACATTGTTTGGATAATAAGATAAACCTATCTAGGTAATCCTCTAAACTTTCATCCTCATTTTTCCTTATTTTGAACAATTCTTCTTTCCTATCACTCACCCTATAGCAACTTTGGTATTTCTCCAAAAAGATAGACTCCATTTCATCCCAGGAGGTTATCAACTAAGAAGCTAATCACATAAACCAGTGCATAGCTAATTCTTTCAAAGTGGAAGGGAAAAGGTTTAGTTTTTTATTATCATTATTGTAGTCATATGTCTAACACAAGACTTTAAATTCAAATAGAAACTGATCAGGGTCTTTAGTAGACAAACCTGAAAAGGTTGGTAAGAAATCTGGTGAGATATTTTTCATTGTCGTATCGTCATCTATGTCAATAGCAATAGGATAAGTGAATGTGCATGGTGGGGGTTATCATTGCTATTGTTATTGGCGGCATTTCTACGATCGCCCATGATGTTGAAGGGAATGTGATCCTCTTCCAAAATTTTCTCAGTGGCACGAGGTTTAGGATTTTGTGAAAGAATATGCTCCTTGACCATTATTCATTCTCTTTTTGAGGTATGTGGGAAGGTCTTAGGTTGATCCTGTTTGGTCAATTCCTCAGTAAGTTCTTGATCTGAGTTTCCTTCCTCCCTACTTGTTGTTGGTACGTCAATGGGGGGAGGGGGTTTGGTATGAATCTTTCATGGGGGACTCATTTCCTGACCATGTAGAAAAGAAGCCAAAGAGATAACTCTATCCCTAAAAGAGGCACTCAAGATATCTCCTACTAACACTAGAAAAAGGATTCCCTGAAAATGGTGCCAAAAAGTGATAGGCTGTCATTAGGTCCTAACACTTTAGTGAATAAACACATCAATATATCGACCAAACCAAAAAGCAGTAAATCATCTAATCGTGAAAGTAGTAAATCATCTATCTAGAAAGCGGGAAAATGACTCAAACCAGAAAACAGAAAAACTAAGAATCTGAAAAGAATTACCACTAGACTAGAAAGCATGGAAACGATTAATCTAAAGAATTCATAAATTGTTGAAGAAGTAAAACATGTAAATAAATTAGGAAACATTTATCTAATGCAAAAGATAACAAGCCAACTGCTAATCATAAAACAATTAATTAGAATCAACTAAAGAAAGGTACTCGAGACATTCAAATATTAAGCTCAAAAACTACAGACTTAGTTACAACCTGCAGGCTCGACACTGACAACATAACATATACTCATGAAAATGAAATGCAATTTCAACTGTTATCTACAAAAGGAAGATACAGAATAAGAAATAGAATACTTATCTATCTATAACCCTCAAGTGGCTAGCTCTCGGGTGTGTCTACAACTATATTAGATCACATGCACTGGAAATCTCTAAGTTACTTCATTCCAAATACTTCATTGGTATTGTTCAGTAATTCAAAGAGTGGTGGGAAAACTTAATTTTATTCATATGCTAGTTTTTACTCAAAAGAAAAATTGGCAGCATAACGATAATCTTCTTCTCTATTCAGTATTTGCAACAATTACATATTTATATGAAGAGAACTAACCAAAATCTACTTTCTAGTTAATAGAGTCTTTTAATAGATTTTCAATAATAGATGGACTTTAAATCCCATGACATGCAATATTAAAGAGGCTTGCATGAGCCATAAATTTTTTGAAACTGAAAATAACAGACTATAAAGACTCGGCCCAAAATGTGTGCTCCTAAAATTCTGACGCCCGCTCGCTGGTTTTCAAAAGTTTTAAGATCCATGTTCATTTCCCTTTTGACTGGAATGGTGATTGGGAGTGGAGTTGACCTACGAAATGCTTGAAGACTAAACCATTAAATCAGCATAAATAAGCTTAATTCACCTAACTTCAAGAAGTTAAGTTTGTATGCTTATTCATAAAAATAGAGCAATTATTTTTCCTAAAGGTAATCAATTGGCAGGGTAATTTGGGCTGAAATATTTAGATTTGCATATTGAGGTCATTTTGTTGATGAGATTATTTTTACCTCATCAATGAGCAATAGGCCTGAACGATGGCAAAGGTCCTGAAAAATGTTGTCTCAAATGTGTACTTGCCTTAATTTCCTCTGTATATGCATTCAACAAACTATCAAGGGGATTGTGCTTCCACTTGATAAAAGTAGAATTCAGGCTATCCAATGCATCATAGTAAACTTCTCTTGTTGCGGCATCATCCACAACATAGGGTGACTATAGCCAGGTATAGGCATGATGGAACCTATTATTGAAAGACCCTATCGGTTCATTGACTTCTCTCTTGACCTTAGTGAACTGAAGATACAATCCATTAGCATTGATGGGATTTTTGAACATAAGCATAAAGGAATTCTCTAGATCATCCCAACTGGTTATAGTGCTAGCTGGTAAGTGATTGTACAAGTAAAAGGCCTCTTCACCCAAGGAATATGCGAAAATCCTGCATGCAACATCCTCATGATTAATTCCCCTATCCCTAAGGGTAGTTTGGAAAATTCTAATGTGCTCTTCAACCATCCTGTTAGGGTCACCAACATGGAACTTGGTGCAAAAGTGCTCTTGATTATTAGGCATGGTATTGTAATTATTGAGCAAAGGTGAAGGGTTATTTTCCAGAAAAGCCATTGGTGGAGGTGGAGGTGGAAGTGGTTGATTAACCTATTCTTGGGGTTGTTGAATGCATGAAGGATGAGGTTCAGTGGGAGTGGGTCCAGAGGAAATTGGCTTAGAATCTGATAATGAAGAGGAAGATGATGGCCAGATAGGCAAAGATAATGATGCTTCCCCCTTTTTGGTCCTTTTTGACCTAGTTGGGGCTCCTAGCTCCTGAAAATCTCCTTCTATTGTAGACCTTATTTTCCTCCTGAATCTCTAAGGAGATATTGATGATAGAAAATGCTCCAGCTTGTTGAATCAACCCTCCTTCTAGCGCCAATCTGTTGATGGTGTTTTCTACATAGCAACAACTCAGATAGAATATAATATCCTATCTCTCTTCAAAGGTAAATCTCTATCAGCAAGCCTCCAGAGATAACCCCAAGGTCTCTAATGTCAGGTCTTGACAATGCAATAAAACAACTTAGAGATAATGTTAAAATTATTGGTTTTCCACAAGGTACCTTACAAACAAATGTTGGAGATTTTTTAAGTTCATCAAATATGACTATGTACTAATGCTTTTCAATCCTAAACTAACCTAGATATTAAATAAATAGCAAAAGATAAAAGGGTTTAAGAGAGGTATATGTTAGCTCTCAAAAACGCAGGTTTGAACCATGAAAGGTTGCCAAGCTTTCACAACATTTTAGGGTAACAGAACAAGGTTTGAAACAATTAAACCTTCTACTCTTCAGGTGCTGCTAGACCTTGGCGGGTGTACCTGTAACAAATGAAGCAAACTTGACTATCGATCTTCTCTTCATGCCATGATTTGTCCATGATGGCATATTGAAATGGACTAAACAAAACAAATTTGGTATAAATTGTATACCCGTATTCAAAACTAAACCCTAATATGCTCAGTTAACAGATGCAAAAAAGTATGAATGAAACTAAATGATGGAAATGGTGAGACCAGTGCCTTATATAGTATACGGAATCAAATGAAATCTTAAACAACTGACTTCTTTCTGGAGGTCATTCAAATTTTTTTGCATATTTTGTTTATAACTAGTATAAACATGCAAGATTGTGATTATTAAGTTCTCCTTACTGATCTAAATGAAATTCCCTAATTACTATGATTAATTAAAAGGATTTAATCCTTCCTTGAAATAACCTATCAACCAATCACACAAATATGGAAAATTCGTACTGATAAACCAGACATAAATATGTTATGTTAATTTATATAACCAAGCAACATCAATCTTAGAGACAACATAAATAATTCTTTCAATAGGCACAACACAACAATTGACACCAGAATACGCCAGCAAATCAGATGATTTTCATTGATATCTCCATGGGTTCAAAACATACATCAGAGTCTCAGCCCTGTGAAACATGGTGTTCCACTGTATTTTCTATTCTCTATCCTATTCTACCCATTGCCCGCACAATGTTTTCAAAATGGAAATTTATACATTGAGAATGTGAAAGGATGCAACCTTTCAGAAATAGGAAATATCAATTACAAAACAAAAGATAGAGAATAATTAGGCTCTATTTAGCCATAAGTGAGTCTTAGCGAGGTGGTCCAAATAATCCCAGCGCTCATATGTGTCCACATCTCCAACAGCATTTCGTATCGTGATTTCCATCTTGACCATTTCCTCATTTTGCTCGCTCACTTCTTCCAATGTTGTATCCTCTACAAAAGTTGTCTTCATGATTCCATTCAGCATTGACTCACATTCATTTTTTCACCTGGTGGCTTCTTTCAAATCTCCATTGTCATCAGAAAATGTGATCACAGTCTTCTTAGCAGCTTCTAACAACCCCTGTTCATCCCCCTGCAATTCATCATAGAAGTTTTGATGGCGATTAATAATATGATTTGCAGCTTCAAGTGTAGAACTACTAGCCTCATCACTTTGAGCCAACTCATGAAACTTCTCCATGATTCGTCCATCCATCCTTGTGTGCTCCTTCAATGCAGCAAGAGTATGAGAGTATTTTCCCCACAATTTATTCAACCAGGATGTCAAATGATCTTGCCTCTTCTTGACAATTGCAGCAATTGCATCATGCTTTCCCTGAGAATAAGCACTTGATCCTACCCAGTGGTCTTTCACCTGAGAGCTTTCTCCTTGAGTGATCATTTTGGTTGTCCCCATTGAAACACCAACCAAGTCTTTGAGTCTATCATTTTCTCTCAACAAATTTTCATTATTTGCTTTGTACATTTCTCTTTCTTTTATCAATAGTTGAATTTGTGCTTTATTCAACTTTGCAATATTTACCCCAATATCTACAGTAGCTACAGGATCAGCTTCTCCAGCTTTTAGAGTCATGACATGGCCAAATTCCTTCTCTGTATCAATTACCACTGATTTCCTGTGGGGTGGGTACAAAGCCCATATCATCAATGATCCCTCATCAGTATTATACTTGGATCCTGCATATACTTCTGTCACCTTTTCCTTATCAAGCTTGTGAGTAGCATTACTTCCCTTCAAGAAACTATCAAAAACCAATGCAGAGTTCAAATCAAGGCCAGGAAAGATCATGACACCAGCACTCTCCAACATTTTCCTCCCCACTTCAGGAGTCATATTTTTCATTTCATCATCCAAACATTTTCTCAATTGAGCCAGCAATTGTTCCTCATTTCCAGAAGTAATATCATCAACATTCTCTCTTATTTCTTTCCCTTTCTGCTTGTACAAGAATGCCTTGAACTCTGGGGAATGTATAAACTCATCATCAGAGACAAATGATTTGTATTACATGTGCCTAGCATCAACATCACCACTTTCAATACTCTACTCTCTAACTGGGCAGACATACTGCTGAGTCCTCATCCTAGATACCTTTTATGTTTTACCCTGTGGCACATTGGCTCTTGGTGTTTCCTCATCTCTAGAAGACAATAGCTCAATATCCTATAGCCCCTGGTTATATCTTTCAACTACCATTTCTGCTTCATCTTCATCTAGATTCCTGATCATATCATCAAAAGGACAGGGTACATGTTGATACCCTCCAAAGTTAATCCTTTCTTTGGCTGAATTGATATATCCTTCAGGGTCAAAGTTTTTCCTAGTTGGTCCTCTTTTCATATTATAATGCAACAATCTATCAAGGATTGAATTATATCCCTCTTTAGCCAACACAGTGAAATCCCCAAAACACAAAGTACTAGGCATAAAAGCCTGCTTCCCAAAAGAACTGAAATGCATCACACTACAGTAATCCATTTGTCTGACAATTTCCAAATATGCAACCCTGTTTGGAACTGTCCTTGGCAGAATGAGAGGAGCATTTTCAAATCCATATACTCTGATTATTGTAGCTCCCTCCAAACAATACCAGTCTCCCCACTTATGATCAATTTCCCCATTGAAGTCTTTCAGCCAAAGGAATCTTTTGATCTCATCAGTCAATGAATAGTTACAAGGATAATGATACAATTTATACAGTGTCTTTACAAAATGCTCTTCAAAATGAATGAAATTAGAACCAGCAAACCTGTTGTCCCAAATAGCAGTCCACAACTAAATAGGCAATGCTTCACCCTCCTTACCAATTTGAGAAACTCTCATTTCTGGAGGCCATACCCCTAACTCCTGTCCGAAATATAGCACTAAGTGCATCAACAATGAATAGTTTCTGAGATGAACAATAGAAGCTCCACCCTTTATAGCCATCAATCCTGAAACAAGCTCCTTAGAAATATATGAAGCATAATCAAATGGCCTGGAGTTATGATATTGGATATCTACTGTGATAACCATTGGCACCATTGACATGAATTCTGGGGCATCCATTCCCAACACCTGACACACTAAAAAATATGTGTACTTCATATAAGGTTCAAACAAATCTACATGATAGGGAGGCCCTTCACTATCCTCAAGAGGTTCTGGCTTGTTACCCTATTTGACCCTATGAATTGGTAACATCCAACCCTTGTAAATTGTATCCATTCTTGAAAATTCCTTCTGCAACTCCTCACAATTGATTTCCTCATTGCAAAACCCTTCCAATTTGAAAACCTCACCTATTGCTTCTTTTGACACATGTATCTGTGGATTTCCAGAAGGATCACATATAGCTTTATGTTTTGGATCATAATGATCAACAAGCAATTTTACCAATTCAACATTAACGAATACATTAGGGCACACCAATTTCCCTACATTCAACTTCCATGGATTACAAACTGGCAAAAAATGGTTTCTCCTATGGTAGTGGAAATTGAAAAGCTCATACCCTCTTACAGTGGTCCAGACATCACCTATGAACTTGCATTTATCATCCAGCTTATCAACCTCTGCCCTAAGTTGTGCGGACCTTCTAGCTTTAGGCCCTGAACCAGGTAGTTGATCAATAAGGTCTTGATTCAACCTTCGTTCAATGCCTTCATGCTTTGTATCAGTCCTTTATTTTTTTCCCTTCGACTGACTACTCTCACCAAGCTTTCTACCCTTACCCTTTCCAGAACCAGAAGACTCAATTTTCAAGCTTACAGAATCAAAATGTGAAAAACAAAGAAGCAATTACTTACAGTATTATGCTCGAGCTCCTCAGACTGAAAAAAATGTCTCGATTCTCTGTTCAGCATGCCAATTCACCAACAATCAATTCGGAAATGAGGAATTGATTAAAACATTACTGCTTTATCCCATCGTGCCATTAATGAAGCACAAATGAAGCCTCCTTTGAAACTAGCATTGTCACATCAAATGTCCTATCGATGAGAAAATTTCAAATCTGGGGTGAAATCCCTTTTCAACGTTTATTTCGCCAGTCACCAAGACACTCTGTGGTCATACCGACACCTGGAATCAACTTGATGACTACTGCTTCTGCTTTTCATGTCGTTGTGACAATTCCAAGTTGAGGAGATGTCTCATAGATATCTTTGCATCTTACTGATACATACTCTTCAATGTATTCTCCAGTCGCTATGACAAGATCACCCTTTCACTGATGAAAATAATCCTACCGATGAAATAAATTCCATCGGCAAGACTCTGAGAACTCAGAAAGACTCATATCGATACCAAATGTTTTACCAAAATCACTCCTCCAGATTACTCCATTCGGAAAGACTCACCCCGAAGTATTATGTCAGTATATCTTTTAAACCTCGGTGAAGCTCATACCGAAAACTTCTTTTCCTGGCGATGCACATCTCTATCGGCATAACTTTTGAATCGGAAAGACTCTATAACTTCTCACCGATAGCTTTTGAATACCCTTGAACTTGGTTTGGCCAAACAATAGCCACTTCGCTAAGACCTTCCCCAATGCACATAAGTCCTACCGAGACATTAGTTTGCAAGTCAATCGGTAAGACAAAATGATTTCGTTGTGAGTTCATGCCGATACCAATCAGTCTGTCCAAAACAACCCTTTTGTGCATTAGTCGGTATGACATATTGTATTCACCCTAACATTACATCGATGCCCCAACATATGCCGATATATTTTTTATAGATGCCTGTCGGCAAGAAAAAATACTTCCCCAAGACATTCTCCTGAATACCTTTAGCTTGCCCAATATACTTCCACATGCACCAGTCGGCAAAACACAATGTATTCGCTATGACTTCACTCCGACAATGATTCCCTTTGTTGAAATGACTCCTTTTGTCACCGAAACAAGAAAATTGTCCTGCCGATAGTCTGCAACAAACATACATTAGTGAAAAATCAGGTCGGGGAGACTTTTACTATGTCTTGCCGATATAGGTCTTTTAATGAAATATGAATGACTAGATGGATTCAAATGGATCACATGACAAAAAATAAGCAAGACAATACAAAGAGGGAATTTTGTGCTTATGATGAGGACTCAATGCTGGAACTCTTGAATGCAATAGACTGTAAAAATTTCAAAATTTTATAGTTCTAACAGTATCTATTCTAAACTAACTTCTAAGAGCAATCATGAAGATAACAAAACATTTAAAATGGACCAACCCTTCAAACCAATTCCTGCTAAACCCATATTAAACCTACAATATCACGGAAATAGTGCAATCTTCTAAGGCATAAATATTTTTAGACTGTGAAGCATTCACACAGCAACTCAAATTTGGTATTGAAATGAATAAATACCCACAATTGAACTCAGCACAACAAGATATAGGCCCAGGCTAACTTTACACAACTTAAAATCAGCAAGCTACTAAAAGTATGGACCAAGGGTTGCTCAAACACTTAAGATACCATATCATGAACACAATTGAACTGCAACTATTTCTAAGATCATTCATAAATAACTTACTTAGAGCGATTCATCAAAATCTGAAACACAAGAACCATGTGTGGAGAAATAACAAAAAGAAGAACACCAAAGAACAATGTCTTCAATTGTATTTGTTTCACCAAAAATATGCAACAATTCAAGTATCTCAAATACTACAATGCCTCTCAGAGATCTTAGCTAAAATACTAACTCTTTTTCTAACTGTCTAACCTTGACAAATGAGGGGAAAACCCCAATTTATAGAATTATATTTTAGGGCGGCCCAAATTAGGGTTTATATCTTAGGTTAGCCAAGGAGGTCAGCCACATTTCCCTCGTAAAATTCCTTAGTTCAAAATTACAATAAAATACTGAAGGGTGGCCCAAAAAAGTCAACTTTGCAATAAATACTCCATCTGGCACAGAATTCAAGGCTTAGTCAACTTGTCTTCACATGCAATATTGGTGTTGATGACATGTTCTCCAAGGTAGTCAAGTTGGGTCGCCTTTCTCAACTTTTTCCACCTCATTTCTTCTAAAAATTTCTTTAATTTTCTTAAGGACTAGATCCAGGTCGGCCTGGGTTGGGGTAGATATTAAATCAATCCTTTATTGAATTTAACTCTCCTGCATATTTATTCAAGGTCTTTTCCCAATCGGCATACAAATTTTGATATCTATCTAGGAAAGAGATGTAGATTGTAGCATCTTCCAATTGATCTTTGACAATTGGGCCCTCCATACTTGGAGAATATACCTTGTGCAATCACTTCTGCAATTGGACAAAATTCAAATTTTTCTACCCGAACTTCTTCCTTCCAGTAATAATTTCCAGAAAAGCATTGCAACTATCAAAAACCTCTTTTACCTTGGTCTGGGCTCTAGATATTTTCTTTGGTAGCTTCATTTTAAGATCATTTCTGAATTTGAAGGCCTCTATCCATCTTACAACTATGTGAGTGCTCTGCATTGTGAGGACACCTTCCTTCACCAAAACTTCTATTGGAACTACAAGTATTTTCTCCAATTCCTTGGAAATTGCATCATTAGGATCTTTGCACTTAGTGAGAAACTTAGCCATATCCTGGAAGACAAAAGATGATCTTTCATACATATGCAATAGGACCTTCATTGCTTTGTGATTGTAGAGGTTTGATTAGGTGTTGAACATACTTGTGAACCTCCTGAAATTATCTTTGCAATTCCTCCTTTTCCTGAGTCTCCTTCTCCGATCTCCTAAGAATAGCTTGAGATGACTCCTGAAAATCTTCCTTTTCATGTTCCTTTGTGGATGGACCTAGATTGATAGTCTACACTTTATAGTTTGTAGGTATGATTTCATGCTTATACTTATTTTTTGCAAGAATAGCAACATGGATAATCCTATTATTAAATTCATCTCTTGCAAATTTGGAGACAGTTCTAGATCATTTTCTCTCTTTAGGTTGCCCCCAATTCTTAAGGAACTTGTCCCAATTCAGAGTTTCATCTTCTACAATAATAGCCTTTTGTTTCAACCTTTTCTCTAACCATTCTATGGCAGTAGGTTGCTTTGTTTCTGTACCTTTTGATTGATCATTATGGGAATCATCTATAACATCCTTTATATTCCTCCTATCTTCTTCCTTTTCTGGTTGTTTCTCATTTCCATCCTACTCACCTTCATGCTCACCTTCCAAGTGAGGAAAATCAACATGTTCACTTATTGGAGGCTGGGAAGACATTTCCACAGTAACTTCTAATGTTTCTTCCTTACTTTTTACCTCCTTCTCCTTCAATTCCTTCATAAGGTCACTCAATTTCCCATTCTTTGGAGTTGACACCTCTTCATCTTGCATCCCCTCATCAAGATTATCAGGGATGCCTCCTTCTCCACCCGATTGTTCATGTTCTCTGAGGGCTTCATCTTCTTGTACATTTTTTGTTGGGGATGAGGAAGGAGAGTTATTTCCTGGAGCTGCTTTCTCCATTTCTTTCATAAGATCATCAATAAGTGCCTCCTCATTATGCACCTTTTCAGCTTCAACCCTTGACTCTCCCACTGAGGATACCCTCTATTTTGGTGAATTCCTCCTTACATACACCTGTGGTTTTTCTCCAGAACTTTCAATTTCCACAATTTTGGGAGAAATAATTGAGTCCTCAGTGGTCTTAGTCCTTTTGGCCATCTTTTCTCCCTCAATCACTAATTTCCTCTTCTTGGCAGGTTGAGGAGTTTATTCTCCTTCTTCAGTAGCTTCTTTGGAGGTTTTCTTTGCCTTAGACATGGGTTGCCTCTCAGTTTTATTTACCTGGGCTTGACTCCTTTTCCTTCTCTTTAGAGAGAGAGGCATATTTTCTTCTTGATCACCCTCATGCTAAGGCTCTGCAACATCATCTTTAGTTGCCTCTATGTCCTCCAAATGGGATTCAAGATTCCCCATCAAGTCATAAGTGAACCTTGTACCATCAGTTTGTAACACGAAGACCTTTTTCTTGACCCACAACTTAGAATATCTCCTTACTGGGTCAGTTACTTTGTCAATATCAATTATTTCCTCTTCTAACGAATTGACAAGTGGTAAAGGTTGGTTTTTGTAGGGCTCATAGTCATGATATTGTACAAGGTCATCTTCATCATCATCCACCTAATCTAGCACTTGATCTACTTTGTAAATTTTGATGAGTTTCAAGGGAAACCTAGAAAACCTTCTTCTTATAACATCAAACTCATCCCTACAGTTAGCCCAATAGTCCTCTATGTGATCCTTGTGTCTGTATTCTCTATTGGATAACTTTTTTGCATTTCCATAAGGGTCTAAATTGTCCCTGTTGTTGTGTGAATATAAATTAAACTACACCATTTCCTTTTCTAAATATTAGGCACTCTGGAGGGAAGGGCAGGCTTCTAGGGTACCAATTCTCATTGGAAATTCACCTCCAATCCCTTTCGTATGTAAATATAGCAACACAGTCTCAAAGGAAACCATTTTTCTTGTCACTTCCAAAAAAATGAGTTTGTTGGTGGGATATCTGTGCAATCTAATTGGCACTATAGTAGTTCCTTGTATTCTAATTTAAGAGAACCTCTGGAACTGGATAAACCACTGCCCATATTTCCTAATTAGTTCCATTGCATCTGTTGAAATTCTTACATGAAGAGCACCTTGCAACAATATTGGGATGTACATGAAGAAAGTATCATTTTCCCTCCTATAATTTGTTGCCTTGTACTGGAGCTAAGGATAAACATCCCATATTTTTTCCTTTCTAGGAACCCCTTTGAAACTTAGGCCCTTATACTTGTTCTTACTTGCCAACATGTAGACAAGGTAGGAAGTCATTATGTACACATTGGTATCTTGTACACTTCTTAATTGCATGTCCAAATTTTCACTCAATATACCTGCCCAGTGATAATGTTTTCCTCCCATGATCTGAGTGATTGGGTAGAACATCCAAGTCCTGAAAGTGAAAGCCTCTTCCAATCCCATCACCCTACCTAAGAGTGTGATAATATCATGGTACTCCATCTTGAAGTCACTTCTATTTAATTTCTTTGGGAGCTTAGAATAATGTGGCTTTGGTTTAGCAATCCAGGAACTATTCATCCTATCCAAAGCCCTAGAGGAATCCTTACCATAAAAATCCTTTGCCTCTTCGATGTTAATTTCCTTAATAAGCTTGTGGTGGGAAGCAATATTGAATGTCTCTGCTATAGATTCTTCAGTTAGATTGGCCATGACCCTTCCTTGTGGACCCACTATTATTCTCTTTGCTACATCATAATGTTTTGTACATTCTAAGACTAATTCAGGCACAACAGTATGGGTGGAAACCCTATTACCTGATCCAAGCCAATGTGTGTAATGATTTTTTCCTACTAGGTGGGTGCATTGCCAAACATCCTTTGATGGAAATCATCATAGTCAACATGCCCCATATTGGTATCTACTATCTTTGACCATGTGGAAGAGATCCTTTACTTAGGCCATATCCCTTTGAATTCATACTTCATCCTCTTTGCTCTCTTCTTGACCTCTTCCTACACAAGTGAAGCCTTTATCTAGGAAGTCTTTCCTAGACTCAAATATCCATGCATATGTTAGAAAAAAATAATAATCACCATGATGCTAATCATTGATAAATCAACATTAAAAAAAAGAGAAGATACACAATATGTTCCTTGTTAACCTTTATCACTCTTTATTAATCTTAAAATCCAATGATAATCTCCTAAAAGCTCATGCATCTTGGGATATAAAAGGTTAGCAATTATTTTAGAAAATCCACCCTAAGGTGGATTATCTAAAAAAACTAGAGCCAGGAAAATCCACCCCAAGGTGAAATTCTAGAGAGGTCATGCTTCACACAAATTTGAGTTACAAACTTACCCTGGATGACACATGATCCTTTTTGAATGACAACACAATATCCAAGCTTGGATTTTCTCATACATGAACTCAAACTTTTAGGGACTTGGGAGGAGTTTCAGAAAATCTGAGGTACCTCTGATTTTCTGAGTGGATTAAGGTTCAAAAATTCTACCCTGGGATGGAATTCCCAAAGGATCTATCTCATTACATGCCTTGAGTTGTAAACCACATTCCCCGATGATGCATGATCACTTTTACAACCACTAGTGCCATCTCACACAAACTTTGTTCCTTTCTTTTCAATAACTTCAGGATTTCCACACCTACATGGACTTGGAGAATCCAAGGCTGAGTGGATTTTCTGAAAGAACTTCCTTCAGGAAATCTGTGGGGTGGAAAACCCTCTAAAGATAATGATGTCCCTCAAAATCATCCCTAAAGCCAAGATGAAACACTTCAAGCCTAGCTCGAACTCAAACTTGGTCAATATGGTGTGTAAACAATCCTCAGGCATTAGCATGGTGGACATATTCAGAAAAGCCAAGCGAAGCTGGATTTTCTAAGAGGATTAATCCTTAGAAAATCCAAGGGTCCAGGAATTCTCTGAAAGGCTTCTACTTTGATTATTCTTCAATATTTCTTTCATGTTATGTTTTACATGCAAAACCTAATATTTTCTCTCTTCATATTCTGATTCAAATTTATGATTCCTCACTCTTGCCCAAGAATCAACGTTTATTCCCTTTACTCCATAATGTAGATCAGGACATTGCACCAAGGTAATACATTTCCCCTTTATAGATTTTGAAATTTAAACCAGTTAGGGTACAACAAGAACAACTAGGGCTTATATTACA
Source organism: Sequoia sempervirens (assembly GCA_007258455.2). Lineage (NCBI taxonomy): Eukaryota > Viridiplantae > Streptophyta > Pinopsida > Cupressales > Cupressaceae > Sequoia > Sequoia sempervirens. The sequence goes on from VDFB02056351.1 coordinate 60,312,536, forward strand.
CCATTGATTTTAGGTCATCATACCATTGATTTTCCTACTTGCATGAATTTGCAGCTTGCACATGATTCAATAAAACACCATCATTTGGATTTTAAATCACATGACACATGAAACCCTAGTTTAAGACTGCAAACGGATGACAATGATGGAACAAACCCTAATGTGCATGAAATTACAATTGAATCTTGAAAGGATCCAACAAATAACATCTACCCTTCCCACAAGACCCATCAAATCCGATATAATCAATCAAAAATGCACATTCATTAACATGAACCATCATGAAAGCATGATAAAATGAAGGGCTCACCATTAAACCATCATACAAAGTTAAAGCTAGGTCATAATCATAAAGAAAAAGAGGGGTAAAACCCTACCTTTGAAGAGCAAAATTTGGGAGACAAGCAACCAAGTGCATCTGCAGATTCAAACCAAAATGCCAATAGTAGGGCTAACACACCAAATGCAATCACCAATCATGAAGGAAGAACAAACTCTTTGGATGCAATAAGTCACAACTTAAAATGATAGAATATCACTCGAACATTCCTCAAATAACCCCTCGATATCACATTAATTGTTCCTACCTACCCATCCTTAAATGTGGTGTCATGACTTTTGAGGACTTGGAAATACGACAAGTTGGAAGATTCAGAAAATCTGAGCAACGTTGGATTCTCCGAAGGGATTAGACCGCAGAAATTCCAAGCCACCTCAGATTTCCTAGGATGGTTCATCACTCGGAAAATCTATCCAAAGGAAAAATCTCTGAACCTCGCCCAGACTTAGCCAATTTCACCCGTAGATGAAATTTTAGATAAAAGCATGGAGTTCTAATGATGACTTGATATCAAAAGCTACAATCAAAGCACCCTAAGTGATGATAAAACATCAATTTCTCCAAGTGAAGTAAAAGGTCAAAATTCAAAGGGACCTATCCCTTAAGGGGAGAAGGTCAAAGCTAAAGAAAAACAAGGAATGGAGGCAAGCAAAAGGAGGGTCCCTACCTCAAGTGGGGCGTGTGTGCAAAAGTTCACAACACATCTTAAAACCTTTGTTCTAGAGAAGCACCATTTAGTGTACTCCTAGCCTTCTCCATCAATGTTGTGTTCATTCTTATTACAACTCCATTCTATTGTGGAGCATACAAAGTTTTCTTTTTTTTATTAACTCCATAATATAAATACAAAATATATCAAAATTAATAGAGAAAAATCATCACCATTATCAATCCTTAAACATTTTATCTTCTTTCAAATCTACAACTCAACCATTAGTTTAAATTCTTTAAATTGATTGAAAACTTTAGATTTAGTCTTTAGAAAATATACCCATGTCCTACTATTTTCATCAATAAATGAAAAATAATGTGGATTTTCCAATTGAAGGAATATCTACAAGACCAAACACATTAGAATGAATAAGATCTAATACATCACAAGATTTATGATAACTTGAGTAAAACTGAATGTGGTTTTGTTTTCCATAAATGTAATGCTCGCAATAATTAAAAAAATAAAGATTACAATCAAATAAGCCTTCAACAATGTTTTTTTTATTTTTCAAGGTCCTTAGACTCATTTCTCTAATTTGACCAATTCTTTGGTGTCATAACATGGTCTTCTATGTAGGTATCTTTGATTCAAAATAAATAGCACCCTTGGGTACCCTAAATTCATGACCATTTATTGAAGATGAAACCCTCATCTCTTTTGATGAAGTAGCCATTGACTTTCTTTTCACAAAATTACTATTGCACTCAATAGTGTATGCATCAAGCTTATTCAATGTGCCATATTTGAAACCTCTAGCAATCACCATAGCACCTCTAACCATATTGCATCCCATATTAGAAAATATTATTTGCATACCTACATCTATTATTTTGCTCACAGATCACAAATTTCATATTAATCCAGGGATATGCAACACACCATTAATCATTTTTATTCTACCATCAAGATGATTCTGACTTTTCCATGAAAAATAATATTTAAACAAGAATCATCACCCAAGTACACCTTACCTCCATCAAATTATTCATATTCAAAAAACTAATCTCTATTCTAGAGGTCATATGGAAAGATGCAATTGAGTCAATTAACCATGCATAATTACTTACACAAGTTTTCAAATGTATAATGAATGCATCGCCATCTTCCTTATTATAATTAAAATCATAATTGAATTTATTCTTTCTCTTCTTCTTTTTCTTCTTTGCACTCCTTATGGAAGTGCTCAGGATTACCATAGTTCCAACAAATAAATTTGTACTTTCCAGGAGATTTGTATGTCCCCATGGACTTGGATTTATCATGCTTTTCATTCTTCTTTCCTTATACCTTAGGTCTTCCATAAATATTTAGGGCCTCCTTGGTATTGATGGATACCTTCCTCCTCATCTCTTCATAAATTAAAGAACCCACCACATCTTTATTCTTCAAGATAAGAGAAGTACTCCTAATAGCCATAACAAGAGAATTGCATGAATTAGGCAAAGAACAAAGAAAGATTAGATATTTCTCCTCATCTATTTTGACACCAAATGATGTCAATTGAGCCGCCAACATATTGGATGCTTCCAGGTGGTCTATAATTGATCTACCCTTTTCCATTCTCAAGGAATACGAATTATTCCTCAACAAAATATTATTCACTAAATATTTTTCTTGATGCATCTCACCAAGTTTCTTCCATAGTTTATATATAGAGGTCTCTTCACGGACATTGATTAAAACATTTTTTTCCAAGAACAATCTAATTAGAACCTTCAATTTATGGTCCATAACATCACATTGATTAGAGAAAGTAAGATCTATGAGCCTTAAAAAAAAAATTCAATAGCATCCCACAAATCTCAATCTATCAACAAATTTCCTCCATCTTTAGCTTTCACATCTTAAAGTTATTTCCAAACAATTTCACCACCTCTATTCTCCCTAATGAACTTGTCATCCTAAAATTCCTACAACAAGATCATAAAGTTGTTGAACACCTGGAATACTGAGAGGGGGGTGAATCAGTATTCTTATTAACTTAAACATTCATTCAGTGCATCACACTAAACTTTTAGTAATTGAAAGGAACATAGAAAGTATGCATCAGATCAAAGAACACAAAAACACTAGATTTATGTGGAAAACCCAAAAAGGGAAAAAACACAATGAGACTCACAATATAGATAATGTAACCAATTAAAAAATTTGATACAATTGGTGGACTCGGTGTCCAAAAGAAGAAAGGGTGGCTCACTACCAACTATGAACTACTAATAATGCATCTGACCTATGTTGAATATACAATTCCACTGAAGCTCAAAATATTGACTTAACACACTTAATTCTTCACTTCAAAAAAAAAATACATTTCTCTACTCAAAATCATGTACACACTTAATTATCTCACATCTCTACACTTGCACACAAGGAATTAAAACCTTGTATATATACCATAATCAACCAAAATATTAATTAGGTTGGCCCAAAACATGTACCATGCAACACTTCATCTTATCGGCTCAAAACTCAATCATACACGCTTTGTGAAAGAAACCAAAGCATATAAAATATTAAGATAGGTTGGCATGACCTATAATTGCTCTCATAATTCTACTCCAAACTCTACTCATCTTCGCACAACCCAAATTACTCAAGTTGGCACTATTGCTGAAGTAATCATAGAATGAACCTTTTTTTCACTCATAAATTAACATGCAAACAACCAAAACACTTTCTAATTAGACAAAAAATACTATAGACATCCTCAAAAACTTCTACAAATCTGCATACTAAAATGTTCATCTGTGGTGGAATGTGAAGTATTCCAATCATACACTCAGTCACACTTACACTAGAATTTCTAGACTAACACTCTATCACTATTACCTTTGACTGCGAAAGACATTAGAGCATGAAAATTTATATTTAGAGTCTTCCAACATACATAATCATTACCTCAAAATCGCATAACTAAATTCTTCATGGCGGAGCATTGCGGACCAAAAGATTGGTTCTTTGAACACTGGAACTACATTTTGGACTTAGGTAATTATTCAATCATTTGATCTTCACCAGACCAACACTTATGCATCTTTGCCATGGATTGTCATCAATAATGGATTTCCATCAATGACGACACCATATAACATCATATGTGCATTAATCTCCATTAGCCTCTCCATTCAACTCATGTTGCCATCACACAATCTTCAATGACAAACTTCCAACAATCTCTCCAACAAGTTAGGTTTCCAACAATCTCCCCCTTTTTCATTGATGGAAACACTACTAAAACTTCCAATCTTCTCCACTCTTCTCCCCCTTTGACATCAAGGGAAAACGGACCTTTGAACTTTTCAGATTTCTATTGTTCTCCCCCTTTGAAGATATATATATGTATGTAAATGGGAATAACTCCCCCTTACTAGTTCACTCCTATACTCATCTCTTCTCCAACAAAACTAACCAAAAAAGTAAACCACAAAGCTCTCTAATACATCCTCATATGTACATTGCACTCTATAAATCTATCTATACAAAAAAAAGTCTACAACTTAGCTTATGGATGGAAAATTTCCCTAATTGGATAGCTCCAATTTTGCAAGGTGTGCCTCTAGATCCTTCTTTGTTGTCTCCCATTCCTTCTTAGCAAAGGAAATTATTCCACACTAACTTTCAAACTTCAAATGGAGCTCTTCACCTTCTTTTTGAGAGCTAGGTACTAGATTTTGTTGTAGCATCTTCTCCATATCAGCCAAAACTCTAGTCAGGGAAGTAAGCCTTGCACTTACTAGGTCTCTAAGCTGATAGTATTGCATTATTATCTTTTCTTTCTACTCTTGTAGTTGAAAAATTTTCCATGCATATTTTCAATTTTTATCCTTGTTCTTCCATCTACATCTTTCATTGGATCATAAAATTCGGAGACCCAAGCAATTTGATACTCAATTGAGTCCATCTAGTCTTTTATGCTCTTGGTAGAAACAGGCCATTTCAAGAAAATTTGGAACAAAACTTTGCTTCCTCTACACAATTTTGAATACTCTCCAAGTTTCTCTACAACTTACCATGTGAAGTAGCACATTTTTCAGAAGCCTTTGCCAATGTCTTATCATTTACCTTCTTATTCACCTCCTTTTCTAACTTCTCTAGACTAATAGAATATTCCTTAAAGGAATTAAGGAGGAGCCCTATTTGTTGCACACTAGATTAAGAGTTGTCAACATTTACACTAGGGAAGCTATCTTGTAGCACTTTCACAACCTCATCTATCATCTCAACACTCTTCTGGTGAGTCTGTAAAATCTCTTTTCTCATGGAGGCATGAAATGCATCACCAAGTTGCAACTTATGCAAGGGAGATATTTTGTTCATGTCAACCTGTACTTCCTGCATAGGAGTTTGTAGCAACTGTGCTAACACCATCAGTTGGAACTAAAGCTACATATCCAATAAACTATTCAAGGAATCCCTAGAAGCTCTAGAGGATTCACCAACTATTTAAGTGCTTCTTTCTTCCCTTTTCTCTTTATTCTTGTCTTTTTCTCCACTACTATATTAGTCTTTTGCACTCCTCTCTTCCTCTACAACTCTCTCACCATCCAGAGGAGGAAAGTATTCATTCTTCTACACCTTACAGTTCTCTGGGTTCTCCTATTTTTCTTCTTTTTCTTAGTATTTTTTGTGCATACAATAGAGGAAATTCTTATTTTTCTTGAGCTTCTTCCTTATCTGAGGCAACATCATTCTTATCTTTTTCCCCATCATTGGTTCTTCCAAGAGGACTATGGATATTTGGATTACATCTCCTACCACTTCATCACCTATTTTCAAATTTAGACTGTTTTGGGTTCCACTACTTCAAAAATTCATTCATATTTAGTAACCATAAAGGTTATATCCTTCTTGTACTTTGCAACAAAACTTCTAGGAATCCTTTCTCTTTCTTGCATTTTGTCTTGAAATTTCTTAAAGCAACCCCATAGCATGCTATCCTAATTTTCTATGCTTCCAAACCTTCTTATATTATCCCTAATATGAATTGCAACAAGAATGTTATCCAACCATACAACATTCTTTTTACTAGGAAATTCTTTGAGAAAGTAAAATAACAAACATATGAAAAGGGTACCATACCAAAATGGGTACCAAGATTATTTTATCTTTTAGAGATTCTCCATCAACTACTGTCTTAGGAGGTCACATAAATCTATATCCAAACCTTCTTTCACCATCTGGTGAGTAGAATGTATAGCTATTTTTGACAAAAAAATTTCTCTATCGGTGTAATAAATCTTGTAAATGATCATCATGGATGCATATTTAACTATTGGATCATCTATTTCTTTCATTATGAGGGAACTCTTATCAATTTTTTCTTCAATGAGCATCACCACCATCTCATTTTTCATGGCCTTCATCACAGGAATAGGTCCTTCAAAACATAAACCTGTAACCACCTTGATGATTTACTCAATAAAATGTGGCATATCCAACCACATAAATTTATTATGATTTTTTCTCAATGTGTACTTAGCCCATGCATTCTCATAATAGAAGTTCAAAAAATTATTCCATACATCCAACTTCTTCTCTATCAAGCTCTCAAATTCTAGTTTCAACTCAAAAATATCTTTGGTGAGCTCATTAATCCAAAATTCTCCCAAATTTCCATGGTCATATTCCTCCATTTTTATATGAATGTACATTTTCACATCCTCGGTATACATTACACCATAAGGATCTCTCAATAATACACCTTCCAAATCCATTTCTATGGATTTAAAGGGGGTTTTCTCAAACTCAGGCCTTGGTTTTTCCAAGACATCAATTACTTGAGGGGTAAACATTATGAACCACTTATGAAATTAGGGTTTTAGCAGGAAATAATAAATACCTTTGAATTCTTCTACTGGTAGAGTTTCACACAACTTTAAATCTCTTCAAGTTGCTTCTACTTTGTTCTTTTCTCTTAAAGTGCTTGATTGTAAATGACCTCACATATGAAAAAACACATATAAAACCATTTTCCAAAGACCTAAAATGTATTAATTTTAGTGATTAATGTTAGTTCAAAAAGTTGACAAACCCTAACTATGTTGACATAGTCACCTTCAATCACTTTGTAAATATTTGTATTAAGAGATTTTTCACCAGTGTTTTCTCCAACAGTTTGAGCATGTTGAACTAAATATGTTCCTATGTGTTTAAGGCATCAGCACCACAACTATGGAAGGGGCTTACATATCTTCTATTAAAATTCCCCTAAGCCAAAGCTCTTCATCTAGTTTCTAGAGGAAACATCTACACCAAAAGCTGGCACAAACTCATTCCTAACCTCATTCTCATCTTTCTTTTTCCATATCTTGTTCATTTCCTTCCTCATCTCAACCGAATTCATATTCCTTTCTAGATTAGCCTTCTTTTGTGAAACAAGGGGGTTTCACATTCTTGCTTCTGCAAAAATTTATTGCATCTTGGTTTTTTGTATTTGTGGCATGTGACACCCTTTTGAACAAGATTACTTCCACCCATTCTAAATCTACACCGTAATCAACCAAAGCATCAATTAGGTTAGACCAAAACATGTACCATGAAATACTTCATCATATCAGCTCAAAACTCAATCATACATGTTTTGTGAAAGAAAATAAAGCATATAACATATTAAGATAAGTCAACATGACCTATAATTGTTCCCATAATTTTTCTCCAAAATATACTCATCTCCACATAGCCCAAAATACTTAGGTCAGTACTATTATTGAAGTAATAATAGAATGAACCTTATGTTCACTCACAACTTGACATGTGGACAGCCAAAACACTTGTCACTTAGAGAAAACATACTACAGGTCTACATCCTCAACCACTTCGGTAAATCTGCATACAAAAATTTTCATCCATAGTGGAATGTGGAGCATTCTAATCATACACTCTATCATAGTTACACTAGCATATCCAGACCGATACTCTGTCACTATTATCTTTGACTACGGAAGACATTAGATCTTGAAATTTTGGATTTAGAGTTTTTCAACATACATAATAATTACCTCAATACCACATAACCAAATTCTTCATGGTGGAGCATTGTGGACCAAAATATTGGTTGTCTAAACAATGGAACTACATTCTGGACTTAGGTAATCATTCAATCATTTGATCTTCACTAGACCAACACTTTTTCCTCTTTGCCTTGGATTGCTATTAATAATGGATTTCCATCAATGACAACACCATATAACATCATATTCTCATTAATATCCATTAATCTCTCCATTCAACTCATGTTACCATCACACAATCTTTAATGACAAACTTCCAAAAATCTCTCCAACAAGTTAGGTTTCCAACAAAAGTATCTTTTGCATAATATCCCACTAAAATATAGATTAGTTCAAAAAGAACAACCCACAAATGAAACCAAATGTGATCAAGATCTTATACCACTTGTAAGAAAGTTAAGGTAGAACAATAACTTCCTACATTGACCTTGAGAGGATGGTAATGAAAAAAAATATTATCTTTACAATAGTTATAGAAATTAAACATGAATATTATGCATACCACAATACAGTGATTTACATGGGAAAAACCCTTTTGGGAGAAAAATCACAAACTCCAAAAGTTTCCAAATATATTATTCATAAATTATGAAGACTATAACATACTTGTAGAGAAAGCTTTTCATAGGAGTGTCATCAACCAAAAATCCAAAGACAACACAAAATCTATCATAATCTCATAATACATCATAGTGCATAGTCATAATGCAATTACATCATAGAATAAGGCTGCCTTCTAAGGAAAGACAAGCCAACAAAATATCTACCATCAAATCTAAGACCTAATGATGAATGGTCCAAATTTATAATAATAAAATATACATAGAATGTTACTTTCGAGGGTGTTTCCCTCAAACCCCCACCATGGGGATGGTCCGCCTAGACCCTATAGAGGGTTATCCCCCTTGCACTCTCCCCCTCCCATGCTCAAATATATTAATTTGTTATAATCATAAAGTTGAGACAGCATTTTTCCTAACAAAAGTAGTTTGTAATTTGGTTAAGCAAAAAACTTGCAATAGGTTTTCCTCAAAAATTATTATGTGATCTCAATGTTGTTACATGTAGGATTGTAAAAAATCATCTAAACCTTTCTCAAAAATTATCCCTTATGACTTGGTGGTGGCACCAATGGATAGGAAACCTCTTGCAAGTTTTGTGTAGGGGTGCATTATTTCATGGGTCAATGAATAATGCACATAACTCACATTTCAATATTTTTTTGTTTTATTTTCTCATAAGATAACTTTTCAACATAAAATTGTCTTAATTTTTCCTCTTATTTGACCAAGTGTTAATTTTTCCACTCACAAAATCTATGTGAGATATGATTTGTTCCAATGAAGTGGTAAGGGTAGACTAATGAGATTTTATTCATGATGCATCTCTAAACCTTTTAATTATTATCTCAAGTTCTCTCTTGTTGTTTTCTATTTTCCCTAATATGTTTTCTTGCATCCCAAGAGGATTTTAGGGAATTTTTTAGACAATTTTTCTATAGTTGTCCACCATGATTTTCATGAATTGGTGAATGAGGATTTTCATCAACTAGTGGGGAATTCTCAACTCTTGGAAATTTAAAAGATCACTCAAATATATTTCTATATAGATATGTAATCACAATTTTACACTAAAAATAAGAAAATGTACCTCCTTGATCTCGACGACATCGTGATGGAATATGAATTAGAAGTGAATTGGCAGAATTGGTAGTTTCACAATGTGAGTGTACTCTTCCTAGGTTTCAATCTATGTCTTATAGGTGAGATCCCAAGTTCAAATGAACATAACCTCTTGTTGTTTTATTTTTATGTCTAACATTGGTATGGCCACTTTTTGGTCTCCCATATTTCTCTACTTACCTATTTTTCCCCCACATTAGCAGGAATGTGAACTATAATAAAATATGCATACTAAAGTAGAAAATAGAAATCACACATATCATTCAAGGATACTGTCAAAGGATACAAAATATTTAGTCTAAGTTGGTATGCCCCTGAGAGAAAGAACTAAAAGAACAAATAAAATATCCTACACAAACACAAATATTACACGAAAATATTACAAAAAAATGTTAGATAAATAATCATACTATCCATAAGAAAAACATACTATCCATAAGAAAAACATAAGATAAACACTCATGCAAACAAACATACAAAACATCATTCAGAAAGAGAGAAAGATAGAGAGATAATAGGAAGAGAATGAGGTAAACAATTTAATATGTATGGCTAGAAAGTTGTATTATGCTAGAGTCCATACAAATTATTTTGATTGACCATGATTACTATAAGATGCATTTTAGGATAACCATGAAAAGGATAGAATACATGAGGACCTATAGTCTAACATGTATTATGTTAGGCAACTCATATTGTACCAATATGGAAGGAAAGCATGGAGATTTTTTATATTTAGAAGTTTGATAAAGTGAAGTTTCTAAATTATGAGATCCCCCCTTAAAATAATTGTCTGATGTAGATAATGCAATTTATTTTAAGAAGAAAAAAGAAAGGATACTTAAGAAGGAAGTGTTGTCACGTGAAATTGCACCTTGTTGAACATAGTCCCAACATTCTAATGACACAATAGAAATGACATCAAGGTGTGGGATCTTGCAACAGGAGGTCAAGTCTCCATAGAAGGTTGGCTTCCTCTTTTGATCTAAGTGCATATGTGTTGGTCCAACCCAACACATGGAATCCTACCACTACCCTAATCTAACCAAATCATAGGAGAAAAGGGATGGAATAAATGCATAATAGGGGAAAGGGGAGGTGATACACCAAGATTAGAAATATTTCTTCCTACTTCAGACAACACTATATATCAATGAAGAGTGACAAAAGACTTACACAATTCTCTATTTTATGAAATTTCAAATATAACATGGAGGTTAGGGTTTTTTCAAATGCTAAAAAGAGACAACATTCACAGAACAACAACTATAAAAATAATTAACACACTCGTACACATATAGAAAGGATCAAAAGGGAGCTTAAATATGAAGGTAAAAATATTTTACACAACACATTCAAGAGAGAATAGGTAAACGTATCCAATTTCATTAATATAAAGGAATAGAAGCCAATCTTACAATTATAGAATGCAAGAACTATAGATTCTAGTAGAGAAAATCTTAGGAGGAGCTCGAGGAAGAACCCCTAAAAATTAATACAATAGTTGTCTTTCTAGTTCAAGCATAACTTAGATATTTTGGCACTAAATCCTAAATTAGGGTTAGCAACTAAAAAATATCTAATTAGATTGGATACAAATATAGTTTCACCTTAATTTCTAAGCTAAGAGCTATTAAAACAACCCTAACATTCCCATGCCTTCTCATTGATGATTCTAGCCTTGAAAAATAGAAATCTCCATAAAATCCATAATGAAATCCGATTGTGGGTGGTCCTACAATAGAAAGAACATCTACAACATGCCAAGAAGTAGGGTCACTTTTTTTGCATTGAATATGGCATGGAAATTTGCACAAAAAACTACTTTTTAACCTCATGGATTTGATATGGTAGCTAGAAGTTTGTTCATAAATTACTGCATTAAGCCTTCCCATGAAGATAGTGTTGCTAGTTGGTTCTAATTTTGAATTCAGGCCATTGATCTACTGAGAAGAAATAAGATCAATGATGCACATTTCCCTAAACAAATTTGAATTTTGTTGAAAAATTTTAGCCAATTAAGAAGTGCCATGTTGAAGTTCCTTTACATGTCATCAAATCAATCCCATTGGGAAAATCATCACTAAAAATATAGGTGACATTAATAGAAAACATGTGTTAGCCTTTTGTGTTTTTTATGGTCTAAAATGGGACCCACCACAAAAATCTCATTGATCCATTGAAACAGAAATAATTTTCCATGTGTCTTCTTTCAACAAGTTTGTCATCAGAAACTGGACCCAGGCATGTGTAAGATCATAGGGGTCCAAAAAGTGGCAATGAGGAAAAAAATGCATTTTTACTTTGCCAAAATCATGAAGAAAAAAATGTTGAAATTTTGTATGGGTCGGGTACAATATCCATTTTGGTTTGGTAATACCAAACCAAAACGGATATCTATTTATAATGGATATTTGTTTCCCAAAATTAATTTTCATCAATTTATGCAAACAAAACGGATGAAACAAAATAGATATCCATTTTGAAAATCCCAAAAAGTACAATTCAGTAAAATGGGCATAACTTTTGTGTTATTGATCAAAATTTTGATTTTTTATAGGTGTTGGAAAGATAATTCAAAGGTCTATGCAATGGATAATATTATTTTAATATATTGAGCACAAAAAAATAATTATAATCATTTTCAGTTCCTCCTTAAGTTTTAAAATTTTAAATTCTCATAATTCTTGCATACAAAGTCTTTTTTTCATGTTTTTTTTGCAATAATTATCCTAAATGACTTGAAACATTAAAGTAATAAATAATGAAAAAATTATATTTTTTACTAAGGAGAGTAAAAATTTGCATAAATCATCATAGAAGGCCTACTTGTTGTCTTTGATCCTATGCGCCCCTTTACGCAAGTTGAACTAGGAGAACATATATATATATAGATAGCTATCTCTCCTCTCTCCCCCTCTCGTCCATTTACCCTCTCTGCCTATCTCTCCACTTTTCCCTTACTTTCCTTTATCTATATCTCTCCTCTCTCTCTCCCTCTCTACCTATCTCTCACCCTTTCTCTTCCCCTCTATCTTTCACAAGTTATATATATCTATACATATCTCTCCCTCTTTTTATCTATATCTCTCCTTATCTCTCTCTCTCTCTCCCTCCCTTTATCTATTTATATAATCTACATTTTCATCAATTTATCTCCATATCTCTCTCACTCATATATACACACACCCTATTTATTCCTTCCTATATTTATCCCTTTGTCTATGTCCCTCTCTCCATAGCTCTCTCCATAGCCCTCTCCCTGTCTCTATTACTTTTCTCTATCACCTCCTTTCTCTCTCACTCTTTCCCCCTCTATCTATATCTCTCTATCTATCTCTTTATATCTATATATATCTCATTATCTCTACCTCTCTTTTCCTATCCCTTTCTATCCATATATTTATATAACTCTATCTCCCTATCTCTCTATATCTCCCTCTATCATTATATCTCCCTCTTTCCCTCTCCCATTATATATTGATATATCTCTTCCCCTATTCTTCTCTCTCAACCTCTCAACCTATCTCTCTCCTTTTCTCTACCTCTATCTCTCTATCTACACCCTCTTTATATATTTCCCACTCTCCCTCCCTCTATCTCCCCCCTCTCTATCTCTCCCTCTTTGTCTCTACCTCTTTATCTCTCTCCTTTTCTCTACCTCTATCTCTCTATCTAGGGTACTTGGAGAGATAGGTAGGGAGTGGGAGAGACCTGAGAGAGAGAGAGACCTAAGAGGGAGAGAGACTTTAGAGGGAGAGAGAGAGGGGGGGAGAGACTTGAGAGGGAGAGGGTGAGAGATAGATAAAGGGAGGGAGAGGGAGAGAGGATTGAGAGGGAGATAGGGAGGGAGAGATACTTGAGAGGGAGAGAGGGGGAGAGAGAGGGAGAGAGAGGGAGAGAGAGGGAGTGATAGAGATATATTTATCTAGTTAGGGTGGGATCAGGATACACGGGGCGGAGGGGTGAGAGAGAGACTTGGGAGGGAGGTGGAGAGTGAGTGGGGGAGGAGATGAGGAGGTCAGAGGTGGGATGGGGGAGGAAGGGGAGAGGGTGGTGGGGAGAGGACAGGAGGTGGAAAGTGGTGAAACTGAGGAGATAGAGAGGGAGTGGGGTTTGGAGATAGAGAGAGAGAGGGAGGGTGGAAGAGGGCAGAGGTGGTGGGAGGACCTGGAGGAGAAGAGGGGGAGAGGAGGGTGGGGAGTGGGGAGGATATGGAGGGAGGGAGATAGAGGAAGAGGGGAGTGGGAGAGGGACAGCTAGAGAGGGAGATGGAAGGGAGAGAGAGAGAGGGAGAGAGAGGATGAGGGAGAGGGCTTGAGAGAGAGACTTAGAGGGAGAGGAGGGAGGACCTAAGAGGAGATGGAGGAGTGTGTGTGAGAGAGAGAGAGAGAGAGAGGCTGGAGGAGATGGAGAGAGACTTGAGAGGGAGAGAGGAGGAGGTAGAGAGGGAGGAGATAGAGACTTGAGGTGAGAGAGAAAGGAGAGGATATAGAGAGGAGAGAGAGGAGAGGGAGGGAGGAGGAGAGTGGGAGAGAGAGTGGGAGAGAGAGAGAGTGTGTGTGTGTTTGTGTGTGGGAGAGATTTGAGAGAGAGAGAGATGTAAGAGGGAGAGAGAGAGAGTGGGGGAGATAGGGAGAGAGAGAGACTTCAAAGGGAGGGAGGGAGAGAGAGAGGGAGAGGGAGAGTGAGGGATATGGAGAGGGAGAGAGATATGGAGAGGGAGTGGGAGGGGCCTGAGAGAGAGATAGAGATAGAGAGGTAGGTAGGGAGGGAGGGAGGGAGAGAGAGAGAGAGACTTGAGATGGATAGAGAGAGATAGAGGGAGGGAGGAGGAGAGAAGGATGGAGAGAGAGAGAGAGAGAGACTTGAGAGGAGATGGAGAGTGTGTGTGTGTGAGAGAGAGAGAGAGAGAGACCTAAGAGGGAGAGAGACTTAAGAGGGAGAGAGAGGGAGGCAGGGAGAGAGGGAGATGGAGAGTGAGACGTAGATGGAGAGGGAGAGAGAGAGGGTGGGAGGAAGTGAGAGGGATTTGAGAGAGAGAGGGAGTGGGAGAGAGATGAGAGTGATATGGAGACTGAGAGATAGATGGGGGAGATAGAAACTTGAGAGGGAGAGAGGGAGAGAGAGAGAGAGGGAGGGAGGAGAGATGCTTGGGAGAGACTTGGGATGGAGAGGTGGTGGGAGAGAGACATGATGGGGAGATGGAGAGAGTGTGTGAGGAGAGAGACTTGAGAGAGAGGGAGAGAGACTGGAGAGAGAGAGAATAAGGATGGAGACTGAGGGAGGGAGAGGAGAGATGGAGGTGAGGAGGCGGATGAGGGAGAGAGGGTGGGGTGGGAGGACCCAGAGAGAGAGAGAGAGAGAGGGGAGAGGGAGGGGGAGAGAGAGAGAGAGAGATAAAGAGAGAGGGGAGGAAGGATGGAGAGAGAGATAGAGAGATAGGTCTAGAGCTCAAGGAGAGTGAGAGTGAGAAAGGTCTAAAGAGGGACAAAGAGATAAGGAAGGAGGGAGGGATGGAGAAGTAGATATTTAAGTATAGATTTCAATAGATTGATAGGGAGAGGTCTAAAGAGGTAAAAAGAAAGGGAGGAAGGGAGGGAGAAACAAGTGGATGTATAGGTCCAGAGCTTAAGGGGAGACATAGTGAGATATAAAGAGGTAGAGAAAGGAACACAGAGACCTGAGAGGGAGATGGAGAGTGTGAGTGTGTGTGTGTGTGATAGAGAGAGAGGGAGTGGGAGAGACCTAAGAGAGAGAGAGAGGGAGAGACCTAAGAGAGAGAGACCTAAGAGGGAGAGAGACTTAAGAGGGGAAAGACTTCAAATGGAGGGAGAGAGAGGGAGAGGGGGAGATGGAGCCTGGGAGAGAGATGGAGAGGGAGAGGGAGAGGGAGAGAGAGAGAGAGGGAGAGGGAATGGGAGGTACCTAAGAGAGAGAGGGGGGGGAGTGGAAGAGAGAGAGAGAGAGGTACAAAGAGAGGGAAAAAGAGAGAGGGAAGGAAGGATGGAGAGAGATGTTGAGAGATAGGTCTAGAGATCAAGGAGAGAGAGAGTGAGAAAGATAGGTCTAAAGAGGGACAAAGAGAGAAGGAAGGAGGGATGGATGGAGAAGTACATAGTTAAGTCTAGATTTCAATATATTGATAGGGAGAGGTATAAAGAGGTAAAAAGAGAGGGAGGGAGGGAAGGAGAAACAAGTGGAGGAATAGGTCCAAATATTAAGGGGAGACATAGTGAAATATAGAGAGGTAGAGAAAGGGATTGAGAGATATGATGATTTATGAAGATTTTTTCATCTCCTTACTAAAAAAATATGAATATTTCATTATTTATTAATTTTCTAATGTTTCAAGTATTTTGAGATGATTGTTATAAAAAATTCATGAAAAAGAGACTTTGCATGCAAAATTAGTGAGCATTTGATGTTTCAAAAATGAAATGTGAAGTTCAAATTATTATAATTAATTTTTTGTGTATAATATAGAAACACTACCTATTCCATTATGTAGAGATCGCAATCACCTTTCCAACGCCTATAAAAAATAAAAATTTCAATAAGAAACACAAAAGTTATGCCCATTTTACTAAATAGGGTCGTTTAGGTTCCAAAATGGATATCTGTTTTGTCTGAAAAAATTTGCAGCCTTGGGATTTCCCTCGAGTTTTCCTTGGATTTGGGCTTGGGATTGCCAAACCTAGAAAGTCAACTGAAAAAAACATGTTTACAAAATTTCCTTAGTTTTTGAAGTTCGCCCTTGTGGCTAACGACTTTTTTTTATCCGAATTTCATGAAACGAAAAGGGTTTATAGAAAAAATTGTCATCTTTCCACTAATATAAGATATGCCTTATTTTGAATTTAATAAATAATTATTATTGATTTTCTACATACATTACAACCAAAGTCCTGATTGATAGGCTAATTGAAAAACTTCTATAACTTTCAAACTATTTCACATTTTTCAAATCTAAAAGATGTGTCACGTTCTATGCTTCACATACTATAGGATTATTTTTAAAAAATTAATTTCATAAATTTTTGACCAAGTTATGGTGGTTAGACACACGTTTTAATAATTTGGAAATGTTCTAATAAAAAAATCATAACTATTTATTTACACGCAAAAAATTACAAAAAAAAATCCAACACATCTGGGCATGTGTCCTCTACATATATTGAAAGTTTCAGAAAAAAAAATATATTATTTTTTTCTTGTACTTAGGGTGGTCAAACATACACCTTCTTCTCATCTTTTTCCTGAAAATTTAGTACCATTGCATTGAAATTTCTTTTTCTTGCAAAATAGATTTACTTTTTTCCAAAAAAGGACTAGTAGCCTAGAAACTACATTCAATTTGCTACAAGTTTTGTTCTTACATATTTTTCAAATTATGTTAATAACTTATTCAAATTTTTATGTCAAGTTGCCTAACTCTATTTTTCTAAATTTTCATTATCACTTAGGGGCCTAGTTTGGACCCCCATGATCCTGCACATACCCACCCACCACAAAGAGCTCATGAAAATACAAAATCCAAAGAGAGGTTGATAGATGTCACAATTTATGTAATCTTGCATCTTGAAATGGGACCCTCAATAATTTTTTGGGCTCATATAAATTGTGCCATATGTTGTCATTTTGCACTTCTATAGATAAAAAATGGAATTCTTTGAAAAGCTTGTGGGCTCGCAAAAAAAATCCTGACAGGTGTCAAGCTATCTGCACCTATGTGCTTGAAACCATGAAATCCTTAGAAATTTTGTGGGAAAGAAGAAACAATCAAATTTTGTCATGTGACACCCTTTTTTCCTCTCTACATTAGAAATTGGACCCTCCATAAAAAATTCGTGAGCTCATGGCTTTCATTGAAAACCTACCATGTGTTGCCTTTTCGTGCCTCTATGCTTGAATCCTATTTTTTTCTAAAAGGGTCATGGGTGAGTAGGATCAAAAAAATACCTCCACGTGTCATAATTTTTGTGCCCCCATACCTCAAAATACTTTAGTAAAATTTACCTTGAGACATTTGGAGCTCATGATATATGTCACACTTTTTGTGCCTCCATGCCCTAAATTTTCTTTAATAAAAAATCCTACGAAAAAGGAGAAACCACAAAAAGGAAAAGAAAAAAGAATGGTAGGAGCAAAGACTAGAACCAAACATGGACTTTTGGACCAAAATTAGGAAATCTAAAAAGATTCTAAAACTCTAAAGAAGGAATAAGTTGGGATTAGGAAACCAAAATGGACTTTGACATTTGGAAAAAAGGTCAAAATATCCAAAGGAAACCTGAATGTTTGAAAGAGAAAAAGAAGAAAAGGGGGTAGGATTGAAGATCCTAATTGGATTCATACTTTTTTTAAAAAGACCCAAATGAACAAAGGAAATCCAAAGTCCCAAAAGAAAGGAATCAGACTTAGAAAATAGAAACAAACACTTGGACGAAAGGTGCAAATGTTCGATTGATTTTTGAAAGTACAATGAGACCAAAGAATAAAGTGAGAACTTAGAAGAAAAATATACTTTTGGACTTGATCTAAAGGTTTGTTCAAGACCCAAAGTTCTAAAAGGAAAAGATTTGAAGAAAGGAAGGAAGAGAGAAAGAAATCAGGAAATCGAGACAGACTTGGACATTAGTCTGAATGTATGATCAAGGCCCGAAGTCCCGAAAGGTTTGAAATGGAATAATAAGAGGGGAAATTGAGAAGAACATGAACAATTGGACTTGGTCCAAATGTCCATTCAAGGCCCAAAAAACCAAAGGGACTCTGAAAATAAAAGGAAGAAGGAAGAAAATCCATCCTTTGAACATTTTTACAAAATGTGTTTTTAGTGTAGATTGGAAAGGGGGAAATGCAACTATTAGAAGCATTTTTTGAGCATGATAACCCATATAGGATCTCTCAAATTGGTTATAACTTATGGGTTATGTAAGAAAAGAAGGGTGTCACAAAGTGACAACAAGAAGCATTGGAAAGGATGATGTATCATGAAACATGTAACATTGTGTTCATTGGATGGCATCACACAAAGTAGGGACTTCACATGGAAAATACATCACTCATGCAAAGACACACTAAAGAGATCCATAGACCTAGGGTCAATATGAATATATGATAATCATGTATATCACTCAAAAATTAAGATGTAAATTCATCGTTCCCAAAGTCTAGTGAAACTACAAATACAAATGAAGAAAGATACATGAAAATAAATTAAAAAAATTGGGTCAACATGGAAGAGGCCTAAATGCCTGGACACTTTGCATCATCCCCAAAAATAAAAAATTTGAACTACAAAAAATAGAAGAATGGTGGTCAAAATAGAATATTTAATAGTATTTCATCTACCGTGTATTTATGTACCTACAAGAGTATCATGAGTCATCCAAGAGAGATTAACAAACTAAATAGAGAAGTGTGAGGGATCACAAAATACTCAAGAAAACATCCCTATTCTAAAGATAATAAAGTACAACTATAAAGACCTTCTTGAAATAGACCATCAGTATCCAAATATTGATCATAAGGGGGGCAGGTGTCAAGAATACCAAGAAAGTATTGTAAGAGTAGTACTAGGAATATTTCTAATAGCAACAAATAAGGAATTAATTATAAGTACAACACCTTCTTGAACATCATGTTGGGAAAGTGCCAATAATCTTGTGAAGATTGAAGATAATATCAAAATTTTAATGAAAGATTCAAACAAAGGCTTTGCATGAGGGGATTTTTGTGAATCATTACCAGAGTATGTTATAAGAGGATATCACTACTAATATCTTAAATAGGAGCAGTTTCCTACACAAAAGTTGGCACTTCCTCTATAGAAATAACTAGTGAAGAGTGGGCTAGAGGTGGCAAAAAGGTGGATTTATCTTTTATTTATGATAGAAAAGTGGGATATTATTTAGGTTTTATTTTTGGTGTTAGGAAGGGATATTAACATCAATGATTGTGAGACAAATAATATCTAGAGAGACTTGGTGGCGAGTGTGCTGGAACGATACTAGGTTAGCAAGTGTGGCACTGAAAATGACAAATGTGTTTGGAATATCTAGTACCACTAATAAAGGATGAATGTCATGGAGGTTTTAGAATAAGAAAAGGGTCCATCAAAGGAGCTAAGAAAACATGCACCCTTTTAGGGGGGTTCATCAACATCACAATGAGAGATAGGAGGTGCTACAAGAGCAACATTGGGAGGTGGAGAAGGGGAAGAAGGAATAACAAGATCTATAGGTAGTCAAATGGGAAGAGTATGCTCAGTATCAAGGATATCCATGGTTTTCTACTCATGGGACAATGCATATCAATATCACTTATGCTCTCACACAAGTTGGTTACATTGATGGTGGGGCCCAAGTATAGTTGTAGGAGGGGGATCACTCTAGTTCAATTACAATTTTGTCTTCACTTCTAAAGTAAGAGGAAGGATAGTCTCGATAGGTGGAGAGCTAGATATCTAGAGTGCACATAATATTTCTTATTTCATGAATTTCTTTCCTCTTTCTATCACAAGGGAAATCAGAGCAATAATATGTACCACTAGGAGATAAGTTGTAGGAAATCTATAGGAATATTCTCATCCAATGGGATTCTTTCTTTTTTCTATCATAGGGGTAGGTCGAGGAATTGTAGGATCCATAAGAGGATAGAAAATTTAAGAGGAATATTTACCAACATAAGTGTATTTCTTCAATCTTTATTACTAACATGTGGAGGAATGTGAGACACCACTAAATATTAGGAGACCTTA
Organism: Sequoia sempervirens; assembly: GCA_007258455.2. Lineage (NCBI taxonomy): Eukaryota > Viridiplantae > Streptophyta > Pinopsida > Cupressales > Cupressaceae > Sequoia > Sequoia sempervirens. The sequence continues at coordinate 60,333,045 of VDFB02056351.1, forward strand.
GGAGGGATGGTAGGTTGGCCTAACAAATAACTCTTATCCTTATCCACCATAGGGGTAGGTTTAGGGTTAGAACAATTCTATTGTGGTTGGGTGATTTTGATGGGAGAAAATAAGGGAGAATAAAAATTAGGATGTAGAGAGGAGGAAATTGAATGAATCATTTTAAATTTTGAATATGCTTTATAGAGAAAGACACCACAAGGATGCAGGGGTCCTAGAGAAGTAGGCTATAAATGATCAAGGTATGATCCACCAAAAATCATAAGTGGTTTATCTTTAGTGTGTTAAGTCATATGCACTGCACCTTCCTGAGGGAACTCTAAACATTCATCAATAATTGAAGTGAAATTTTTTATCAAATTTAGACATGGAATACCTAATGTCACACAAAATAAGTTACATTTAGGGATGACAAAAAATTGTTCAACACATTTAAGTACAATATTTACTAGAAAATTAATGGAACCCATATTCATAAAATATATACCATCATGTGTGTGTATGGTAACTTCAGATTCATCATATAAATCTCCATATAGTTGGTTAGTCAAGAGTATTTTCTATAATTACATTAACTTATCTAGCAAAATCATTAAGAACCTTATTAATGATTTTCTTGTTAAAATGGGAAGGAATGTAAAGAGATCCATCTTGTATCCCAATAGGAAAATCATTATCAAAAAATAACATGGTAGGGGTAATGATGTCAGACACCTAGGTTGAGCAAGGGAGAGCATTAATTTTGGCCATATTGCTTATTGGACCAAGAGACTCAGAATCAGAAATAGAAGTATCATAAGCGATGAAATTCGAAAGAATGTGATGGAAAAATATTTGTAAATTTATAAATTCTAATTCAATTTCACTATCGGCTTATACACATTATCCTTTTGATAGTGAATCTAGATATATCCCTAATTGATGTGGTCTTGAACAAGGTGACAAAGATATGTGCATTGTTTAGTATCATGTCTAGATATATGGAACATACTAAATTATTTTGAACCATAGGAATATGGAAGATGTTTATTTCTTGGAAGAGGATTAATAGGAGGTGATGTGATTCAATTATCTTTTAACAATTTTTGCATCAGACTATATAATGATACAAATAGTTTAGTAATTTGTCCTTACTACTAAGGAACTATAGAAAGACATTAAAAGCATGTGATGTAGTTATTGTGTTTTTGAATAATTTATTATTATTATAACCATGAGAGGAAGAAGTACTAACTTTGGTATCAAAGGGAGTTGACGAGGTAGAACCCCCAAACTGAATCACTAAGCATTGATAATTGTACAAGGATGTGTAAAGATGAGTGAAATAATTATATTTCATTAATAAAAATTTATCACACAACATTGGCTGCAAGTTTTAGATGAATACTCTTTGTAAATAAAAATTACAGAATTCATATGGTATATATAAAAATAAGGATTAATATCCACAGATGAAATCAATCACCTTCTCAGTAGGTCCTTACTTGCAATTGATGAGGTCAATAAAGTGGCGTATCATCCAATATTCACCTAAAAGTTCTAAATCAATTGGTTTATCAATTTCTCAAAATTATTTATGGAATGATTAGGAACTAATAAAAACTAATCCAATGTGGTTCCTTTCAACAACCATAGGAATAACTTTGCTAAAAATTGATCTTAGAATAATAAATCACTACACGGAGTTGTGAAAGTTGAAACATGTGCTTAAGGGTCTCCCTTCCCATTATATTTTTTCAACCTAGTGTTGGTATGTGGCAACTGCTCATGCAAATACTGTACACTCTTTACATATCATTTCACATCAAGGGGTCGGTAGTTAATTTTTTGTTAATTGACAAATGAAAAATGACTTTGTAAAACCCTAATTCTAGAAGATTCCAAAAAGCTTGTTATAAGCGGTTGGGATGTAAGTTGCAACATGGTATTTGTTATATTGTAATCCATTTTGGACTAGATAATAAAATCATTGGATGGCTAAGTTTTTGTGGATGTAGCACATATTGGGTGAACCATGTTAAAATTTTGTGTTGATCTATTTTGCGTCATTCTTCATTGTTATTTTTAGGTTATTTAATCTACATATAATTGTTAATATTTATTGCTCCAATCTGCCTAAACCCAAGCAGTTGGTATCAGAGCCACATGTTTTTTAGTCGATTAGTAGGAAACCTCTAGATTTGAGTGGGAGAAATGGAAGAAGGAAAAATCAAGGTTGAGAAGTTCAACAGCTAGAATTATCAATTATGGAAGATGAAAATGGAAGATTATTTGTATCAAAAGGATCTATGGTGGCCATTGCAAGGAAAATTAAAGAAATATGTTGTGATGTCCTATGAAGAATGGGATATTCTGGATAGAAAGGCACAAAGAACCATTCGGTTGTTTCTGGCACCATCTATGGAATTCAATATAACATAAGCAAAGACAACATAGGATCTAATGAAAACTTTGGCTGAATTGTATGAAGAACCCTCTGCCTCAAATAAAGTATTTCTCATGAAGCATTTTTTTAATCTAAAAATAATTTAAGGTGGATTCGTGACAGATCATTTAAATGAGATTAATATGATTACTAGTCAGTTAACTTATTTAAAAGTGAATTTTTATGAAGAGGTGAGGGCTCTCTTAGTTTTATGTTATTTTCCAAAAAAAAATTACTAGCTTAGCAATGGCTATAAGTAACTCTATATTTGGTTCAAATACATTGAAATTTGATGATGTTGTTGGTCTTATCCTTAGCAAGGATCGGCGATGGAAAAGCAAAAAGTGAGAGTTCAACATTGGGTAATGCTTTGACTATAGAGAATAGGGGATGAACAAAGGAGAGAGGAATAAATCCAAAGGAAGAATGGATTGTTGGCACTATGGAAAGCCAGGACACTTGAAGAAGGATTGTTCGTCTTGAAAGGGAAAACAAGAAGATGGACAACATGATGACAGTAAGGAGGCTAATGTTGCAAGTAATAAATTGCAAGATGCTTTAATTTTATGTTTAGATAATGCTACTGATTCCTAGGTAATAGATTCATGGGCTTCTTTTCATGCCACACCCCATAGGAAATATTTTGTAGATTATATTCAAGGTGATTTTTGACAAGAATATTTGTGTGATGATGAACCCTGTCAAATTGTTGGAAAAGGAAAGATAAAAATCAAGCTACAAAATGGAAATGAATGGTTGCTACAAGAGGTAAGGCATGTTCCAAATTTGAGAAGGAATTTAATTTTTGTAGGACAACTGGGTAGTGAAGGTTGCATAGTTACCTTTTCAGACAAAGTTTAGAAGGTCACTAAAGGTTCATTAGTATTAGCTAAAGGTGAAAAGGTAGGAACATTGTATTTGTGTATTGGTAATACTTATTCTACCTTAGTTGTTATAGAAATAGTTACTATTGAGATAGTTATAGCACTTGCTACAAGGATAGAAACATAATTGTGGCACCATATACTTGGCCACATGAGTGAGAAATGGATGAAGATCCTTCACTCCAAAAAGTTTCTACTAGGTCTAAAGTAGATTGACTTGGAGTTTTGTGAAAATTATGTTTATGGAAAACAAAAAAGAGTTTGATTTCTCAAAGTTGGGAAAGAGAGGAGTGAGAAATTAGAGCTTGTGCATTCAGATGTATGGGGACCAGTTCAAGTATCTTCTCTTGGTGGCTCTTGCTATTATGTTACTTTTATTGATGATGCAACTAGGAAAACATGGGTGTATTTTCTAAAACAAAAATTAGAAGTGTTTGAAACTTTTAAAAAGTGGAAAGCTTTGGTTGAGAATGAGACAGGAAAAAATTTGTAGTGTCTCAAATCTAGTAATGGAGGCAAGTATTGCAGTAGAGAATTTGAAAATTACTATTCATACAATGGAATCTGTAGGCCAAAAATAGTTCTTGAGACCCCACAAGAAAATGGTGTGTCTGAGAGGATGAATAGGATAATTATGGAGCATGCAAGAAGCATGGGATTGCATGATGGACTATCCTTACACTTTTGGGTAGATGTTGTACATACCGTTATTTATTTAATAAATAGGGGACCTTCAAATCCTTTGGATGGTGACATTCTAGAGGAGGCATGGATGGGTAAAAAGGTAAACTATTCATTTCTAAAAACCTTTGGTTGTGAAGCTTTTTTCCATGTTGATATTGAAAATAGAACCAAGCTTGAGGCTAAGTATGAAAAATGTACCTTCATTAGATATGGAGTAGATGAATTTCATTATCGGTTATGGGATTATGAAAATCATAAAATCATTAGGAGAAGAGATGTTATATTCAATGATAAGGTCATGTATAAGGATCAACTACAAGAAAAGAAGCATGAACAAGCCAAAAAGGAATATGTGGTGTTGGATGAGATTCTAGAAAATAAAATATCAGTGGTACCTGATGCTCAGCAATAAGTTATCCCATAGATTCCTACAAGTGTTAGACATTTTACGAGGATAACTAGACCTCCAAAAAGTTCTCTCCATCATTATATTCTATATTATTAACTAATTCTAGTGAACTTGAAGGTTATGAAGAAGCAATACAAGTAGATACCAAAAAGTAAGTGGGAGCTAGGCATGAAAGAGAAAATTGATTCCTTGCTACAAAATCAAACTTGGGACTTAGACCAATTGCCTACAAGTAAAAGAGTATTACCAAATAAATGGGTTTACAAGTTGAAGGAAGAAGATGGAGGCGAGAAAAGATATAAGGCCAGACTTGTGGTAAAATATTTTGCATAGAAAAAAGGTATATTTTGCATAGAAAAAAGGTATAGATTTTGATGAAATATTTTCTCTGGTTGAAAAGATGACTTCTATTAGAACTATTCTAAGTCTTGTGGCTATAGAAGACTTGCATCTTGAATAGCTAGATGTGAAAATAGCATTTCTCCATGGGGATTTGGAAGAATAAACATACATGCAACGACCACAAGGATATGAGTTCAAGGGTAAGGAGGAATTTGTGTGTAGGTTAAAGAAGAGTTTATATGGCCTGAAGCAAGCACCTCAGCAATGGTATTTGAAATTTGATATTTTTATGGTTGAACAAGGTTACAAAAGATGTTATTCTGATTATTGTGTTTATTTTAAGAAATCGGGTAATTTGACAACTATATTATCATGTTACTTTATGTTGATGACATGCTTGAACTTCCAAGTTGAACATGCAACATATTAATGAACTTAAGTAGAAATTAGAAAATTCAATTGCTATGAAGGATTTGGGTGCAAAAAAACAAATCCTTGGTATGAGGATCACATAGGACAAGACAAATAGAAAATTATTTTTGTCTCAAAGTGAGTATGTAGAGAACATGTAGAAAATTTTTTAAATGAAAAATGCAAAAGCAGTTAGTACACCTTTGCCTAGTCATTTTAAGTTGACAAAGGAGATGTGTCTAAAGACACAAGATGGGGAAGACAAAATTTCTAAGATACCATATGTATTAGCAATTAGTAGCTTGATGTATGCAATGGGAGTTGTGAGCAGGTATTTTAGCAATCCAGGAATGGAACATTGGTAATGTGGTAAAATGGATTCTCTGATATTTCAGAGGTACTACTTCAAAGAAACTATGTTTTGGAAGAAAAAATTCTACTATAAAAGGATATGTTGACTCTGATCTAGTGGGTGATGTTGATAGAAAGAGTACTACAAGGTATGTGTTTACTATAGGAGGTACTACAGTCAGTTGGATTTCAAGGCTGCAAAAGGTTGTTGCACTTTCAACCACTCAAGTTGAGTATGTTGCTGCTATAGAAGCTAGTAAGGAGATTATTTGGTTATGTTTTCTAGAGGAATTGGGACAACAAGAGGAAGATAGCTCTTTGTACACTAATAGCCAAAGTTTCATTCATTTTGCTAATAATTCAGCTCTGCATTCAAAAACTAAGCACATACAGTATAGATACCACTTCATCCGATCAGTTTTGGAGGATGGAAAGTTGAAGCTAGATAAAATTCACATAAGTGAGAATCCTACAAATATGTTCACAAAGGTAGTTACATGGGAGAAACTCATTTCCTCATCAATTTTTGTTGGACTTCACAACTGATAACGATGAGCGTAAGAAACTGACTAGACCTGTAATCCAATGGGAGTTGCAAGTGTAGTGGTGTCATCCAGGATCAGTCTCCAAGTGGGAGATTTTTTTAGTGTGGAGCCTGATCAGCCTCCAAGTGGGAGATTATTGGTATGTGGTGACTGATCATGAAAATAATGTACACTCTTTATGTATCCTTTCACGTCAAGAGGTCGATAGTTAATTTTTTTGTTAATCAACAAATGAAAAATGACTTTATAAAACTCTAATTCTAAAAGCTTCCAAAAATCTTGTTATAAGCGGCTAGGATGTAAGTTGTGGCATGGTATTCATGAGATTGTAATCTATTTTTCACTGGATAATAAAATCATTGGATGGTTGATTTTTTTTGGATGTAGCCCATATTGGGTGAACCACGTTAAAATTTTGTGTTGATCTCTTTTGTGGTATTCTTCATTGTTATTTCAGGGTTATTTAATCTTCATATAATTATTAATGTTTGTTGCTCCAATATGTCTAAACCCTAACAACTAGGCACCTCAAATCCTATAGGTAAAGAGGTATCAATAATTTATAGTGAAATTAGGCTACATATATAATACAAAACAATCAATGGTTGAGATGAAGCGATAGTTAGGGAAGCAAATTAGATTTGAACTTGGAAGTAGTCTTTATTAATTAGTTAAGAATGAGATCGATAGTGTGTGTATGCATGGTATGTATTTGTGGAGCAATGGATGTAGAAGTAGTGGAACCTAAATTTTGAGAGATGTTGAAGGCTCTACCAAAGAAACTAGAAGAAAAACTAGCAGTAGGAAAAGCTATCATGGTCATGGGCATAGTGGTCACCATGTGCATAGTAGGTAATAGCATCGAAAAAGAAATTTGTGTCCCAATAACATTATATTGCACATATAAAATGTTAAAATGAAAAAAATATAGGATGGGACATTCTTATGAACAATGTTTTCCAATATTCTACTAAATTCCATAGATTGAGGATTTGACATAAGTATACTATGAATGGCATCAACAATGGGCACCACTTAAGAGAGGGTCTCATTGACTAGAAACATTTGGTAGCTATGCAATTTTTGGTCAATATTTTGATTTTTTATGAAAGGAAACCTTAGTGTAGCCTCATAATCAAATCCCCCATCCATAAGAGGATATACGTAATATGGGGAACTAGGATCAAGAGTGATTATAGGTGATTTTTGTGGCATCCTGAGAGTGTATTATTCTTTTACAAAGTTACGAGCCATGTGAATAAATGTTAAAAAAGTTTTTGATTGTTGCATGTTCCATGCATGAAGACTCCTTAATATGTATCCTAAATAAAGAGGTTGGATCATAAAACTCAAAAGAAAAATTATAACATACAATCTTATTCTTCGAATTATGAGAGAAAATTACTTATGTAAATTTGTGTGTATTTTATGTGCTTATTTTGAAAATGTAAAAAGGTTTAGTGTAAGAATGTTAGGTTCACCAAAATGTATAATATTAAAAATGTAACCTACAAAAAGTACACACAAATATTGAGATTCATTTTTCATATAATACATTAGGATGTATCAATAGTGCTAAGGATTGTTTTATTATCCATTCTACAATATTTATAACTAGAAAGGAAAATATAAAATATTCTATTATAATGTCAAATATCTAGTTATAATACTAGTAAGAATATATGTATGCACACTAATAATTGTACGAGCTAAAAATTATCTCACACCCCAAAATCACCTACAAAATAAAAGATAATCTTCCACAAGATAGTAGGGAAAGATAATAGCTTGCTTGATTTGATATGATACAAATGTACAAGATCCTTGTTTAAATAGACAAGGTGAGAGATACAATCAGACAAGATCATGATATGTGTTTTAATCCTATAACATGAGAAAACTAACTCAAATAATATTAAATGACCTAGGATTGAAGAATTAAATTCCAAAAAGATTAAATAACTAAATGAAATATAATACTTCTATAAATATCCATAGTCCTAACCTAAGTAAACTTAACTTGTGAATAATACCTACTAGTGGAAAAGATAGGTAAAATGCCATATTCACGTCAACACGCCTCCTTAAGTGTGAATTATGGAGGAACAAACCAACGAAAATGATGTAATAATGATGATGGTTCATGGATACAATGTCATGTTAGGTACCCATGCATGCAAATACAATCTCTCACAAACAAAGAAAAGGAGAAACCCTAATGGGATAGAACTCCTCCCCAAAAGATATGAAAACAAAATGCTCTCATTGAATAATGAGAAGGGTAAAACCCCATGCAAGAAAAAAGACCCCCCATAAGAGAGAAGAAGAGAGACCTTTTAGACCTCCCTCAATTTAGAGTCTCTTGCAAAAATATTAAGTTCCTAAAGATAGAACATGATCCAATGTCAACAAGCAAATTGTCTCCTTTTCAGAAGAAACAAAACCAAGTACAAATGTAGGAATGCTTCCTATTCCATATAGGAATTGATAGGAATAAGCATGAAGATGTATGATGATGTCTCTAAATTTTTCACATGTGTTCCTTGCCCATGGTAGATGATGATGGAAAAATCAAATCAAATACATTCCCAATCAAAGAAGAAGGTGAAAACCAAGACTGTGTGGACAATATCATAAGACAAAGATGGTTTGATAGCATTAGTGAAATTATTGTCATCAAAGAGGAGTTATAACCCCTCAAATGTGTCCTTGAAATCTAAAATGTGAGACTCCACAAACAATTCTAAAATACCTATCAATAAATTATTGCATGAAGATATATCAAAAAGATGATTTAGATGTTGCAAATAATCAATGAAAACTTTCAAAAAAGAATATTTTAACTTTGATGAATTAACTGATGTATTTCCTATTGAATAGGAATAATGATAGCCTCAATCAATGACTCTACACAAGGAACCAATGAAGGTGAAGGTATAAAAATTGTCTCTAACAGAGAAGGATCATCTAAAGTAACCTTATCCTCATCTTCTAAAGATTCCAAGTACTCCAAATAATCAAAACCTTGAATAGTATCATAGTCATAAGGTATCCTATTTGAAATATGAAGAGGCACAAGACAATTTGAAACAAGATCATCTGGGAATGGCTAAGTATCAAGATCTCCATATATCTCCCAAAGTTTAGTCTAAAGAGCATGACACTTAAAATTAGCAAGATCATTCAAAATTTTATCATCAAAATGCATAGAAATAACTCCTAAGACATGATCCCTTTTGTAATTCCAAGAAAATTTATTACTATCAATACTTGCAAGGGGAACAAGACCATACAAATGCGGTAAAAAATGAAGCCAATGAATTTTTTTTATGATGCCATCTTTCCATTATTTATAGTTTCCCCTTTTCAAGATGATCAAAGAAGGATGAAATGAAAAACCCATAAAGAACTATGAGAGATCTCCAAAATTATAGACAAAAACCTTCAATAGCAATTAGAAACCACCAAATATAATGAATAATCCAAATGAAGCCTTTCCAAAAAGAGAGAACTTCTCCAAGTGTTTGGATGTCCACGTAATTAGTCACAATAATAAATTTGAAAATAATGAATAAAATATACTTGTGGTTAAATCTGGAAAAAGTGCATGGACACAAAAATAGAGCTCCTCAATAGCTTTTTGATGTAAAAATCATGAAAAATAGAGATCCAAGAAAAAATTTATGAGCTTAGAGGTTCAAATGGAAGATCTGAACTCAAACAACATAAAATGAAACAACATAAAAATCTATAAAAATGGTCTTCACCACTACGATGTTCTTAGAACCAAATTTTTAATGATATCTCATTTTTTTAAAACAAACTCCTGGATCAAAAGATATGGCCCCTGAAAAAAAAGTACCCAATTAAGGACTTAGGGGAAAAAATAAGCCCCTTAGGGGCTTGTCGGTGGTCACCCACATGATTGAGTCACTAACAAGAAAAAAATGTTCCTCTTAGGGCGGCAATGTTTCTTAGGCAATAGAGTGGCGGCAGTATGGCAACTCCCAAGTGTCACCCAATATGCACTAGGCACCAATGATGGGCCATCTAACAATGACCGGGGGCTTAACCTATAATCCCTAAATACTTTCAAATAATACTTAATTAAAAACTACTTGACATACAATGTGATGTGATGTCAACATAGATTTTGTATGCCTACACATAGAATGTTCTCTATAGAATATGTCATTGTTGGGAATATGTCACCCGAAGATTATTGCGTGATATATATGGATCCATATAGATGTGTGGATGAACATAGTGATGGGGGCAAAAAAAACCTTTGAGGACCTTGGTAAAAAGTCTCCAATTTTGACAATTTAATGGATGATATTAGGATTTATGGGCCTTCTAGATGTGATGGCATGGTTTGTTTTGGCCCAAAATGCTCCAAAATATTAATTACCTCTGAGATCTGGCAACCACCTCCAAACTTCAAACCCTTGTAGATTTGGCCTTAGAAGTCCAATTTACACAAAAAAAGGAAAACCCTTCTTTGACTCTATGAACTCAATGGTGAGCTTAAATTTATTCCAACAAGCTCTAAAATCAACTTGTAATAGAAACCCACAAAGAGGAAACCCCCAAATTTGATGTTTCTTTCAAGTTTTTTAATTCTCCAAGTCATCATATGATGCAAGAGAATAGCATACTCAACTTTAATATATCAACAAGATCTTCAATCTATCAATAGCTCACACAAAATTACCCTAAGATCTAAGAAAGAGTTTATATATTTGAAGCTCTAATACCATGTAGTAGCTGAAAATTATCTCACACCCTAGAATCACCTGCAAAACAAAATCTAACTTTCCACAAGAGAGTATGGAAAGATGATAGATTACTTTATTTGGTATAAGAGACTTGCTTAAATAGACAAGATGAGAGATATGATTAGAAAATTTAATGACATGTATCTTAATCATATAACATGAGACAACTAATTCAACTAATATTAAATGACCTGGGACTCAAGAATTAAATTATAAAAGATAAGTTAAGATCTAAATGACAATTTAGACTTCTATAAATATTCCTAGGACCTAAGTAAACTTAACATGTGAATAAGACCTAATAGTTGACTAGATAGGTAAAATACCATATTCACACCAACAATAATTATAACTTAAATTAAATAGAAATATAAAGTAGTCATTTTGAAGATGATTATGTGACTTTTAAAAATTCTTGGCCTTGAACACTAGTGCTTAGTGTGGATGTCCTCACATCACACTATTATCAAACACAAAATAAAAAGGAAAAGAATATAATATCTAGAATGTAATTCTACACACACCAATGAAAAAAAGTATAAATAATATAAGGAATATTTATAGATTAAAAGTGATAACACAATATAAATATTAAAATCTAAAGTACAAAAAATGATGAGCATTGAGAAATAAAACCATATTACATTTATACTTCTATGAAAACTCACACACACAAAAGAAATAAAAAATGTCTTTGGTTTGTCTTTTTAGGGGCTTTCCTTATTCATGTTAGAGTTGATAGTGAGCCCCACAACTCCCAAAAATCACCTACAACCAAAATTCATATCAAAAACAAGAGATCAAAGCAACTGATTTGCTATGCAACCAAGAGAGAATCATTGAATCTACACAAACATCTTATATTGAGATTAACTTGTAATTGTATTTCCAATTGAATAAAATGATTATAAATTACAATAATGAATGCTTATAAAAGAAAAAGTGCAAACCCTAGATGAGGATTTGATTAAATTGTGACAAGTGTCCTAATCTCATGCAATTAGACAACTTGACCTATAAATATCCCAATCTAATAATAAAAAATAACTTCTAATTTTAGATTAAGTAATCAAAGTAATAATCCTAACCTAATAATTAATTAATGATAAATTAATTATCAATTAATTTTCCTAATTACTCCAACACCCCCATTTAAGATTAAAAACCCTTATGAAGAATGTAATTATGGATGCATGGATGAGTCTTGACTACAAGGCCTAGTGAGGTACCCATGTACAAACAAATGAAATCTCTCATAACCAGAGAAAAGGATAAAACCGCATGGGAAAAAACTCCTCTCTAAAAGAGAGAAAATGAAATGACTACACTAATGAAAAAAGGATAAAAGGACCTAATGTCACCCCCCAAGGACTAATTCTATCACACAAGTACAAAATATTTTCCCCCAATAGGAGAGAGAAATTGAGGATGTGAATCCCCCGATAAAGAAAGAGATCTTATGCCAATGACGAATTCTTGAAGATAGAAAATGATCCACTAACTACAAACAAAATTTCTCCCCTTAGAAAGAAAAATATTCATTGGTGATTAGAGAAGACATTCCCAAAAAAAAAAAGAATTAGGAATCCAAATCCAAATGATGTGTGCCTCTAAAAACTTCTCAAGTGTCCACATGTCAAAATGAGATGATGTCAATCCAAGATCTTGTGAAGATTGATGTAGAACATGCTCCAAAGATGATGAATATGATGGTGGCATAATAATGATGGTGTGGTTGTCAACAAAGAGGGGATGAATTTCCTCAAATTAATCTTGAAAATTTTCAATATAAGACTCTATAAACAAGAATGATATGTCTACTAGATACGAATCTCAAGCAATTATTTTTGGAAGATGATGAATGTCCTATTATATTGAACTAATAGGGTCCAAGGATGTGGTGATGTCAATTGATCAGGAACACTAGAAGATGATTATGTAGTCTCAATATAAAAAGTGGTAATATGAAGATAAGTCTCTAAACCATCAAAACATGCAAGACCTGTGATATACTCAAGCTCCTCTAAATTATCATCATGAAATGGTATGCAATATGCATCTATAAGAGGAATGAGAAAATCTACTACAGGATCCTCTAGGTATGGAGAGATATAAGGGTCTTTATGGATCTCCTAAAGGAAATTAGAAAGTGTGTGGGGATAATTAATGTCTGATACAACACACATAGTGTCAAGATCAACACTAGAACAAACCACTCCTACAACATGATCACTGATATACCCCATGTTGATAAAATCCCTAGTGTGTTTGGTGTAGGTTTAAGTCCATAAATATAAGGAAAAAGATCAATCCCTCTGAGATGTGTTAGGATGGCGTGTCACCAAGACTCATATTTATCCTTTTCCAAGATGACCAAAAAATCATGAACAAGAAAAACCAATGATACTTCCTCAAATGAAAAATCAAAGATTGATAACCTTAATACATGTAAATCGGATCAAATTAAGTCATCTAGTACAAATAGATCATTCCATGTGCCAATATGTCCAAGTAATTGACATAAATGTGAAACCATAAAAACTAAATAAAATGAACCTAGGGTAGATTATGTTGGAAGTATGAGTAGCTTGTGTGTTTTCATTGGTGTCAATAGTTTTAGGTTGTTGCATTGATGACAATAGGTCTATGAGGAAATTGTTCTAGAAGTCTGTAATGATGCTTTGATTGGTTGAATTATGTTGTCATTAGTAGTGTCATTGGTGTCAACCTATAGTGTTGCTTTGATAAGAATGTGTTGGTGATGTTCAACCTCTTATGTTATTGATATATTGTAGAAGTGTTCCAAGTGATGAGAATGTGTTTCCGGTGCTTGGTCTCCAAGTTTTTTTGAGAAAATTTGAAGAAAAGTGAAAACAATGTGCTTGAGAAGTGTTCAGTGTAGCAGACAGGTGTTCATTGTTTTGCTCCACATTTATTCATGGTTGAAGATCTATATGTACAATTTGGTTATGTTGATAAAAGATGTTCAGAGGTGTTATATCTAGAGTTTTAGGTGCTAGATTATTGTGCAGAGAACGTTGTGGTCACCAATGTGTGAACTATATTAGTAGTTTTGTCTAGGAGAAATGGTTTTTCTCCACATTTCTCTATGGTTTGGTTTATGTTCTTTCGGATCTAAGGGTATGCTTATATTGATCATTTCTATCTTTAATCCAAGTTACTTGTTTTTTGGTGCTCCATAAGGTTGGATTCAAGTGTTGGTGTGTGTGGAAGGTTAACTGGTTGTGCAAAATGAATATGTTCTTCTGGTGTATGATGTTGTGAAGAAGTTGTTGAATTTTAGGGCATTGATGGAATATTCTATTGTGTTAAAGTGTTGTGTGAGGTTTGAGAGTTATATTTGGATCAAAGGAAGTGTTTACTTAAGGGTTTAATGATTGTTAAGGGTTTAAGGACTAATGCAAATCTGAATGTTAATGAGGATTTTGATGTTTTAATTTACAATTGATCCACCCCCCACTTAGTTGTCTCGTGCATTCAATAATTGGTATCGGATCAAGGTTCCTTGGGAGAAAGCTTAACCACTTGAGGTAGATCTACGATGGTGCACAAGAAGGAGTCTCTTGTATCTGATTAAACATTTTAGAAGATTTGAATGAAAGGTTTTCTTATTTCTTTGGGATTTGGAGTTTGGAAGTCTGTTGAAACTAGATATACAATGCCTACAAATGGTCTAAGTAATGATGATGAAATCAAGGCATATGAAAATAATGGAAAAGCAAGGTATGCTCTTTTGAGTGGTATTTCTAATTTAGAACTTGTAAAAGTTATGAGTCTTAAAATTGTTAGTGAAATTTGAAAAAAGTTGGAAAGTATCTATGAACGATATGATAAAGTCAAGAAAGCAAAGATGTAGAATCTGAAGACTAAATTTTAGACCTTAAGGATGACAGAAGATGAAGATATTACATGCTACATGCATAGAGTGGATGAATTTAAAAATTTTATCAGAGGCCTTGGAGGAAAACATGAAGAAGAAGTTGTGGTAAAGAAGGTGCTAAGAACTCTAACTAAAGCCTATAGTCATAAGGTTTCTGCTATTGAAGAATTTCAAATTTTAGATCAGTATTCTTGTGATTCGTTGTTTTAGAACTTTAATTGCTTTTGAATTGAGAGAGTTTGGTCCAAGTGATGTAAAAAGGGAGATTTCTTTTAAAGTTGGAAAACAAGAGAAGAATGAGGAATCTGATCCAAATGAAATTGATGAGTTGGAAGCAAAATTTGTGAGGAAATTGAAAAAGGTTACTAGAAAACACAAAGGTAAGTTACCTTTCAAATGTTTTAACTATGGAAAGATTGGTCATTATACTTCAAGATATCATGTCAAAGCCTCAAAAGATAGATCTAAGGAGAATAAAGGTAAATCATTTAAGAAAATTTATTATGTTAGAGAAGATGCTAGTATATCTAATGATGAATCTGATTATCCTGATGATGAAGATGATGAATACTTGTTCATGGTTCTAAATGTTGGAACTAATTTTTCTAACTCTGAGAGATGTATGAAAGAAAGTGCTTTGCAAGTAGGTATGGTGATTTTTTTTCATGCTAGAGAAGAGAAGAATGACTAGATCATTGACAATGGATGCTCGAATCACATAACAAGTGATAAGAGTGATTTTGTTAAGATTGAGAAGTTTGAAGGTGGTTTAGTTAAGTTTGGTGATGATACATTTGCTAAGATATGTGGAAAATTTTCAATTATTTTTTATGGAAAGCATAATATATATGATGTTCTTTATGTTAAGGGTCTATGGCATAACCTTTTGAGTGTTGGAAAAATATGTAACAAAGGATATAATCTTATGTACTAGGATAATTTTTGTGAGATAAGAAAAGGATCCAGAACTATGGTTGTAGTAGGAAGAAGGATAGATGGAAATGTTCATTAGCTTAAGAGTGCAAATGGTCAATTCTTTATGACTCAAATAAATGAAAGTTTGCTATGGCATAGAAGAATGTGTCACATAAATTTTGATAGCCTAGTGAGGATCAATTCAAATCAAGTTGTGAGAGATTTTCCAAAGATTATAAAGCCTATTAATTTTTTCTACAATGAATTTCAGATTGGGAAGAAATCTAGAAAGAGGTCCAAAGTCAAGGAAAAATCTACTACTAGCCCTCTATAGTTGGTGCATATAGATCTTTGTGTACCTACAAGGCTTAAAAAATTTCAAGGTGACAGGTATTTCATGCTATTAATTGATGATTGTTCTATAATGAATTGGGTTACTTTTCTCAATAAGTTTAAGGCATTCAAAGCTACAGTTGAGAATGAAATGGATATGAACATCAAATGGTTGAGATCTCACAGAGGTGGAAAGTTCACCTCTAATGATTTTAACACTTTTTTTTAATATCATGGAATAAAGAGGCATTTTTCAGCTCCTAGGACTCCTCGGCAGAATGGAGTTATAGAAAGGAAGAATAAGATTGTTCAAGAAGCAGAAAGAATAATGATGAAGTAAGAAAATCTACCAAATGTCTACTAGAGAGAAGCAATTCATACCATAGTTTATATACTTAACAGAGCACAAGCAAGGGCAAATAGTTCAAAGACTCCCTATGAGTTGTGGTATGGAGGAACCCCTATTGTGAAATATTTTATCTTTTTTGGAAGCAAATTCTATATAAAAAGAGATGAAGAAAGCTTAGGAAAGTTTGATGCAAGATCTGATGAAAGAATCTTCCTTGGATATTCTACAAGAAGTAAGGCTTACCGGTGTTGCAACAAGAGGCTGAAAAGGATTGTTGAAAGTGCAAGTGTCAAAGTGGATGAAGACTTAGATAAAAGTTCAGTGATGATATATGAATATGAATTAGATGATTCTTCTTATAATAGAGAAGAAGAGAAAGATGAATATAAGGAAAAAGAAGTGCATATTGAGGAGGAAGAAGCTTTGAAAATGATCCTTAAAACCCCTAAGTATATGTAGAAGAATCATTCAAAAGATCATATTATTGGTGTTAAAAGAAGAGGTGTGTTGACAAGAAGACAGGTTGTTATGATAGAAGAATAAGTAAACCTATATTTACTTTCCAAATTTGAACATAAAATAGTGATTGAAGAATTCAAAGATGAATATTGGATCAAGGCTATGGAGGAAGAATTAATGTAGATTGAGAAGAATCAAACTTCAGAACTTGTCCCAAGACCAGCAAACAAGAATGTGATTGGACCTAAGTGGGTATTCCACAACAAGATGAATGAGAGTGGAGAGGTTGTTAGAAACAAGTCAAGACTTGTGTGTAAAGGCTAGTCACCTGTAGAAGGAATAGATTTTGAAGAGACATTTTCTCCTAATGGAAAGAATGGAAGCTATCAAAATGTTTTTGGCTTTTTTAGCACATAAATATTTCAAAGGTTATCAAATGGATGTGAAATTTGCATTCCTAAATGGTGAATTGGAAGAAGAGGTTTATATTGAACAACTGGAAGGTTTTCAGTTATCAGATAATCCTAATATGGTTTGCATATTGAAGAAGGAAATATATGGACTTAAGCAAGCTCCTAGAGCTTGGTATGCAAGATTGGATAGGTACTTGTTGTAGCAAGGGTTTTATAAACGTGTCATAGATAGCAATCTTTACTTTAAGGTTGAAAAAGATAAAATTTTGATTGGGTTTGTGTATGTTGATGAAATAATCTTTGGAGGTAATGAAAGTATGTACAAGATATTTGCAGAAGAGATGCAAAAAGAGTTTGAGATGTCTATGTTTGGGGAGATTAACTTCTTCCATGGACTTCAAATTAAACAAGAAAAGAAAGGGATATTCATTTCACAATCTAAGTATGTCAAGGAAATGTTGAAGAATTTTGGGATGGAAGACTCTAAACCAAAATGTACTCTTATGGTTACTAGTTGTAAGCTGAGCGAGAATTGTGAATCTCTTAAGGTTGATCAGAGCAAGTATAGATCAATGATTGGAGGAATATTGTACCTAACTGCTACTAGATGGGACATCATGCATGTAGTTTACCTTGTGGATAGATTTCAATAAGATCCCAAAGAGTCACATGTGGCAACGGTGAAGATAAATTGAGATATTTAAAGGTCACTCCAGAACATGGTTTGTGGTATCCAAAGGATACTTTTGAGTATCTTTGAGAGAAGATGGGGGTTATTTCCCCTCCTTTTAACTAGATGCATAAGGATATGAATCAGTCTAGTGGATCTCAAGATTCATCCCTTTCTTCTAGACTGATGATTGTGGCTACCTCTCTGGGGGAGTAGGTAGTAGCGTTGTTAGTTGTTGCAGTCAAGGGGGGTAATTTTTTTCATTGTATGGTATGAGCAATAGTTGTTGACTATGCAATATGTTGATGTCCCTTATAGGTGTTTCCTTTGAGAGGGGAAAGTATGTTTGATGTTAAAGGAGAGAGATATAGGTGTTTCCCTCTACCATTGATTTCAAAGTGGGAGAGAGTTGGAGAGAGAGTTAACTAAAAAATGTTGAAATTAACAAGACACCTGAAAAAAAGGTTGAATCAGTTCTAGTAAATTAAACATTCAAAACCCTCAATAGTAATTAGATCCATAAGCATTCATTAAACCCTTATTATGTTAGTTTCATTAAACATAAAATGTAGATAACAGAAACTAAAATCACATTACCATACACAAGAGAACACTAGATTTGCATGGAAAACCCAATGACAGAAAAACCACAGTGAGGATTAGTTCACAATATAAGTGATAGAAAAACTGGTACAAAATGGCTCACTGCCATAATAGTGTCGGGAAAATGTGTCTCAACCTTGCAATTATATTTCATTTATTGATAGGATGTATTTTGGTATGTGGCAATTGATCATGCAAATATTGTACACTCATAACAAGATGTGGGGTTTGGGGGAACACCCTAAAAAAAATCATTAACACATCAAGGTTTTTTCCCATTGACACGTCAAGGTTTTTTCCCACTAACACGTCAAGGTTTTTTTCTCACTGACACATCAAAAAAAAATTCCCACTAACACGTCAAGGTTTTTTCCCACTAACATGTCAAGGTTTTTTCCCACTAACACGTCAAGGTTTTTACATTAACACGTCAACTGAAAAATGACCTTGTAAAACTCTAATTCTAGAAGGTTCCAAAAATCTTGTTATAAGTGGGTGGGATGTATGTAGATGGTGATGTATTCTAAGATTCTGATAGCGGTCATGGTTTCTCTTGATATTTGGTGGTGATACTCATGTGAGAAGCTTGCTCTGCAAGTATATTGTAATCTTTTGATTTTTGAATAATATATTGGGTGACTTTTGAAGTGTGGGGTTTTTCTCCCGAAAGGGTTTTTCCCACATAAATCATTATGTTGTGGTATGCATGATACTTGTGTTTATTTTTGTTTAAGTTTTTGTAATTGTTAAAGATTTGTAAAAAATTTGAATTATTCTCCTCTTAAGGTTAGTGTAGGAAGTTGTTTCGCTACCTTAGCTTCCTTACAAGTGGTATTAGAGCTTGATCACCTTTGGTTTCAGTTGTGGGTTGTTGGGTTTTTTGAACTAATCCATATTTGAGTGGAAGCTTGTGTAAAAGACACTTTGTGATCTTATTGCAAGAATTTCTAGATGGCAAGTTCATCAAGGAGAATAGAGGTGGAGAAATTTTTTGGAAATAATTTTGAGATATGGAATCTTAGAAAGATGGAGGATCTATTCATAGATCAAGAACTGCGAGATGTTGTTGATAAGAATGTTTCAATGCCCACATATCCTACTCAACCTACTCAATATGATGTTATGGGTCGTAAATCCAAAGGTCTAATTATATTGTGCTTGGTAGACTCTATTTTAATTAATGTCCATGAAGAGACCTTTGCACAGAAACTATGGAAGAAGCTTGGTGAGATGTATCAGGCCAAATCTTTAGTGAACAAGATTTTCTTACGGAAGAAGTTGTATTCCTTGAGAATAGAAGAGGGTGGATGAATCATAGACCACCTAGAAGAATTCAATATGTTGGTGGCTCAACTGAAATCAATTGGTGTCAAAATGGATGAGGAGGAGAAATGTCAGATCTTGCTTTGTTCTTTTCTTGATTCATGGGATTCTCTTGTTATGGCTATTGGGAGTACTTCTATTATATTGAAGACTAAATATGTGGTGGGTTCTTTTCCTTTTGAAGAGATGGGGAGGAAGGTATCCATCACTACCAAGGAGGCCCTAAATGCTTGTGGAAGACCTAAGGAAAAAGGAAAGAAGAATGAGAATTGTGACAAATCCAAGTCCAAGGGGAGATCTAAATATCCTAGAAATTCCAAAGTCATTTGTTGGAACTGTGGTAAGCCTGGACATGTTCGTAAGGAATACAAAGAAGAAAAGAAGAAAAAAAGAAGAAATTTTATTATGATTCCAAGTTCAAGAAGGAAGATGGTGATGCATTCATTGCAGCTCTGGCAACTCATGCAGGTAATGATGCATGGTTAATTGACTCAAATGCATCTTTTCATATGACCTTTAATAGAGATTGGTTTTGTGAATATGAAGAATTTGATGGAGGTAAGGTGTACTTGGGTGATGATTCTCATTTAGACATTGTTGGTCATTGTAAAGTTAAAATCAGGTTTCCTGATGGTAGAATAAAAAGGATTAATGGTGTGTTGCATATCCCTGGATTAGCACAAAATTTTTTATCTGTGAGAAAACTAATAGATGCGGGTGTGCATGTAGTATTTTTTGATGCAGGATGTAAGATGGTTAGAGATGCTATTGTGATTTCTAGAGGTGTCAGATATGGAACATTGTATAAACTTGATGCATGCACTATTGAGTGCAATAGTACTTCTATGAAAAGAAAGTCTGTAGAAGTGAGGGTTTCACCTTCAACAGATGGTCATAGATTTTGGGTATCCAAGGGTGCTCTTTCTTCTGAGACAAAGTTACCTATAGAGAAAATTATGATATGGCACCAAAGACTTGGCCACATTGGAGAAAAGGGTCTAAGGACCTTGAAAAATAAAAACCTTGTTGAAGGCTTGTCTGATTGTAATCTTGAATTCAATTTCAGTGAGGATTGCATTTATGGAAAACAAAACTACATTTAGTTTTACTCAAGATCTCATAAATCTTATGGTGTTTTGGATCTTATTCATTATAATGTATTTGGTCCTGTAGATGTTCCTTCAATTGGTAAATCCACATATTATGTTTCATTTATTGATGATTATAGTAGAAGGACATGGGTATATTTTTTAAAGAGTAAATCTAAATTTTTCAATTGATTTTAATAATTTAAAGAAATGGTTGAGTTGCAAACTAGAAAGAAAATAAAATGTTTGAGGACTGATAATGGCGGTGAATTTTTCCCTAATGATTTTGATAGATTATGTAAAGATTGTGGTATTCATATATAGAAGACAACTCCATATTCTCCACAACATAATGGAGTTGCAAAAAGAATGAACAGGACATTGATGGAGAAGGCTAGGAATATGTTGAGTGGTGTTGGCCTAGAACAAAGTTTTTTGGCTAAAGTTGTTGCCACTGCATATTACCTGATTAACAAGTCTCCTACATCAGCTCTTATTGATAAGATTCCTATAGAGGCATGGTCGGGTTGCAAGCCTTCATTAAGACATCTTAGAGTTTTTGGTTGCGAGGCATATGCACATGTGCCAAAGGAGAAGTGAAAAAAGTTGGAGAACAAGGTTGTGAAATGTATCTTCATTGGATATGGTTATGGTGTGAAATGATACAAGCTTTGGGATCCTGTTGCACATAAGGTAATACATAGTAGAAGTGTTATTTTTAGAGAAACTAAGCCTTCTTCTATTACATTGCAGCCAAAACAAAGTAAATAGGAATATGTGATTCAATTTCCTTCTACACCTGAGAAATTTGAATCGAGGCCCAAGGATAGACAAGAAGTTGAGGAGAGCTCATCTAGCTCTGGGTCTTTAGAAGAGGAGGAAGAACCTCCAACTCAACTTGTTTGTAGGTCTACAAGGTATAGACAACCACTTGAAATGTATTCACCTAATGATTTGAGATGTATTTTTGCTTTGAATACTAACATGGATGAACCCAAATCTGTAGAAGAGGCACTAGGTATGAATGATGCAAAATCCTGGAAGATTGGATGGATGAAGAAATGGCATCTTTGAAAAAGAATGATACATGGAATCTTGTACCATTTCCTGAAGGATGAAAACCTGTTGGTTGTAAATGGGTGTTCAATAAAAGATTGGTTCTGATGGAGGTGTTGAGAAGTACAAATCAAGGTTGGTTGTGAAGGGTTACTCTCAAGTTGAGGGTGTTGATTATGGTGAGATATTTTCTCCTATTGCAAAAATGGCATCCATTAGATTTTTTCTTTCTATTGTCAAGCTTCTTATGATTTAGAGGTTGAGAAAATGGATGTGAAAACTACTTTCCTTTATGGTGATTTGGAGGAGGATATTTATATGATACGGCCAGAGCACTACGTGGTGAAAGGTAAAAGTAAGTTGGTTTGCAAATTGAAGAAATCTTTGTATGTCTTAAAATAGAGTCCTAGGATGTGGTACTAGAAATTTGATACATATGTGTTGAGTTTTGGATTTGAGCATTTTAAATCAAATCATTGTAATTATTATAAAACTGATGGTGATCATTTCTTGTTTATTGCATTATGTGTTGATGATATGTTATTTATTAGTAGAGGGAAGGTATGATTTCATAACTAAAATCTCTACTTGCTACTAAATTTGAAATGAAAGATCTTGGTGCAGCTAAACACATTATTGGGATGGAAACTAAAAGAGATAGAGGGAACAAAAAGCTATATCTTGGCCAGAGCAAGTATGTCAACTCAATTTTACAAAGGTTTGATGTGCATGATTGTAGACCATTGTGTGTTCTTGTTTCAATTGAAACAAAGTTATCTATTTCAAATTTTCCAACATCTCCATCGGAGATGGAAGACATGAGCAAAGTGCATTACCAAAGTGCAGTTTGAAGTTTGATGTATGCTATGGTTTGCACCAGACCAAAAATTTCCCAAGTAGTGGCATTTCTTTCCAAATATATGTCTAATCTTGGTAGATTTCATTGTGATGCAGTTAAAAGAGTCTTCAGGTATTTGTGTGGTACCTCAGATTATTCCTTATGTTATCATAGTAATATGATTGGAGACAAGATTTCCCTTGATATTCATGGTTATGTGGATTCAAACTAGGCAAGTGGTGTAGATAGCAGAAGATCCACCAATGCTTATGTGTTTACTTTATTTGGTGGTGCAATTAGTTGGATGAGTAAGCGACAGGTTGTGGTTTCTTTGTCCACTATTGAAGCAGAGTATATGGCAGCTACTCATGCTTATAAATAAGCCATTTGGATTAAGATACTATGTTCATATATTGGAATAAAACAAGGTGCAGTGACAATTTATTGTGATAGTCAAAGTGTGATATGTCTAGCCAAGAACCCAACGTTTCATGCCAAGACCAAGCACATTGATGTACAATATCATTTTGATAGAGATATTATCGAAGATGGTAGGGTGAACCTATTTAAGGTAGAGACTTTGATGAATGTTGTTGATTCTTTAACTAAGCCTGTGAGCACAGAGAAGTTCATATGGTCTTTAGAGACTATGGGCCTTTCGGCCCCTAGCAATTAGAGATAATGATGATACCCTTCCATTGTCCTGAAAAGGTGTTCAACAAGTGCGAGATTTGTTGGGAAAATATGTCTCAACCTTGTAATTATATGTGATTATTGATAGGATGTATGTTGGTATGCGGACATTGGTCATGCAAATACTATACACTCAACCGAAAAAAAAATCCCTGACACGTCAAGGTTTTTTTCCATTGACACATCAAGGTTTTTTTCCCGCTGACACATCAAGGTTATTTTCCCGCTGACACGTCAAGGATTTTTTCCTGTTGACACATCAATTTTTTTTCTCCCTGACACGTCAAGGTTTTTCTATTAACATATCAAATGAAAAATGACCTTGTAAAATCCTAATTCTAGAAGGTTCCAAAAAGCTTGTTATAAGCGAGTGGGATGTATGTAGATGGTGGTGTATTCTAAGAGTCTGATAGCGGTCTTGGTGTCTCTTGATCTCTGGTGGTGATACTCCTATGAGAAGCTTTCTCTGCAAGTATACTATAATCTTTTGATTTCTAAATAATATATTGGGTGGCTTTTGGAGTGTGGGGTTTTTCTCTCGAAAGGGTTTTCCCCACGTAAATCATTTTTTTGTGGTATGCATGATACTTGTGTTTATTTATGCTTAGTTTTTGTAACTGTTAAAGATATGTAATTTTTTTGCATTATTCTCCTCTTAAGGTTAGTGTAGGAAGTTGTTCCACTACCTTAGCTTCCTTACAAATAGGACACACTATCCAAAAGGATCACATCCAAGGCTCACTGCCATCGAAAGAATATAAGAAAATAGAAGAAGAATGTTACAGAAAGAACACTTCTCAATGCAACAAGGAGTCCACCACAATTGCTCACACACTTTCACAGTCTCACATGAAATATTTTGGATTCCTTCAGCTCACTACCTTCAGGAACCCTAACATGAAGTTGACACTGCTTTGCTCAAATTCGCATCAAAAATATCATCCACATCAACCTTACATCTATCTTACTTCTTAATCTTTCCTTCTCCCTTACTTGCATCAACACCTTACATATTTATATCAAGCTCTACCTCAAAAACTTTCTCCAATGTCAACCACTAGCCATTATACTTACAAATTGAAAATAGGTCGGCACCTAAACATTCCCTTGATGGATAGGAATGAAAGGTGACCTACATAAATCCTTAATTAGGAACCTAATAGATCCCAACACACTTCAGCATGCTTCCATAAGCCTCACATGTAGTGTTAAACACATGGTTGGCCAATACCCATGTAAAACACAATAATCATTAAGTACACGCTTCCTTAAACCAATCTAAAAATATGAAAGTTTTAGACAACATAATTCACTTGAACTCAATCCAGAATAATCCATGAACTACTTAAGATTCATTAAACACTTCATCCAAGCTTGTACCATTCAACTACTTCAACTCAGAACAACTGGTAACCCTTATTTGCATACTAATAAATGAAACTCACTCTATACTACACCAAATCAAGTAATAACTTGAATACAAAAAGATAAAATCATTATAATCAACTTCCCAAATCTGCACAACCTGAAGCCAAACTACAGAGAAACGTGGAGAAAATACATTTCTCCCACGCCACAGAAAACATCACTAAACAACTGGTTCACATATTGGTGAAAATATTTCACACTGTACAATGATCCAAAAACCAAAATCCTAAATATAGCAACCTATAACAACCTTGAATAATCTATAAGATCCGCACAGGCATAGCATTATCACATAAGAAACATGGAGCACAATACTGAGGCCTACTATAAATATTTGCACAACATAGTTTACTCTGTTTATCAATTTTCTCAATATCCTCAACATCTTCAACCCATAGTTGACATCAACGAAAACACCAATTAGTAGACTTCCTATTGAAATCAATTATAATAACTTCATTCTTGCAACAAAAAACCTCATGAAGTAATGGGGAGTAGTGTGTACTAATCTGCAGTATGTGAGTTTTTTATCAGAGATGTTATTTTTGTTGTTGATGTTTTTTTCATTGTGTTACCATAAATGAAAAAGGGGAGATTGTTGGAAGTATGAGTATCTTGTGTGTTTTAATTGGTGTTAATAGTTATAGCTTGCTGCATTGGTGTCAATAGGTCTATGAGGAAATTGTTGGAACTCTGTAATGATGCTTTGATTGGTTGCATTAATTATATTGTCATTAGTAGTGTCATTGGTGTTAACCTATAGTGTTTCTTTGATAAGCATATTTTGGTGATGTTCAACCTCTTATGTGGTTGAGATGTTGTAGAAGTGTTCCAGGTGATGATAATGTGTTTGTGGTGCTTGGTTTTCAAGTGTTTTTCATAAAATTTGAAGAAAAGTGAAAACAGTGTGGTTGAGAGGTGTTCAGTATAGTAGAGGGGTGTTTAGTTTTTTGCTCCAAATTTCTTCATGGTTGAAGATATGTCTGTTTGGTTCAGTTATGTTGATCAGAGGTGTTTAGAGGTGTTATATCTAGAATTTTAGGTGTTGGATCATTGTGCAAAGAAAGTTGTGTTCATCAGTGTGTGAACTATGTTAGCAGTGTTATCTGGGAGAAATGGTTTTTCTCTGTATTTCTCTGTAGTTTGGTCTCTGGTCTTACAAATCTAAGGGTATGCTTATATTGATCATTTCTATCTTTAGTTTGAGTTTCTTGTTTTTTGGTGCTCCACAAGGTTGGATTCAAGAGTTACAGAGTGTGGAAGGTTAACTAGTTATGCAGAATGAATATGTTCTTCTAGTGTATGATGTTGTAAAGGAGTTGTTGGATTTTAGGGTGTTGATGGAATATTCCAAATTGTGTTAAATTTTTTTGTGATTTTTGAGAGTCATCTTTGGATCAAAAGAAGTGTGTACTTAATTGTTTAATGGTGTTAACATAGGTTCAACTGACCTTGGGTGTTCACACTAATTGCAGATATGTTTCGATGTTTTTGGAAGTGTGGTGTGGCATGTATAAATGGATTTAGGTCCAATTTAAGGTGTTTTTTGGTCTTCCTTCATTCCTTTCAATCATAGGAGTGTTTTGGTACTGATATAATTTTAATTTGCATGGTTGAGGATGGTATATGTAAGTGTTGAGTTGATGGAGCATTATGATATGAAGTGTTTTATGTGAAGTGTAGAGATGTGAAGTGTGAAAAGTGTGAAATGTAGTGTGAGTTTTAATGCCTAAGACTACTGGAAGTAGTGAGTAGAAGGTGTCTACATTCTACAAAGAGAGTGTGAATGTTCTGGTGAAGCAGTGGTGGGTTTTTCTATTGCTTTGAGATGGATTTATCATTGTAACAATCTTCTTTCTTCTTCTTTCTAATCTAGCAATGAGCCATTGGCAGTAATCCCTTCTTCTCTTTTGGGCAGTGAGCCCTCCAATAGTGAGCCTATTATATTCAGTGTTCTAATTACTTTATATTGTGATCTAATCCTCACTGTGGTTTTTCCCTTGTTTTTTCCATGTAAATATTTTTTTCTCATATGTTTGGATGTATTTGCATTACTTTTTTTCATGTTTATATTCTACTAATGCATGATAAGGGTTTAATGGTTCTTAAGGGTTTGAGGACTAATGCAAATTTGAATGTTAATGAGGGTTTTGATGTTTTAATGTACAACTAATTCACCCCCTCTCAATTGTCTTTTGCATTCAACATATTATGTAAAAGTGCATGTATGAATTTGAAGATCTTGAAAATACCTTTCCAATGTTGTAAGAATCATGAAAGTCAAAGATAGAGGTGAAAAGTTATGAGCTTGAAAGTAGAAAATGATGATTTGAATTTGACAGAGAATAAAATGAACGATTAGTAAAATCTGATGATGGGACTTGCACTATTGAAAATTTATCAGAACCAACTTTCGAATGATATCTTGTTTTCCCAATTTTGACATTGTATTCCCAAGTTATGCTAAAAAGAAAAAAAAATAGCTCCTTTAGGGAAAATTAGGGCTAGGGGGGTTGAGTGGTCATACGACCACCCATATTTTTTACATCATCATGATATCATGGTGATATTAGGAACATATTCAAATAATATTCTCCTTGCCACCAAAAAAATAGGTTGCCAAAATCACCAACAAGTCAAACCCCTATTCCAATATTCTTACCTCCACAAAAAATAATATTTTTATAAAGATTATAAAAGATGAAAAATGTGATAGATTTTGAAATAAAAATTCTATGAATGAAAAGATATAAATAGTTCAATGACAAAGAATTAAGACCCAAAGCATTCAAATGTTAATATTGAACAAAATATGAAGGCAATGTGGAACGAGATCATCTTGAAGCTTCAAGAAATCCCCAAAAGGTGATTTTTTGCTTCAAGATTTCCATTAAGAGAGAGAGAGAGAGAAATAAAATACAATGTGGATAGTAGCTTGTTATATCTTCAATGGTGAAAAGTGCTACTTCAAGAGTTGTTTTGAGCCAAAAGATGCATGAGATTGAGATAATGTGAAAATCAAGCCTCTCCTTTCTAAAAAATAATTTAGGTTGATTTTTGTTCAATGTGACTACATGCAGGGGCATTAAATGTGAAAATACATAGGAAGGTAATGTCAATGACCATTGGAATAATATTTTTTACAAGATACTATTGCATCATGTAGACTTCTATGTAAAACACTCTTATCCAAAAGAATTCAAACACAAAAACTAGGAACATGAAACTAACAAAATATAGATCTCAGGTGCTAACATTTTGAAATCAAATAATTTATATCAAAAGGCTAAAGAAATGACATTGTGTAGTGAAAAATTGTAAAGGTGTGTAATTTACGACACTACATGTGTAATATTGGGAAGGTTTCCTTTATAACTTTTGGGATGAATTATGAGTTCAAATGTAAGAGGGAAAGGAAAATAATACAAAAATGTGGACCAAACCTAATATCCTACTCAATATAAGAGACTTTATATGAATAAGGGAGAGTGGTAGGTGACATTGGGATCATGAAGCTCAAGAAGTTGTGATTAACTATTTTATCATCCTTTATAAGGTATGAAAAAATAAAAACTTGTGTCATAGAAAGATAACATGTTGTAATCTAACACTACTCTAACATGAAATTCAAATGTAAATCTATCTAAATTTACTTTTTATGAAAATCTATCTAAATTTACTTTTTATGATTCATAGATAGTATCATAGAGGTTTGATGCATTGATAATTTTATTAAAAAAATAAAAAAACTCCCCACCTTCCATTATGCATAAGAGAAAGGCATCATTACCCAAATCTCTAATGACTCAATAACACCCTAGTCAATTAGATCTATATTTATATTTCTTGCTAGCTCTTGTATAAAAAAAAATCTTGTTCTAAACACTAAATAATCCACTTTCTTGTTGTATTGATTACTTAATCCAAAAATAAACTTTTTTTTATTTTTCATATCTATAAATCCTTAATATGTTTAGCTATTTAAATTTATCATAAAAAATTATGCAAGTGATAAATAATGACATGTTATTTTGATCTCGCAAGAAAAATTTATGGATTTTGAAAGATGAAAAGAAATAAGAGAATCTAAGAGAAGGGAATGCCCCACCACCTCTTTTCCTATTTTATCTTTCTATATCTTTCGAAAAGAAGAGGAACATCCCACTTTTATCTTTTCCATCAAGAAGAGGTGAAAATTCACAAACAAACAAAATGAAAGGTTACATAATGTATCTTCTATTTCCAAAGGGGATATGAAAGGTAACACATTTCTCTTCCTTTTCTAAGGCTTTGAAACTATATATAATTTAAGATTGAATTAAGTATAGATGGATATTGTAGAGTCCTTCATCTCTTCTTTTAGGATATATTTGTGATAATTATTCTCATATAATTTTGATTACATATTAGGAAAGTAAGTTCACTCAGAGTTTCCAAATTAGTCTTTTGAGATTTTTTTTTTGACAGAGATTTTAAATAACCAATAGGCAATGGCATTTTTATTAAAACCATTTAAATTAATTAAGTGGATGTAATCCATATTTTGTTATATTTTTTACCCATAATATGTTTCTCTAGTTATTTATTGTCTCTCCATTATTCATGGTGATCTTTTTCTTTTCTATGTTATTAATTAAAATTTAATCTTGTGTATGTAGTAGTAGATTTTAATTACTTTCATAATTCACTCTATCTAATTTCCATAAATTGGTGATTAAGAGGAATTTTCTCCCCAAGTTACAAATAATTACTAACTCTAACTAAAACTAATCAAAAAACCCTAAGCTTAATTATATCTCTATCAAAAATCCTAAATCTAATTCTAAAACTAATGCTAATCATAACCCTTATCATAACCCTTCACTTCCATTAACCCTAATCCTTAACTTAATCATAATCCAAACAATATTAATATAATATTACATTAACATTAAATAATAAGAGATTGCTTTGGTCGCTTATGCTCCCTCATATCTTTTGGGGTTTATGGAAAGAGAGGAACAACAAAATTTTAAGGGATGTTTCCCTCTCTCCTCTCTCTCTCTCTCTTTCAAAATTGTGTCTTCTATTAGGGAGAATTTTTTGCTGGTGGTTGAGAAAATTGATATTCCGAGAAGAGTGACAGTTTTTTATTATGATGCTTTGGTAGCATCCCATTGGAAACTCTCTTGTGATATTTCTAAGCCCTTGAAGAAGGCTAATCTGGATAGGCATGGGGTTGTTTGGTTTCCTCCTCCTCCTGGCTGGCACAAAATCAGCTTTGATGGTTTGGCTAAAGGTAATTTGGGTCCTACTTGTTGTGGGAGAGTGTTGAGAGATCACAATGGTAGGTTAGTTTCAGCGGTGGCACTCCCTTTGGGAATCTAGAAAAACCACTTTGTTGAAGTTATTGTAGCCTATCATAGCATCAATTTGGAGACAAGGGAATCTCTAAGCTCCGGATCGAAGGGTATTCCCTAAATATTGTCAATTGTCTTAAGAAAGTGTCCCCCCCTCTTGGACTATTGAAAATTTTATAATGGATGCCCTTACTCTAAGACGAGAGTTTGATGAAATCTATATCTCTCATGCTTATAGAGAGGAAAATTATGTGGTTGATTGGTTGGAAAAATTTTGGGTGATGTCATCTAGGATGTGCGAAGTGAATGAAGTCCTTCCTATTGAATTTAGAACTCATTCATAATGAATCACCTTAGCTCATTAGCGTCAACTACCTCCTCGGCTTTTGGAGTGTGTGGGAATTATGGAGTTTTATGGTTGATTAGACTCTTCATGCAGATGATGCTCATTTGATTTTTTGGTCTTTCGTATCTGAGTTGTATGAGCCTCTTTGTCAGTATTGCTATTGGTACCGTCCCTAGAAGAGGCACTCACTTTCTGGGTATTCATCTTCCTTCCACCTCTCTATTTTTCTATCTTTGCATGTGGTTTTGCTTTGCAAGTGCTTCAATGATGGGTGGGGATAGGTGCAGAATGGAGCCTCTTTCTTGTGAAGACATCAAGGCTAATGTCGACGTCTAGGCTATCCTGCATAGGGGTGGTGTGACCCCTTTCATGGAGAGAATGCATGGATTTAAGGCTAGTGTGTCCAAGGATTTTGTTGATGCTTGGCATGGTCGTGTGCTCATGTTTTTGGGAGGGATACTACGATCAATGAATATTTCATTGTAGAGGCCTAACAGGTATGTCAATGGAAGGTAGGAAATTCTACCGAGACAAGAATCTCTTGCAGTCTGCCAGACAAAATTTTCTCTGTGATAGAGAATGATCTATAATTGTTAGATTGGACTATGGTGGGTATGACAAGACCAAGATTAAACCCATTTGGCAAGATGTGGCAGTGGTGTTGATGTGGTACTTTACCCTCAATGTTAGATACACGGCATTGTATGGTCACCATTTTGTGCTGTTGAATCACTTTCAACATGGTACAAGCTTGTGTCCTTCCCGTTTTACCTTTTAATGTCTCTGGAGGAAGGAATTTTGAGTTTTAGGAAGAATCCTAGAAACCCTTTTTTGCATGAGGGTTTGATGTTGCTCATTGTACAATTTATTAAAGCTAACTGTATTGTTCAAGCTCCCTAGTCCCCTGTTTCAAAAAAGAAGAGGAAAGGGAGTGGCAAATGTAGGATTGAGGAGATTTTGGAGAGTGAAGGAATGGATTTTGAAGAGGAATCAGAGGGTTGGTCTAATGGGAATGACACTGACCTTGATTACATACCCTTGTCTAGAGGGATGAAACCCTTAACTTCCAAGGAAAAATCTTCCCTCCCACGTGTTAAACGCAAACTCAAGGAGGCTTTCGTGGAGGCCACTAAGGAGGGTCTTTGTTGTGGTAAGAAGGCCAAGGGCTACTCTAAGGATGTGGGGGATAAATTTCAAAAGGTGGCGGAGGATATCCAAGGTGATGGGTTGGGGAATGATGGAGATGGTGGGTCCCCTCCTACTGGTAAGGAGAATTATGTGGTCAATGTGAATGATTCTGCTTAGGTGTCGGCGTCCAAGGATAGGGGTAAGGCCAAGCTTTTCCCCAATGTGTCTCATGAAGAGGATCCTCATGCTAGTTCGCATCAAGGTAGGGGAGTGTTTTTGGGAGCTATGGATTGCTCATAAGTGTCTAATTTGGTGAAAGAAGGGGCTGATATTTTGTTCAATGTACTGGTGTGGCTAGTGCAAGAGGTGCAAGACCTCCACAATAAGCATGACACTATTTCTCGTTGCAACATTTCCACTCTACGCAGTCTTAAGGAGAAGGACTCTATATTCTGGCTGACTAGGTCTTTGAGTTCTAGTGTTGGTTGTGTGGTGTACAAGCTAGCTAATCTAACAAAACATTATGGACAAAGGTTGGTGTTACTGGAGAAGCAGAATAGGTAGCTCAATAAGGACTTGGACACGATTATTAATATCAGCAAGGAAAAGTTGGAGGCCTCAGCTGAAGGTATGGTCTTCCTCAACCAGAAGGCTAAGGAATGGATGGGTAGAGGTTTGTTTGAAGACCATGCGAGTAAGGAGATGGAGGAGAGTGTTGTCATGGAAATGCATACCATGGATTTGGATGTTGGACCGAGTGTGCGTACTCGAAGTAAAACCAAGAAGTGAAAAATAGTTCTTGGACGTTATGTTGAGCATATCATGGAGATGCACGAGAGGCTAGCGTCTAAAGATATGGAAGCGGCAAAGATGCTCAAAGAACTTCTTTAATGGCCATTTGTTTTGTTTTGTTGTTTGTTGTTTTTTTCTTTTGATGTATGTTGATGGTCTGCTAATGTTCTGGTAATCAGCTTATTTTTTGGTATTTTGGGTGGGCAATCTATTGTTTTATATGTTCTGCCATTG
The DNA here is from genome assembly GCA_007258455.2 of Sequoia sempervirens. Taxonomy (NCBI): domain Eukaryota; kingdom Viridiplantae; phylum Streptophyta; class Pinopsida; order Cupressales; family Cupressaceae; genus Sequoia; species Sequoia sempervirens. Next base: position 60,365,782 of record VDFB02056351.1, read on the forward strand.
TTCTTTTTGTTCAGGGTTTCAGGTACCCTTCAAAACCTATTTATCGTCAATCAAAAACATTAAATAATAACCTTATAATATTTTACTAATTTAATAATAATTTATTAAATATTATAATATTATTATTTTAATTAATAATAGTTAATTATTATATTATATAATATTATATCATACTACTATTAAATTTTAAATTATTATAGTTAAAAAAATTTCAAATATTATAATTTAAATTAATATAAAATTATTTAGAATAAATTATAAAAAATATTACATTTTAAAATATTTAATATTATGGTCAACTTGGATGTTCTAGGAGGATGGCATTCGCGAGCCCTATGAGCCAAGCTAGGGCGTCCGTGCCCTAGCTCGTTCTTTGTGATATGTTTGTTGCTGCGCTATGGGGGGTATTTTGTTGCTTTCAAGGTCTGTGGCGGGGGGTTTATCTACTAAACATTCTTTTGGTTCCTTCTTCCTGTGCTGGAGACTGTTGTGTGAGGGTTGGCATCCATTGTGTTGGGCGTGGGCTCCCTCTTTACCTTCAGGGACTCTCCTTTGTTGTTGTCAAGCTATGTACAGCTTGTCTTGGCGCCTTATCTCCTCCTCTGCCCGCGTGGGTCTGTGGTGAGGGTGTGGGGTCTTGGGGTTGTTGCTTGGTTAGCCAACCATTTTATGGGGCCTTTGTTCTTCCCACTGCTGTGTGGGTTTTGTCTATTCTGGAGGCTTTCGTGCTGCCTCTTGGGTGGCTTCTAGGCGGAGGGGGTTAGTTCTTTCCCTTGGGGTTTTCCTTTTCTTGCTATAGTGCCTGGGGGCTTGCATGCCTGCCGAGGTTTTTGATTTTAGCTATGTAGTGTGGGGAAACATCCGGGGCTAGCCCCAAATTGGATTTTCGATCAGCATGTGGTTCGAAGCCTTCAGTGCATGGTGGGAATGTTTTTGACAATACACTGTTTTCACCGGAGATGGAGATGAATGATTTAGGACCTACTAGTGGTTCCTGGATATCGAAGATTAACGGGTGTTTGGAAAGATGCAAAGAGAGACTGAAATTGATTATTTTGATGGAGATGCTTGCAGATTATATTGAATACTATTCAAGACACTCCTTCTATTTCAAGTTCATGGGTTTGAGGGTTTCACTGCAATTTTTGGAATCATGGGCCCAACGGACATGGTTGCCAAAGGGGGAGATGGAGATTAGGCTCCTTGCGAACAACTATTTTATGGTCTCATTTGATTGCATGGCGGATCGGAATCGGGTCTTTGATGGTGGTCCCTATTTTTATAACCAGGTGGGCTTGTTTATCAAGCCATGGCATGCAGGCTTCAACCCAACTGAGGCACTACCGAGTCGGATTCCGGTTTGGGTTCGGTTGCCATGGTTTCCGGTTGAGTGCTGGCGGGATGATGTGTTGCATTTGGTGGCTTCAATGCTCGGTAAACCTGTTGGGTCTTCTCAACAGACACAATTTAAAAAGGTAATGACTTTTGCTCGTATCTGTGTAGAAATTGATTTAAGCAAGCCATTGCCAGACTCTGTTGAAGTGAGTGTTGGATCCTATACTTGGGTACAACAGTTAGATTATGAAACCCTACCTTTTCAATGCCGTTTCTATCATGAATATGGTCACTTGCAGCGTAGGTGCCCTAGGGCTAAGCCTATGACGCCCTAGCCTTCTCATCCCTCTCACAATCTTCCTAGGGTTGATAAGGGAAAGGAGCCTATTCCGGGTGATGGTAACAGTGATGATGGTTATGTCCCTGTCAAGGCTCACAATAGGAATCGAGGACAGAAGCGGACCTTGAGGGAGAGGCAGGATGATGACACTTTTAATAGGTTTGAGGTGTTGGATGATCTCAGCTAATAGGAAATGAATCTGGGGTTGATGAACTTGGATCAAGGAACTTTGGGTACAGGACAGGACGGGCTTCCTTTGGAGGCTATGTAGGTTGTGCAGGAGGTTGGTGTTGGGTAGATGGAGTCAGTTCAATAATTGGTTATCCAGGCTGAACAGGATTCTACTATTGGAGCTACGAAGAGTGGAGGAGGTGGATCTCCATTGCCCCTAAAAGAAGGTACGGAAGTGGGTAAGAGCTCTTTGTCCTCTTCTCGCTTGGGTATTTTGCAAAAGGAACTAAAGAAAGGGGTTGGTGAGAGGACTTCCAAGCTAGGAAGGAAAAAGGATATGGATAAGATTAAATTAGCTAGAGAAACTTTGGTGGAGTCAGGATCAGTCAAGACTCTGGATTAGCATCTTTCATGCCCCCAAAAATGATTGTTCTCTCATGGAATGTAAGGGGCTTGAACAGTGGCCCTCGACAAAAAATTGTTCATGATTTGGTTAGGAATCATTCTCCAGATGTTCTTTTTCTTCAGGAGACTAAATTATCTGTGGATAATATGTTGGACATGACACCTAAGTTGTGGAAATATGGTGAATTCCAGTGTGTGGGGGCTCTTGGTGCTTCCGGGGGGGTGGATTGCTTTTGGAACCCTCGAAAGATTTTCCCTCTTTGGTGGACGTTCTCTACATCCTCTATGTCCTTGGTTGCCTCTTGTTTTGAGACTGGTGAGTGTATTATCCTCTCTAATGTGTATGCACCTGTTGAGTTCTAGGGTAAACAGCTTCTCTGGTCCCATCTTTGTTTTGTTCGTAGCTTAGCTCCTTTCCATCCGTGGATTATGGCTGGAGATTTTAATCCTATTGTGGAGTTGTCTAAGAAAAGAGGTGGTATTGCTAGGTTGGAGCCTTCTGCTCTGCTATTCAGGGATAGCATTTTAGATTTAAAGCGTATTGATATTCAGCCCAATAATGGTCATTTCACTTGGAATAATAGGAGGATTGGTGAGAGTTGTGTTGCCGAGAGGCTTAATCGATTCTTGGTTTCATGTTATTGGGTTGGAGACTTGTGGTCTACTAGATCTGAAATTCTTGATTGGAGAGGTTATGATCACTGGCCCATTAAGCTTAATATTATTTTTGCTCGGGTGCCTCGTTCTCCCTCCTTTAAATTCTAGCTTATGTGGTTACGGGATTCTACTCTTCATCATCTGGTGGCTGTGTGGTGGAGGATTGGGAGACCTGCTTTTGGTACGGCAATGTACACTTTTTCCAAGCTTCTTTAGTTTGTCAAATATCAGCTTAAAAGGTGGAATCAGAGATGTTTTGGTAATATTTTTCATGATAAGGTTGCTTCTCAGGATGAATTGAATAATATTACGCAGTTGATTCGTGAGAATGGGGCTTCTGAGGATCTTTTGAGGGAGGAGGCAAGGACTCTGAAAGTGGTTGAGGAGTTGGAGTTGCGGGAAGAGATCTATTGGAAGCAAAAGGCTCGGGTTGAATGGCTGCAGGAGGGCGATAAAAACTCTACTTTCTTCTTCAATTTTGTGAAGGACATGAGGCATGGCAATTCCATTTCTACTCTAGTGAATGATAGGGGGGATCGTCTTGCCTCCTTTCAGGAAATCTCTGTTGAGGCTTCTCAGTATTTTGCTGCTTTATTTAGGGAGGATTCGCGGGGGGGCTCGGCTGAGGAAGCACAGGTTCTTTCTTGTATTCCTCAATTGGTCTCCTGGGAGGTGAAGGAGTATCTGATGAGAGATATCTCTCTTGATGAGCTAGAGGGGATTGTGTTTCAGATGAAGAGGGGTAAAGCTCTTGGCCCCAATGGTTTCCCGATTGAGTTTTTTCAAGAATTCTGGGATATCATTCAGTTAGATCTTCTAGTGATTGTTCTTGAGTCCCAGAGGAACAAGCAAATGCTTTGTGCCCTGAATTCCACCTTCCTTGCTCTCATCCTCAAGTGTGATGGGGCTGATAGGTTATCTCAATTCTGGCCTATCTCTCTTTGCAATGTGGCTTATAAAATCATATCTAAGTTAGTGGCTGAGAGGTTGAAGAAGTGGCTTAAAGTGTTGATTTCGGAGGAACATAGTGGTTTTGTGGCGGGTCATCAAATTCTTGACGGGGTTGTCATTGCTATGGAGACCATCCATTCCATGGACAACTCCCATGAGAAGGCAATGTTCATTAAGTTGGATATGGCAAAGGCTTATGACAGGGTTAGATGGTCCTTCCTATGGAAGATCCTTTTTTCTTTTGGCTTTGATGAGGAGTGGATCCAATGGGTCATGAGTTGTGTCACGTCTGTATCCTTCTCGGTCTTGATAAATGGGGCTCATTCTGAACTTTTTGGCGCTTCTAGAGGTTTGCGCCAAGGGGATCCTCTTTCTCCATATCTTTTTCTGCTTCTTGTGGAAGGTCTTGGATGTCTATTGAAAAGAAATATGGAGCTTGGCATCATTCAAGGTTGGCGATGGGGCGGAGATTTTCCCCCTCAATCTCACTTACAGTTTGTTGATGATATTGCCTTGATGGGGTTGGCCACTGTCCGGGAAGCTACCGATTTGAGGCAAGTGTTGGACGTTTATCTAGTTGCTTCGGGGCAATTGATTAATGAGGAGAAATCATCCATCTTCTTCTTCAATACGTTAGCCCCCATTCAGATAAGAATAGCTAATATCTTGAGGTTTCAAATAGGGGTTCTCCCTCTGACGTATCTGGGTATACCAATTTCTACTCGCCGTCCCCAAGGGTTCTTGGCAGAATATTATTGATAAGTTTCATGCAAAGTTAATCATTGGACTCATAGATGGTTGTCTTTTGTTGGGTGGGTTCAACTCCTCAAGTCAGTGGTGCATGCTCTCCCTACCTACCGTTGTATGATTCAGGTGGCTCTGATGGGTTTTCTTAGGGAGTTGGATTCCCTTGAAAGGTAGTTCTTATGGGTTGGAAGTGTGTCATCTTCAAAGTGGAGCCTGGTTAGGTGGGATGTTGTGTGTATCCCAACGCAATTTGGTGGTCTTGGTCTTCACCAATCTGCGTTGTCCGAAGTGGTTGTGGCTGCTAAGCTATTTTGGAGATGGTGTGTGGAGCAGGATCAACTATGGGCCAGAATTTTATCTCATAAGTATTTCCCGGGGATTTCCCCGGCATGATCTCCCTCGTTACCCTCTGGAGGGGAAAGGTTCGGTGATTTGGAATACTCTTCAGAAGGGTACGAAGCTCATCAAGGATGGTTTATTCTGGATTTGCAAAAGGGGCACTGATGCTCTTTTCTGGTCGGATTCTTGGGATGGATTCCCTCCTCTGAATTTTCAGTTCCCCAACCGGCTTCCTTTATGCTAGAGATTTCTCGTGGCTGGTTGGTCTAGGGTGAGTGACTTCAAGTCTGTCGTTTCTTTAGGTCAACTGGAGGTGGCTCGTTGGAAGGATCCTGTGGAGTGGTCAGATTTGGGACTTGCAGAAGAATGTGTTGAGCTTCACAAGGTTCTTTGCAGTCAGAGTTGTAGTTCTCTTCTGGAAGAGGATATTCTTGCTTGGACCCATAATCCTAAGGGGGTTTATTCTGTTGCTTCTGGTTATCAGGTGCTATTGGCTCAGAAGCTGATTGGGGCGGAGGTTCATTGGTGGAAAAGGGTGTGGAATGAGCTCTTGTGGCCAAAATTCAATTGCTTTGTTTGGACGGTGGCGTGGAATAGGTGCTTGACCTGGGATAACATTCGTAAACGGGGATTCCAGGGTCCTTCGATTTGTGTCTTGTGTGGGTGTGTGGAAGAGGATTCTTCCCATTTGTTCTTCTGTTACCCCTTTGTTGTGCAACTTTGGCATTGGTGGTGGGAGGTATGGAAGCTTCCTTGTATTCATGCTTGCTATTTGGTTGAATTTTGGGATAGTATGGGAAGACCTCCCTCTATGGCTTCCTTTTTACAGGATATTTGGTACGTGGGCCCTACCTTTTTGCTTTGGCAGATTTGGCTGGAGCGGAACCGCCAGATTTTTTGTGATCAGAAGTTGGTGAGTCAGCAAGTGTGGTTGTGTATGTTAGGAATGGTGTAGGAGTCTGTTTTGGCTAAGTGTAATGTGGTTTTCCCCTTGGAGTGCGGTGATGCTGAGTTGGTGGACAACTGGGTCTCCAAGATTTTCATTCCTCTTTTGTTAGCTCCAGGAACTGCAAGCTTCAGAAAAAGAGATTTCAACGGGTTGGAAGGTGGTTACCTCCTCCAAATGGATTTTTGAAGATCAATACAGATGGATCTTCTAGGGGAAATCTAGGGCCTGCTGGGATTGGTGGGGTTGGCAGGGACTTAGCTGGGTCGGTGATTTTTCTGTTCTCTATTCATGAGTGGGTGAAGACTGTTAACTTCATGGAGGGTTTGGTGATTCTTTATGCTATTGAGAGGGCCCTTGCTTTGGGATGGCAGAAGGTTATATGTGAAGCTAATTCATAGATCTTGATTAATCTATTGAATGAGAGGAAGATATCTGATATAAATTGGTAGTTGGCTTCGGTGGTTCAGCAGATTCTTCAGGTTAGTTCTTGGATGGAGGAGGCATCCTTTGTTCACATCCCGAGGGAGTGGAATTGTGTTGCCGACTGTCTGGATAAATGGGCCTCTAAGCATGATAGTGGTTGGAAGGTTGAGGATTGGGATCAGGTTAACCCTGAGCTGCATCTGGATTTGGACCGATTCTTTGAGGAGGATAGGAGGATACATGGGGATAGTTGATTTTTCTTTTGCTATGGGGTTGCTTCCTTGTTTCCTGGGGCTAGCTCCCTTGGTTTTTATTGTACTACTCTTTTCTGATTTCCAATAAAGTTTTTACCCCTTTGTTTTAAAATATATATATATATATTTAATATTATATAATATATTTAATATTATATAATATATTTATTATTAAATTATAACTTATATACTTATATATAATATTATAATTATATACATTACAATTTAAAACTACTATAATTACTACCAGCTTCTTCCAACAGTGTTAGGAAATCATTGGTTTTGATGTTTGGCGGGCACTTGAAGAAGCAAGGTGTAATAGGACTATCCTTAAAGAACTCAATAACACCTTTATTGCAATTATCCCAAAAGTGGACTCTCCCAGCACCTTTGCTGATTTTAGACCCATTTCCTTATGCAACACCATTTATAAAATCTTTACAAAAGCAATTTCCATCCGCCTTGCTAAGGTTATTCCACATGTCATTTCAGAGGAACAAGGTGGTTTCATACCGAGGAGGGATACTACTGAAGGTGCAATTGTAGCTCATGAAATATTGCATTCCATAAAGTCACATAAAATCCTAGCCATGATTCTGAAATTAGATATGATGAAGGCTTATGATAGGGTAAATTGGAATTTCCTTCTTGTTGTTCTACGCAAATTGGGTTTTTCAAAAAAATGGGTTAAATGGATTTCCTCCTGCACCTCTACAACAAGGTTTTCAGTTTTGCTAAACAGTTCTTCTTGTGGTTTTTTTCCTTCATCTAGAGTCATCCAAGGTGACCCATTGTCACCTTTCCTCTTCATTCTTATGACTGAAGGTTTAATCAAAGCAATAAGAAGGGAAAATGCCTTAGGATATTGGAAACGTATCCAAATCCCAAACATGCAAGAAAATCAAACTCATGGTCTCTTTGTTGATGATACTTTATTGCTTGGGCATGCTTCTATCCCCGAAGATAAGGTAATCAAAAGTGTAATTACATATTTTTCATTAGCTTTAGGTCAAAAAAAAATCCCTCAAAATTAAAAAAAATTCCTATTTAATGTTTCATATTTTATCCAAAATAAACTAATAAATTTCTGGGGGTATTTTGTGGGCACTTTGCCTTGTTCCTATCTTGGTATCCCATTTTTCAGTGGAAATAATCTTGATTCCTTCTGGGAAAGAATTTGCAAACTAATTTTGGATAGAATATCCTTATGGAAGCATAAATGGATTTCCTTTGCTAAGAAAATCCAAATGGTGAAATATGTTCTCAATGCAATTCCTATCTACATGATGTCAGTTTTAAAGGCTCCATGCCATACCTTAAATCGGTTGAAATCTACTTTACGCTCCTTCTTATGGAATGATAATGTAGGGGGCAATGAGAAAATTCCTCTCATTGCTTGGGATAAGGTCATCTTGCCAAAAGACCTTGGTGGAACTAGAATAAGAAATCTCAAACTTCAAAATGCAGCTTTAGGTGTGAAGCTTTTTTGGAAATTATATCAAAATCCACATTCAAGATGGGGGAAATTAATTTTTTCTAAATATTTGCACTCCCATCCTTGAGAATCTCTTTTCAAGGCCTCATCATTACCAAAAGGATCATCAATTTGGAACTTCATTTCTTCATGTAGATCAGTCGTCCTTCCCCACCTTTCATGGCTCATTCATAATGGTAAAAAAGCAAAATTTTGGGAGGACATGTGGAATGGCTATCCTATTCTTTCCTCTCTTACTAATTGGCGAAACCTAATGGATCTTCTAAAAAATATTTGGGGTTCTTTTATTGTTGATTATTTCAATGTTGCATTTATTGACTCCATTCCAAAAATTTCTTGGAAATCTTTAGATAATTTAGATATTCCTCCCTCTGTTAAAGAAGCCTATAAAAAGGATATGGACAAAAGGTGCATTATCTTCGCACCTAAGGATGATTTCCTAATTTGGACCAATTCAAAATCAGGGGAATATTCAGTCAAAGAAGGTTACAATTCTCTTTTGGCCTCATTAAACAAATCAGATTTTCCGCACATGCTCTTTGGGATGAAGCTTGCCTCCCTAAAGCGAGTGCTACTTTTCCATGTGTCTTCTATGGCTACTTTTTAGATACTGGGGATCATCTTTTCCTGCATTTTCCATTCACAAAGCATTTTTGGTATTGGGTTTTTTCCAAATTCAGTTGGTACTCAATGGTATGTCCCACATTATGCACATAGTTCCAATCTTGGCCTTTGTTACATCCTACTTCTTTTTTTCATTGTTTATGGGTTGTCACACCATCATTAGTTTTATGGTGCATCTAGAATGAAAGAAACAATAGAATTTTTAGGAATAAGTGCTCTCCTATTGAGGATGTGTGTAATAATTTGGAATCCTCAATTTCAGAAATGGTCAGACCTTCCATTTTTAAGAAAATTGAGACTTTAAAATCTTTCTTTAACTCGGATGGATTCATAATTAAGAATTGGCCCCTCATTAAAACCTTACCCTTTCATGGAGCTTTTACTAATAAAGTAGATAAGATGTTATGCAAGGAGGACAAATGGGTTCCTCCCACTGCTAATTATTTTAAACTAAATTATGATGGGGCCTCAAGGGGTAACCCTGGTAAATCTGGGGCTGGTATAGTTATAATGGACTCAGATGCCAACAATGTCAAAGTGGCCTGTAAGATGTTTTCAATGGGTATGAACAATATGGCTGAACTAGAAGCCCTCAACATGGGTTTGGATCTTGCAAGGTCCCTTCAAATCAATTCATTAATCATTGAAGGTGATTCCATGGTTATTTTTCATGCTATTTGAAGCCAAAAAATTCATGTTTGGAAATTACAATACTTGTTAGATAAGGTACTTATTCAGTTGAAATGGTTCAATGTCTTCTCGTTATCCCATTGTTACAGAGAAGCAAATACTTTTGTTGACTATTTAGCATACAAAGCTATAGATGAGCAATTACCTTTTAAAAAATTTAGTAAGGAGGAATTCCCCCTTATTAAATGAGATCCTACAGTGGGCTCTTTGATGGCACGATTACAGTTCAGGTGTCTTATTGATCTCTTAGTGGCATCTTTATATTTCTTTGTGGAGAGGGAATATAATTCAGTTATGTTACTTCTATTACTGTTTTTGGCATTGGCACTGTTGTTGGCTTGGCCTGGCTGCTTCTTCATGGGTTCTTGCTGCAAATTTTTTTATGGCCATTTCTTTTGGGTCTTCATCATCTGCACTAATGTTATCATTCTCATCTCTTTTGATGGAACAGTGCATCCTTGGTAAATTATTTTCTTGTGGATAGCATGCTCTACCTAGCTTTGTTATCTCTGGTTGTTTTGGTGGTTTCAGTTGGTTTTTTATCTCATGATTTGCATGATTATAAATATGAGATAACACAGATTTTAATATTTTATCTTGCTGGGGTAGAGGCATGTTGCTATATTTCATACTTGATGCATGGCATGGTATTTTGGCTTTATCTTCAGGTTTTTCTAAAATGGCACTTTGGTTTCAGCTGGTAGCCTTATTTTATCATTAGGTTTTTCTGTTATGGCACTTTGGTTTTAGCTAGTAGCCTTATTTTCTCTGCATGGCTCATGTTGGTTGTGTTTTGAATCATAATGCACATGATATTCTATTTTTAGTTTGATTTCTCATGGTTGGCTCAGTTGGCTCCTCCATTCACGATTTCAGTCTTCATACAAATACAACATGGATTCCTTGGCATTTTTGAGTTTCGATGAGACATACCTTATTTCTCAATGGCATCTTTGGTAATTTGATATAGGGTTGTGGTAAATCTAGAATGTAAATTTTGCAAGGATCAGATTTTTATCTCCGATGATGAGGACATTGCTTTAGTTGTCTACAAGGAAGCCTTGGATATGTATTCCTTGGACAATGGTATATTTCCTATTGCTGGGTTTATTCCTTAATATGATTTTGTTACTAATAATTTCTTTAGAGAACTTTTGTTGATAATTAGGTCTGGCATTGTGAATGTTAACTTTGAAGAAACTATCTCGAGATGCAAATGTCTCAACGTCAAGCTCTCTCCATAAGTCTTGGTTGTAGGGGTAAACCTTTTCCTTACTCTCCATTTCTTGTTTGACACTGTTGCAAGATTTGATAGATTATCTTCATCAGTCGTGAAGTTAAAGAAGAGCTTTTCTTTGGATCATTTATGGTCATTTTCCTATTACGAAGCCAGTTCAAGTTCCTGGGTGGACGGGGTGGATTAAGATCTTTGTTGTCCTTCTTCCATTTTTGTTGGGTAGTTCTTTTTTGGGTGGGAAAAATTTGTATTTGAGGCCTCTGATTGGTCTGGTCCTTGGGTTCTTTTTGTAATCACAATTTGTGACTTTATTTCTTTTGCATGGAGCTATAACCGGAGGTTTTCTTCTCTTGGTTCTTTCCTGCCGGTATGCTCCCCTGAACCAGGATTTTGTAAGAATTTTTTAATAAAATAATAAAATATTTCAGTGGCTTAGCCACTTTTATTTAAAAAAAAATTAAAAAAATAATACAATAATAATTTTAATAAATTAAATTTATATAAAAAAATACGAATCACACAAATATTATTTATTATATTTTATAATTCTAATATATATTATAACATCATATTATTTAATTCTATATTAATTATTATTATTTAAAAAAATTAAAAATAAATAAATATAAAATTTTACTGTTAGGGTTTAATTAGAGTTAAGAGTTCAATAAGGGTTAGGGTTATAGTTAAGATTCTATTACGATTAAGGTAAGAGTTAAATCAACGTTACAGTTAGGTAAGGGTTCACTTATGATTAGGGTTTAATTAGGGTTAAGGTTAGCATTAAATTAGGGTTAGGATTCCAATTAAGTTCAAACTGTAATTCTAATTCAATTAGATTAAAATTAATATTTTATAATATTTATTAAATACTATATCAAAATATAATTTAATATTATATTATTATATTAATCTCTTACATGTTGTATCGCGACTGCTACTAGCATACATATATTAAATATTAATATATATAAAATACTCTGAGAGTTATCCTTCTCGAGACACCTATTTTCATCATTTTCTCTCAGTGCAATAGGCGCCTCGATAATGATAACTCTCGACGTATTTTTTATATATTAATATTTAATATATGTATGCTAGTTAAAACCATTTAAATTAATTAGGTGGATGTAATCCATATTCTATTGTATTTTTTACCCATAATATGTTTCTCTAGTTATTTCTTGTCTCTCCATTATTCATGGTGATATTTTTCTTTTCTATGTTATTAATCAAAATTTAATCTTCTGTATGTAATAGTGGATTTTATTTACTTCCATAATTCACTCTATCTAATTTCCATAAGTTGGTGACTAAGAGGAATATCCTCCCCAAGTTACAAATAATTACTAACTCTAACTATGTAGGCCTTGTCGAATTAGGTTTCTTTTGAGTCATTTCTCATCAAACAACTCTTGAGTTCTACTAGGTGAGTATTCTTGTTCAAAAAGGAGGCACTATAAAGACATGTGAAGCACCAAAAACTCAAGCTCCAATGTAATAACTACATCAAAATTAAAAACCAAGGAAAATGGGGTTGCCCCTAAGATGAAATGTAATAGTATATCCCACTAGTGGGCCACTTGCAAATATAAATATTGTGTCTCGGTCATAAGACCCAAGGAAAAAATCATATATTGTATATCACATCCATGAATCATATATATGTGTGTCCCTTAAAAATTCTATATGGTGAGATTTTCCCTCCAAACTACATACATTAATTTTACTACCTAAAATTGTCCACTTTTATTCATGTTTTTGGGTTCAAAAAATTCTTGTGAACATGTAATTTTATAACTATCCCTCATTGCCAATTTTATGAAAAACATATAATTTATATTACTTTTATTGAAATTATTTTTAATTTTATAATCAACATTGGTGCTTTACAAAGATAATGACCTTTATTTGAGACATTAGGGGGGGAGAATATGTCAAAAAAAATCACCACTCTTTTGATTTCCTTAGAAGAAGTAATCAATTTGCATATATAATTAAAATATAAGTGTGCTATAGTAAAATATTAATCTAAGTTTTAATTCTTGTTAAAAAAAATTAATAATAAAAAATATTTCATAAAAATAAATACCAAAATTTTTACATCCATATACTATATGATGCAGTTGATGATCTAAGTCTGAGAAATCATAAAATTTTGTGTAGTTCAAGTTATGTATTATGAGAAAATGTTACTCAACAAAAAGTAGTAAAATATAGTAAACATTATTGAAAACTAATTAAATATGATATAAATAATTTATTATAAAATTTAGAAAATATAAATTGAATCTATATATAAAATTACATAAATCATTAGTCTACTCCATCCTTAAGTTACTGATCATTTATTCATTATAAATTATCAAACAATAAATTATTAAAAAAAACGTTAATGTTTATTTCCCCAAAAGATAGGGCACTCTATTGAGTTATCATGCCCATATGGAGCTAATAAAACTCATATGGTATTCCCATAGAGATAGGAACAGTTACATATATTCAAAGCTCCAACACTTGTTGAAGGTTTTACAAATGGGGTTACAAGCTAAGTGGGCTTAACCTTGAGGAAAACTTCATGGTTAAGTGCACTTGGTTGGAATAGTACTCATATGGGTGACCTCTCGGGAAGGTCCAATGCTTCACCTCTATAAGCATTACCTTGTTGAATTCACAAGACAACTAAGAGGGGGGGTGAATCAGTTGTACCTTAAAAATTCAAAACCTCATTAGCATTCAAATCCTCATTCATTCATTAAACCCTTAAATATATTATGATGAATTAGCATGAAAAGAAAATAAAAAAAACTGAAACAACTTAACACCATACACAAGAGAACACCATAATTACATGGAAAACCTAAGAAGGGAAAAACCACAGTGAGGATTAGCTCACAATATAAGTAATATCAACACTGAATACAAAAGGGCTCACTATCGAAGGGCTCACTGCCAAGAAGAAAGACTCACTACCAAAATAGAAAAGAAGATAGAGAAGGAATGTTACACGAAGAAAGGGATCTCAATGCAACACAAAAATCCACCACAATGACATCAACACCTTCACAGTCTGATTGAAGAATTGTAGCCACCTTCTGCTCACTACATCTAGTAAACTAACACATGAAAGCTCACACTGCACTTCTCAATTTTGTACTCTACAACTCTGCACTTTGTATCATTCACATCACTTACACCTATATTTTCATCACTCAACAACTCAACTCATACTTATATCATCTTCAACCTTTAAATCCTCTCCAAGGTCGGTTATGCACTTCAAACTTGCAAATTTTCAAATTAGGTTGGTGCCAAAACACTTCCATGGCAGATAGAAGTGAATGCGGACCACATCAAAACTTAGTTGGAACCCAAATCAACAACACCACGCTCCAACATGCTTCCACAAACAATATTTAACCTTTGCATGTAGTGTAAACACTAGGTCGGCCATTACCCATGCAAACACCATTAAAATTTTAAGTGCATGCAACCTTAGACCCAAGGATGACTTGCAAACCATACACCATGCTCAAAAATGATCTATAATATTCCTCAAACACCTTGAAATAAAACAAACTTATTTGCAATAACTTGTACACCTAAAGATTGTATAGGTGTATACACTCAAACAACTCTGTCATACACTGTTACTTGAAAAACCATCTTTTGAAGCACCAAACCTCAAACCCTCTTGACTGAGGTAAAATACCAACACCATCAAAACACCTTCAGAATTGTAAGACCTGAAACATAACTTTGGAGAAACATGGATCAGAAACATTTCTCCTAGACACCTCTGCAATGCACAATTAGACATTGGTGAACACAACTTCTCTTGTACAATGATCCAATATACCAAATCTTGAAGATAACACCTCTAAACAACTCTTACCAACATATCCAAATTGTATAGGAATATCTTCAAGCTAGAAGAAATGCAGAGAAAAACCAAAACATAACTCTGTCACCCAGAACACTACTACAATACATTGTTTCCTCTTTGTGTCAAATTTTCTCCAAAGCACTTGGAAATCAAGCACCAGAGACACATCCTCGTCATTTTCAACACTTCCACAACCATAGGTAGAATCTTGTCAAAGCAACACTAGAGGTTGACACTAGTAGTTTTACTAATGAAAACATAATGTAACTAATCAAAGCAACAAATTCTCACACACTTGCAACAAACTCAGTAGACATTAATGACAACACACACTTGTTCACATCAATAACAATACCAACTACTCATACTTGCAACACACCTAGATACAATGATTGCTAAGAAGAATATTCATTAAATCATGAGAGATAGGTTCTTGTGAACCACTACTCATGAAACATGGGTCAATGAGTTTGACTTGAAAATCTACATGGTTGAATCCTTATAGCAATATCATATTTCTACATATTGTGGAAAATACCTCTTCTTTATCAATTTATGAGCTAAAGTGGCTCGATAAGAATGGTTCATAATTCACAACACTTGCTAAAGGTTTTTAAAATATGGTTGCAAGCTAAGCAGGCTTAACCTTGGGGGGAAATTCATGGTTAAGCATGCTTGAGTTGGAGTAGTACTACGATGGGTGACCTATCAAGAAGGCCCAATGCTTCACCTATGTGTACATCACGTAGATGCAATGAATGTTAATTGAACCATTCATTGTCATGAGAGATCGGTTCTTGTGAACCACTACTCATGAAACATAGATCAATTAGTTTGACTCAAAAAACTACATAGTTGAATCTTGATCTAGCAATATCATAATTTGACATGCTATGAAAAATACCTCCTACTTATAAATTTATGAGATAAAGGGGATCTATAATGAATGGTTCATAAGGCACAACACTTGATAAATATTTTTTGAATGAGGTTGCAATATAAGCAGGCTTAACCTTGGGGAAAACTCCATGGTTAAACATGCTTGAGTAGGAGTAGTACTCAGATGGGTGACCTCATAGGAAGGCTATAGTGCCCCTTCATTTTTCAACATTTATGATGCTTATGTTAGATGCTATTGGATTTATTTATTTTTTTAGGTACTCTTTGCTTATGGTTAGGACATTCTATAATGACACTTGTTCAATATGTTACTATGTTAGGTAATGTTATACTCAAGACTTATTCAGATGTTAGGATTAGATAGGTTATGTTTATTGTTTACATTTATTAAAATACTAAGACTTACTTCCTTATGATTATATGTTAGATAATGTATTAGGATATTAGCATACTAACCCTTGTTTATGACCTTATGCGTAAATGATCTAAGGGGCGTTAATGCTTTATGATTATGATAGCCCCTGCTTAATGATTTTATTTAAGGACATTTGATGAAGTACTAACGTTTAATAATGATATGCTTAGATCATTGTCATGACTATGTGTGATGATTTATGTAGGACTTGTCATGTGTGTTTATAGATATGCTCATCATATTGATATATTCTTATGGATACTCTAACGACTAATGGAATAGTGATGTTAAAAGTTGATTAGTCTTTGATTATCTTTATGATGATTATGACATTTTTATGAATATGCTAGAAATAGAATGTGTTACCTTATTTTGGAATGGGTTATGATTATTGATGTTACGAGATGTTATCTAATCATGACTATTATGTGATTATCTTGTGATTGTTCTTATCTTGATTGTTATGTAACTAATTGTTATGAGTTGATTTGATTACTTGGTGATGCTCTTACTGAGATTTTTGGGTAAAAGGGATAGTTTCACATCACTCACTTGTGAGTACCCTGCGACGTGATTCCCTTTCACAGTGTGCCTGATTATATGTATATGTTTGTGCATGATCGTGTTGTGTGTTGCAAGTTGCAGGTACTAGGCATCAACTCCACCTGAATTAGCAGGTATGAGCATGCCTTAAACCCAATGGAACAGTTGTTTAGAGATAGCACTTGGTCCCCTACCCTAGCCATCATCCTTGAAGAGGATGAGTATCAAGTTCGATACCCTGTCAGTGTGGTCAGTTAGTGTTGTTGTGGTCTTGCTTTTCAACCTTGATTAGTGGTCAGGTATTGATTTGCATTGGTTTATTTAATTTAGAATTGTTTGATAAATGCTTTTGATTACTTGTCACATTAAAATAAAATCATTAAGATAAAAAGGTACTTTCAATAAGTAAATATAAATGCTTATATATAATCATAGTTATTATAAAATAAGTTATAATGTAAGCTGAAGTTAATAAATAATACTAATGAGGTAAATAAATAAAATATTATTAAGCTGAGCTATAAAGTTAATTATTAAATGTGAATAAATTAGAGTATGTTTGGATAAATATATATATATAAATAAATACATAAATAATCATTGTGAGTAATAAAATAAGATGATAAATAAAAGGCTTTTAATTAATTAAAAATTAAATTATTGAAAGAAGGACAAGACTAATTTAACAAATTTTTAAAGTTAATTTTTAATTGTGAAAATTGATTAGTTTTCCCAGAAAATGAATAGTCTCCCTCTTTCTGTAAATATTGTTCTTCTAGGAGATTTTCCATTCCATTTTGGGCTGAAAGAGTAATTTTTCTGAAAAATTTCAAATACTGTTGATCTTGAATTGGGGTTCTAAAAATATTGATTGGGGATTTGGGAGATTGGAGCTGCAAGTTGGGAATTTAGAGCTCAGCATCGAATCTCCATCCCTACCAAGTGATTGGATCCAGGTTGGAACTATTGTTTTTTTGAATTCTATCTTTGCTTTCTGAAGTGAATGCTTGAAGGATTATGTTGTCCATAAATGAAACATTTACTTTTTTATTTAATTCATGAATTGGAACAATTATTGAATTTCTTCTCTGAAGATTTCCAAAGCCCGTTTCTATAAATCATTTTGTGCATATTCTAAAATTTTATGTAGCCGTGAAACCCCATTTCTTTTGGATATTTTATTTAATTTTTTTACTTTATCTTTGTTTCTACAATTTGATTGCATATCAAACTGGGGTTTTCAACTGCAACATTTGTAGAATTTGTGTAATGCCCCGCCACACAACCCTAGGGGAAGTTGCAATTAACAATACAAATGCAATAAATTTTTATTTATTTAAGTACAAAAAGCATGAAAGTTCACTACACATTGCCAACAACCCCTCAGGTTACGAGGCTAAGTTTACTTAAACCCAAACAAGAAACATGAATTTAAAACCATAACATTAAATCACTTAACAAATTAAATGCACATACATTCCATGCATGATAAAATTACATCAAGGCAGAAGAAATACCGCATGTTCCCAAAATATAATTTACAATAAGATTACAACACTCATTCCCCAAATGAGGTAAATCCAATAACCATGGTTACAAATTACATCTTCCACCTCAATACAAAGAGGGGTAATAAAATTACAATAATAACAGGAAAGAATAAAGGATGAAAGAAACTGGATCCCACGAGATCTCCAACTAGAAATCTCATCCACACGAACAAGAAGATGACCCAACGGATTAAGGTGCACGTTCCACCCAACCATGTGATACCCAAAGGCTCACCCCCCATGCTAGGAGATAGTAACAAGGATTCCTAGGCAAGACCATCCACCCCTAAACACAGGCAATCTCACACTGACACAACCAATCACATGAACCATAGAACCATAAGGATAACACAAGTACAACTCCAACATCACTAACATAAGTCACATTGCTTCCAAAAATAAAACAGATCGAGTATGATAAGAAGACCATACACATAAAACCAAATACCAACTGTTTTTGTAGAAAGAGTGTCATCACACAGTTTGTCATGGGATATCCTTTGGGAATCTTCCTAGGCTCTGGCCCCCACTATGAGTTGTCTTGGTGGCCTCTACCGAATCCTGATACCCATGCTCACTCATGCAGAATCAAATACCTCTCATAAGGACAAGATAGATGACCTTGCCATTCCAGGCCTTCCTGTCTCATCCCAAGTCTATACAAGCCCTTGTGTCCATGAGTGAGGCTCAATTATCTTAATTAGTGTGAAAAACTACCCTACTTCTAAGTACATTAATTTAGTTATCACTTGATTAAACCACTTCTGAAGGTTTCCCAGTTTACCTCTTTGGGCTCTGACCCCTAACAGAAGCCACTCTTCTACTTGACAACATACCAAACAAACCCAATCACCAAGAGAATCCCAAGTGCATACCAATACGATAAAGCCACTCCAACTCTAGGAGGAACACATAAAGAAAACTCACTCCAAACACTAGAGACAACAAAAGTTAAAGCCCTCTTCGAACACTGGAGGAAACAAAGGTCAAAACCCTCTCCAACCACTAGAGGCACAAAGCACATAATCCACTCCTTCCATAGGAGGCATAAATCACATAAACCACTCTTAAACCACAGGAGACACAAACCATCCCCATTCGTGAAAATCGGTTAATACAACAGGATACAATTATACGCCCTACCCAAGGCAATACAACGGTTGACTAACATAATAACTCAACCCCCAAAAGTTAAATCCCTTCTGGAAGACTTAACAACCCTTCTAATCAACTTCCCCAAAATGAAGACAAAAGAAGTGTATATTCAAGAGGGGCAACCAAACAGGAATTAAAACTATATTTGGATTTCCTAAATCCACTTCCTTCTTTAACATTCAGTAATTTATTGCCTTAATAAAGCTAACAAAATAATGTCTCTTTCAGACAAAGATGAAATTTAAACCCAAATCTTTAATTCCTTAATTGCGTTTAAATAATAATAAAATAAACATTTACTCTATTTGCACAACATCGAGAATGAACAAAACATCGCTAGAAAGCACATCAGGCAATTAAATAAACTTAGGTTAGGATTTCCTAAATCTAGTCAACTCAATCTACGTTACTTGCATTTATCCAAAATACATAAGATTTACTTCACGACGTTGAGAAAATTAAAAAAAAACAATAATTTAACTCTAAGTTTCTCAATCATTCTCAATAATCAGAACAACTTGATAATTAAAATCATTTGATTAAAATAAATCAATCTTTATATATCAATTACGCTAAAAATAATCAACATAAATTTAACTATACTTGGATTCCCACATATATTAAATATAATTAATATTTAAATAATCCATTTAAATTCAACTAATTAAATTATTTAAAAATATATAAAGTAGATATATACATAAGTATATATATAAATTATATATATAAATAATTAATTATAAATAAAATTATTTAAATATTAAAATAATATTATATATATACATATAACATATATATATTATATATATATTATAATATTATTATATATATTATAATATATATTATTATTATATATATTATATATATATTATATATATTATATATATTATAATATATATTATATTATTATATATATTATATTATATAATATTATTATATATATTATAATATATAATAATATATTATATATATTATAATATATAATATTAAAATAATATAAAAAAACAAATTCTAATTTTTAATTTAAAAAAAGATAAAGCACTTTATTGGGGTGTGGCCTCCCATATGGGAGAGGCGGCTGCCAACGCAGCCCACCCCATATGGGGGTGTTGTGTGGGCAGCGTCGCTGCCTATGAAGGCAACGACGCTACTTCCACACAGTGCCTCCCTTATGGGGCGCTGTGGGAGCAGGGCCCTCCCTCATATAAAATAAAAAATTTATTTTATTAAAATTTGCATTAACCAAAAAAAAACACAGGGCAGACCCTGTACAGAAAAATAAAAAGACCCTGTACAAAAAAATAAAAATTTCCTAAGCAATTTTGAAACCCAATTTTTTTTTCCAGAAAGATATTACCAGCACAATATATTTATAAATATAATGTATGTATATATATAAATATATATATACTGGTATATTTATAAATATATACCAAGATTTTCATTTCGAGCCAAACTGTGCAAATGCACAACAAAATTTTGCAATGAAAATAAAATTGTCAACACAACTTCTGGGTTTTTAGTTTTTAGTTTGAAAAGAAATTTTCTTTTGGTTTTCCTTCAATTTTCTTCATTGTGTGATTCTTGTTTTGATTTCTTTTCTCATTTTCTACAAAGAAATTTTTTTTTTTTCCCAGAATTTCAACAATTGTTTGTTTCCAATTTTGCAACAAGATTTAAGATGGGTTTTCATTGCAACTCAAAGTGATTGAATCTTTTCTAAAAGCATGAACAAATTTGTAAATTCTTTCAAAATGAAATAAAAATCAAGCAAAGAACCTGGTGTTTTCTCCCAAAACTTGAAAATTTTGACAATGGTGATTTTAATCCCTGTTTTGATTTTAGCTCAACCAAGAAATCCCCTTGCTTCTTCAAAATTTCAAGAACAAAATCCAAATCCTTGCTCCTTTTTTTTCCACTATTTCAAATTAAAATTAAAATGAAATTCAATTTTCCTTACAAAGTTTTTCCCAAATTTTTGGTCAAACCCCTAAAATATCCCACCCACTAAATTTATTGAACATTTGGAGATATTTGCATTTTTAAAAATTTAAAATCAATTTAATTTCCAAATGGAATTTCATGCACTTAAAATAAATTTCTTTTTACAAAAAGAATTCAAAATTTTAGAAAGGAATTCTTTTTCAAATTTATTTCCAAAAAGTGAAATTTATAGTATTTTTCTATTTTTCTATTTTAAATCAAAATATCACATTATGCCAAACAACTAATTTGATTTAATTTATCCCCATTAATTTAATTAGTCAATAAAATATATCTAATTCAAGATTAGATTATTTTATTAATTAAATTAAATTAATTAATAAATAACTACTTTTCCAACATTACAAATAGATACAATCAATCATCATTTTTAACTTCAAAAGCCATTTAATAACCTTTAACTTGCAATTTAAATAAAAAGCCGAGGAATGAACCAAATCAAAACCGCTAAACCCGACGACAACCCGACGACAAACTATGACTAGGGTGACGACTTGGCACGGAAAACCTAGCTACTATCTCCCAATCGATTACCGTTGGTCAATGGACACACTCAAACCTGTGAAATCAGGTGGAGTCGATGTCCTATACCTGTCAACTTGCGAACAAAGAGCATATTGAACATGCATATATATGATATAATAAAACACATCGTGAAGGGGGAAATCTCATAATCATAGGGCACTCGCAAGCGAGTGATACAATCTCGTCCCCTTCACCAATACACTCATCATAGACTGACAGTTCCATCATAAACAAATATCTCACGCAATAACATGTTACAATAACTAATCATCCTTACACCAATTTAAAACATGTCAAATAAAGCATCAGATAAGATACATCACATCACACCAATAAACTATCGCTCTATAACTATTGATCAAATCGTACACACATGATACAGCATCTCAATAACCAAAAAGCACATCAAAGAAAATAAGGACACATTGTCCAGCCAGAACGCAAAACAGAGGGGTATCACAATCTATCTACCCTTATTTGGTGCAACCCTTCTGTATTCTCCACCGCTTTCCCTTCAGCATTTTTGCTCACATATTGAAGCTATCGCATTCACTGCATGCTATTGATTTACTCCTACTGAATGCATTTTGCAATTCTCTTAAGCATCTTCAACATCTATTAACTGGAACACTTGGCTATCATTTATCCCTAATGGTGATTTTTCATTTGGGTCGTTTGTCTTATCTCTTAGCATCATTTTGTAGACTAGGCATGTCCAGCCAGCCTTGGCTGGCAATGGATACCCTCTCTTTTCTTGTGGAATCGCTACTGTCTTTGTTCTTTATTTATGTCAATATTGGATGTGTGATTCATTCCCTATGTGTTTCATTGAAACTAAAGATTGTGATTTTATTTTCCTGTGTCGTACCTTTGTTATTAGATACTTCAATTTTATTCAATGGCCCTAACTTTGGTAATCAATATTGTTTACTATTCTTGCATATGATACTACGTATTGCGATTTTATCTTATGTTGGTAATTGATGGAAATGTCTCATGTTTGGAAGTCGATATTGTAGGTTGCACTTTCATTTTATTCTTTGCATATACTCAATACTATGTTTTGCATATACTATATGCTTGGCATCTGATACTTTGAG